>CM074745.1:5830074-6050074 GCA_037367245.1 Phrynocephalus guinanensis | reverse complement strand
TGAGATTTGGTGGCAACACCCCCCCCCTTTCCTGCTCTACAGATATATCTGGCATGTAAACTCAGGAAGGTTAACTAGGAAGGGATGCAGCTGTTACGGTAATATGGTCTAGTACCCCAATTTCTATAGACTAGGGAATAACTTCTTTGTAAGAGTCTTTGTAAGCTTCCTCTTAATACTACATTTATCCTATGTTTCTCGTAGGTGTCAGGACTGAACAAGATCTTTTTGTCAGACTTATTGACTCAGTAACAAAACAGGTAAGGTCCATCCAATACCCTGCTTGCTACGTTTTTATCAATGCCCTGTAATCTACTTAAGGTTCACCTTACTCCAGTGGTGGCCAAACTTCGGCCCTCTGGATGTTTTGGACCACAACTCCCAGAATTCCAAGCCTGTATTGTCAACGACAAAGGACTGTGGGAGTTGTGGTCCAAAACATCTGGATGGCTGAAGTTTGGCCACCACTGCCTTACTCTTTGTTCAAAATCTGTGCCCGGTATATCTGCGTTGGGTGTTTCTCATAACCAAGCTTTTTCTAATGAGTCTCTTTGCGTCTGCAAACCCCACACCGGTGTATAGATGGCCTGCTGTGTGAAACAGATGAATTATACAATTGGCAATGTCTAGAATTGTTTTTTGTTTTCTTCCCCCACCCTGTGTTTCAAAATTTTAAGCCATGGATGTTCTTATCTAGGATGATTGACTGATGCTGTTGTCTAGAAATCTCTAGTTTTAATTCGGCTCCCAGTAATTCTGCATGTCTCCTGCAGCCCATCACCTATGAGGGACAGAACAAGAATCCAGAAATGTGCCGCGTTCTCCTCACTCATGAGGTCATGTGCAGGTAAGGCAAATGCACTTATTTGCACATAGACTGCATTGGTGTATGATACATATTTAGTACTGGTACTAATTTAGCCTGGAATAGTACAGCGCTTGAGAGCTGGATCAGTTTAGAAGCTCAAGTCTATTGCGTTGGTGTTCTGCGAGGGAAGAAAGGTGGGTTAGAAATGTATTTAAAATAATACAAAACAAAACTTTTCATTCCGTACACTTTCTGAGTCAAATGGGTATATTGCACAAAAGCTGCTTTTTAATTAGACCAATATGAAGGTTAGGGAATCACTGCCTCCTTTAAAACTTATGTCCTAATCTTTTCAGCCGCTGCCTCTTCTATTAATTGTTTGTATTTTTTATATTATTGATTTTCATTTGCATTTGTTTAACTCTTGTTTTTGTGCACCGTTCTGAGTTGCTCGATAGATAGATGGGTGGAATATACATGTAATGAATAATAAATAAATAATAAATAAAGGAACCTCGTGGCACAGTGGTTAAATGTCTGTACTCCAGCTAAAACTGTGCTCACGACCTGGGGTTCAATCCCAGGTAGCCGGATCATGGTTGACTCAGCCTTCCATCCTTCCGAGGTCGGTAAAATGAGTACCCAGCTTGCTGGGGGGGGGAATGTGTAGCCTGCATACTGTAATTAAACTGTAACCTTCAGGTTAGGTTGTGTGTTTGTGTGTGTTGTGTCATTATAGTCATGACCTACTCTTTGTGACTTCATGTCCATGGAGCTTTCTTGGCAGGAATACTGGAGTGGTTTGCCAGTTCCTCCTCCAAGCGCCTACAGCACTGGTATTCCCTGGTGGTCTCCCATCCAAGAACTTAGGTTACACTGTTGTAATCTTTAGAGAGCTCTAAGTGGAATCTGAGAGGAACGTTCATCCTAATTCAAGCAACCTTGACCACAGAAAGGTTTGCTTTTAGGTTAAACTTGATTCAGTTTTCCACACAATTCATTAGAGTCGGTGAAACAAGCTCCTTCTTCCTTTTAAAGATGTCTAAGAGAGACAAAGTAACCTTACGAGTCAAATATCTATCTCTGCCAGTTCCTAAACTAATTACCTTTTCATTGCAAACATGGATTTTTTGTTTTGTTTCAGGCTTCTTTACAACCTATATGCTTTACTAAACAGAACTGTTTGTTATAGCTCGGTGGTTTTGGCTTCTGGCTACGGGGCCTGAGTTTAGGATCTATAGCAGTGGTTCTCAACCCATGGGTCCCCAGATGGTCCTGGACTGCAACTCCCAGAAGTCTTCATCACTATCTGAGCTGGCTTGGATTTCTGGGAATTGCAGTCCAGGAACATCTGGGGACCCAGAGGTTGAGAACCACTGATCTATAGTGTCCCTTTGAGCTTTGCAGTTTGAGATGAAGATGCTTTGATCCAAGCTTGCCTACGAACATTAAAGGGGGGAATCTGACTTTCCAAGATTCCTGCTAGAATAATATTTTAAGATGCTTAAGCAAAATAAGGGGCTGTGATCATCCCATCATAAATGGGACGGGCATGAAGGACTGCCGTGAAAGTGGTACACAGTTCCTGTTTCAACCGATTGGGCAATGCACTGGCAGAAGTGCTCTGTGGATAGTACTTGAGCCTTGGCACAACGGGGTGTTAATGGCGAGTTATGCCCATGGGTCTGTATGCTATGTGACTTGGTCCCTGTAGCATGTGACTTTTCCTCACATCACTGCCCCCAAGATATGTCTATAGGTCTATAGTTCTTATAATGAGACTTACTTGTTTTCATCTAGTTCTGAATTCTGATGGCAATAAAAATCTGACTCGTGTTGCAAGAATGTGGTTTGATTATTCTTGAGCCATCTATGCTTAGATGCCTAGATGCCCTAAGCATATCCGATCTCACCTGATTTCGGAAGTTAAGCAGGGTCAGCCCTGGTTAGTACTTGGATGGGAGGCCACCAGGGAATACCAGGTGCTGTAGGTGCCTGGAGTAGGAACTGGCAAACTACTCCAGGATTCCTGCCAAGAAAACTCCATGGACATGGAGTCACGGAGAGTCGGTCACGACTGTAACGACACAACACACACACACATCTATGCTTGGCAGAGAGCAAAGTAACAATTGCAGTTCCTATCATGTCCTTTTCACATAATATCATCATCATCATCATCATCATCATCATCATCATCATCATCATCTATGGATCACTGAGTCCAGCCCTGGTCAGATTAGCATACCAAATTCAAAGGGTTGCATGAAATCTTCATCTTTTGAGTGGACATGTGTTGTGCGTTCTTAAAGAAAATTAATAAGTTTGTTGGTTGGATTTCAGTCATTTCCCCCAAAGAAATGCTGCTGCATATCACTGTTGGAAGGAGACTTGAGCTGATCTATCCCAGTTGAGCTAATTTTGATTTATTTATTTTTTTTAAAAAAAACCCTAAGCATAGCTACCAGATCTCACTGTGAGCTGCTTTAGGAACAGCATCATTTTTTTAAAGCCTGCGGTTGAAACAGCGGGAGGAACACAGTATATCAAAATTTAATGCACGGTATTAGCCTTGCCGTTCAAGCGGACGCCTGTTGTCTCTGACTGACGGGTGTTTGCTTTTCAGCCTGACTCGAGAGATAAACATATTTCTGATTTGTCATATGCAACTGCAGGACGACTCTGCACAAATGCAGACAAGTGTATCCGGCACCTTCTACATCTCTTTCCGAGTGACAGATGTGCGCTTAGCAGGAATGTTGTCTAAATATGTATGCAGATGCAGCGATGTGTCACTGGCAGAAGAAGGGGAGATCTCTGTCTCTCCATAATTAGTCTTCTTGTTTGGTATTTTCAGGGTGGAGCCTAGCTGTTGATGTTGATGTTCGGCTCTTAACGCTTCTCAAATCTGACAGATGCTCTGTCAAGTCTTGTTGGTTGCACACACATACTTCTTTACTTAGGAAAACAGCAGGATGGGGGCATTGAAAGAGTTAGCCAGGGCTGGAAGGAAATGTATGCCATTTGCAGGGAGGCGAAAATAAAAATAATTCCCCAATTCTGGAATAATCCCTCCCTCCCTCCCTCCACCCACTCGTAAGTCTCACCAACTATTTGCTAAGAGGCAAAAACCGGTTTTGTTTGGCTGTTGCCAGAAGTCCCCGGGTCCTTGATGCTCAGGGGGGTTTGAAAAGGTATTATAATGGGAACAGAAGTAGTCTCTGAGCCTACAGCTGGCTAATAACAGCGTTGCATTGAGCGCCAGCGAGACCCACAGCTGTGACTTTTCGCCACGAGGCCCAGACGAGACAGCCACAGACATAATCAGCTGAGCCAGCCGGCCACTGAGCTTAGGTCTTTATCGGCCAGATGGTGTGAATTTAGACACTTTTGTTATGCAATGCCAGGGAGGAGCTGCAGAGACGGAAAAACAAAACAAAGGCCACCATGCTGGGTGCTTATTTGAGTTTGAAATTAGAGACAGATTTTTTGGGGGCGGGTGGGGGGTGGGGAGAAAGTTGAGCGTTGAATTTTAAAACCATTTTCCAAGGGGAAGAGGAAAGCATAAGCTCCTCTTTGAAATGCACGGGCCTCTGGGGCGTCCAGTTTCTGCAAGGTGATATTTCATCTCGAGCTGGGCATGTGATCTCTTCCCTGTGTGCCAAGCCAAACATGCAAGTGCTTATGTAAACAGGAATTTCACACACACACACACACACACACACACACACACACACACACACACACACACACACACACACACACACACACACACACACCCTACAGGACCTGTGTGTGTGTTGTGTCATTACAGTTACAGTCGTGACCATCTCTTTGTGACTCCACATTCATGGAGTTTTCTCGGCAGGAATACTGGAGTGGTTTGCCAGTTCCTAATCCAGGCGCCTACAGCACCTAGTATTCCCTGGTGGTCACCCATCCAAGTACTAAGCAGGGCCGACCATGCTTAGCTTCTGAAATCAGGCGAGATCGGATATGCTTAGGGCATCTACAGGACCTAACTCCAGGCAAATCTGGGTTCCATATTGAGATAGGCGGCGTTTGAGTTCCTGCTTAGATCCTCTATTTGTCTCAGCCCTTCCACGCCTGTTGCTTGCAATGAGAAGAAAGCTCCCCCTGAGAACTCATAGTTAGGACCATCCCTGCTTGGAGGCAATGGGAGGAAACTGCCTCAAAGAGCAAAGCGCTGGGAATTTCAGCTTTTCCACTTCTCTCTCCCTGCCCAGAAGAGCCCCAGCCGTTCATTGTTTGGTATCACTTCCCTGATCCCCAAATGCTGGACTATGGGATGGTCCTTAAAGACTCTCCCAGAAGAGGATGTATCATCACCTCCTTCTCATGGTGGACGCGGGCAACCACCATCAGAACATCACCTGTGGTGGGGTGGTCCTGGCACTATTGTCCTATCACGGTAGTTGTCCCTTAGTGAGTGGTGTATTGCCACCAAAGGTACACAATGCAGAATTGGTCGAATTAAGGGTGGCACGGGTGGTAAAACAGCAGGCTGCTCTTGAGTGGTGCCCTTCTTGCTGTTGACCTAGTAACACAAAGGACTGGCTAATGGGGGGTTATGCCATTGTCCCATCCAGGCTGTTTTTCTGCACTTGTAACTGAAGATGTTGGTAAGATAAGTGGGGCAAAGTCTGCATACAAGGCCTCTGCTCCACCACTGAGCTGCAGCCCCTGACTGGGACCTTGGAATGCAGAGGCTGAGAATTCATCACTATCCACCTGACACTGAAGAACAGGTCCCATCATACTTCCCCCTAGGGCTGCAGCCAATGGGGTATGGTGTAACGTGATGGTGTTTGCTGGCAGAAGATCAGCCTTGGCAAAGCTTGGGTCGAGATCTTTCAGTAAATGAATGCAGTAAATAAAAAATAGAGGTCACGGCGAATACTGTCCAAGTTGACCAAGGTCTCTGTGTGACTTTGAGCAGAACTAGATGTTATAGCACATGCAGGACTGCAGAAAATAAGTCAATAATAATATTTTATTATTAGAGATGGGCACAAAATGAATAATTTTTCGTTTCCGTGTTCGTTTTTTCATTTCATTACGTAACGAATTTTGTCTCTGAAATGTAACGAAACGAACAGAAACACCGGAAATTTTGTCGTGTGTTTCGTTTCCGTTACTGCAATAAGAGTGAATTGCTTAAAATCCTTTAAAAAAAATCACAAAAAATTGAAATAAATAGTAACGAAACGGTAACAAAATGAACGAAAACGAAAAGATTTTTTTCAAAAATTCACGAAAAACAGAAACGAACCAAAACGGACCCTCCAAACGACAAATGACAAACGAAATGCAATTTTTTTGATTCGTGCCCATCTCTATTTATTATTATAAACCACCACATGAGGAACTGTGTTAAAGGGTCACGGCATTAGGAACGTTGGGAACCACTGCTCCAGAGGCTCCCATTTTGTTCAGTTTGGCAGCACCTCGCCCCTTATGGATTGCAAACTCTAGAATTCCAGAAAAGATAAATAATATTTCCAAATCTCAGGTAAGCTGTGGACCTAGGCTGGCGTTACCTTGTTGGGTTCAGAGGGTTACCCCAGGAATTGAATGCATGTGCTGAGCCTGGGTATCTCTATTATATTTCCTGATTTCTCTCTCTCTCTCTCTCTCTCTCTCTCTCTCTTGTTTTCTTTTGCCTCCAGCCGTTGCTGTGAAAAGAAAAGCTGTGGAAACCGCAATGAGACGCCTTCAGATCCGGTGATCATTGACAGGTAGGGTTAAAAAAAAACAAGCAGTGTTGTTTGCTCCTTTTTAAAAAATGCACATCATATTCTACCCGATGCAACGGAGATGCCAAAGGATCTTGGGACTCTCTGTGCCTCTTGGCGTTAACGGTTGATGTTTATGCTCTGCGCCGTTTCTAAAAAGTGCCTTCTGAAGTGTGTTCTGGACAGATTCGAGCTTTTCTGCAAGGTTCCTCATTTGCTTACGTGAATTTCTCTAAGCATTCTTCGTTTGGCGACATTGTGGAATTGGCAGATTTGCTGAGGATGAGCATCAATGGGATTAGTGGAAATGATAACATTTGGGATCATCTTTGCAGGTTCTGCAACCCTTCCTCTACAAAATAATGAGGTTGTCGTCACATTCTTGTCAGAAAAAAGAACACCGGTCGGGTTTGAAATGCCGAATGCTGAACGGCTATAAAAATATATGCAGGTTGTTACTCTGCATTCCCACATTGGTTTATTTCAAGAGTATTTCTGAAAAGCAGATGTATATATTATTTTCCCCTTCAGAATGAGGTCTAGGACTGAAATACAGGGCCGCTTTTTATCCTGAACATACAGTGGTACCTCAACTTACGAATTTAATCCGTTCCGAATGCATGCTCTTAAGTCGAACTACTCTTAAATCGGGGTACCTATCTAAAAAACTGAAAAAATAAGCTAGAAAATTTAAAAAAAATGGAAAAAATATTTGTAAGTCGAGCAGATCGTATCTAAAATTTGTAAGGCAGCAGTTAAAATGCCAACAGTTTTCCACTCTTAAGTCAAAATGCTCTTAAGTCGAGCTGCTCTGAAGTCGGGGTACCACTGTAATTTGGGGACTTGGAAATGGAACGGAATGTCACTTGTAATGTATTTATTATTATTTTTAAAGTGATGACGATGTTGGAAAAGGATCAGCCCATCAATTTTGAAAGATGGCATTGAAAAGTGGGGGAGGGAGAGAAACGAGTCCCCCCTGCACTCCTGATTTTTGCTTTTTCTTTTTTCATTCATCACCCACATGGATAGCCTTAACTCTGAGATTTGGGAAACATTCTGTGTGCCAATATCAAGGACTGGCACTGAGTGGAATTTGCAACTTAGATGAATATGGCCTGTTCTGAGTAGAAGGATGGAGACTGTGTGTGTGTGGAAGGTGGTAAGGATGCACATGTTGATAGACAGGAAGGAGTTGTGGGGGATGCTTTTTTTCTTATGGACAGGAGACCTGATGGAGATGATAAGGAGCCAGACTGGCCTTATTATGAGAGAGAGGCAGCTGATCCTGCCAGAAGGCAAGTGGTAGAGAGTTAACAGAGGATACAGCTGTGTGTCTCATGAGGCTGCCTATGGTCTCCTAAACTAGACTTTTGTCTTTGCATATGGTATTCCTTTCCCTGTATTGAAGAAAGATTTAACCACTAGACGCTGGCACAAATTTAAAAATGAATTGCAAAATTCATTCAAAATTTGCAATTTCATGGATTGGTATTAGTACAAATAACCTCTGACAAATATGAATCAATGAATTTGTTAGACCGTGGAACTCCCTGCCACAGGATGTGGTGATGGCCCCTGGCCTGGATGCCTTCAAAAGGGGATTGGACAGATTCCTGGAGGAAAAGTCCATCACAGGTTACAAACCATGATGGAGATGTGTAATCTCCAGGCTTTAAACCAGGGTACTTCAAGGGCCAGAGGCAGGGGAGTGGTATCAGGAGACAGCTATCTAGTCTTGTGCGCTCCCAGACGCATTTGGTGGGGCCACTGTGAGATACAGGAAGTTGGACTAGATGGGCCTTTGGCCTGATCCAGCAGGGCTGTTCTTAGGTTCTTACTTTTTAAATTTGTAGTGATTTTTGATTTGTCAATTCATTGGGCTATAAAATTCCTCCCAAAGCAGATAGAGACACCATATCAGCAAAGAGGCTTCCTCTAACACATTTATTTATTTATTTATTTATTCATTCATTTATTTATTTATCTATTTATCTATTTATCTATTTATCTATCTATCTATTTATTTATTTATTTACCACCCATCTTCCAGAGGAACTCCGGGTGGTTAACAATCAAAAACAATATGAGAAAAAAATGTATATCGATATACATCTCTATAATCCCCCAAGTTTGTGGCAGATTGGATTTCCAATGGCCGAGTTACGCACCCACAAAGAAGTCCCCCAAGAAAAGTTTTCTCCAGGCACCTAGAGAGCTTCTTCGGATTCTTGGGGCGCTTTTACACGACCCCTAAGATCCGCTGGCAACTTAAATTCGGACCAGAGAAATCGGAGGTTTGTTGCTCTTCCTGTGTTCCCACCCCTCCGCACTCCCTTCCTCCTGTCTGCGTGAGGGGAGCGAGAAAAAAGGGGAGAAAAAAATGCAGGCTCTGCCGTCGGGAGCTGTTCCAGGAAGCATTCCAGTTTTTTAAAGTCTCTTAAAGGGGCAGGGGGAAAAAAACAAACAAACAGAAGGTGAGGACAGACTCACTGCTTTACATCCACATCAGAAATTTTTCACCTACGGAGACCAGGTACTTGGAAAATGCACTGGGACGCGCTTAGGTGGGTGTGGTTGTACTTAATTTTTTTTAATGCCTGGAGCTGGTGGGAAAACAATTTTAAGCTCCGCATCTGGGAGCCCTTTGCCTCGGATTTTAGGGGTCGTGTAAAAGCGCCCTTGGAGGGCTTGTAGAGGCGATTGAGAGGAAGTGGTGTGCTGCCATTTTGTTTTGTGATGTCACAAGATGACCAAGGGAACAAAGGGTCATAGGAACACACCACATCGCCCGTGCATAGATGCATTCTTGGTCCTGTTCCACCTGGAAACTTGGACACGTTGTTCGTGAGAGTAGATCATGCATAGGCGCGGGCGGTGAACGTTGCACATGATGAGAGGATTTTGGAGGGAATTTAGAAAAGCCATGAAAGGAAAGAACACTCCACCCATTTCTACAAGTCACTTTATTAACTGCTATTAAAAGGAAATAAACCCCGAGGGCTTGGAGGAAATTGCTGATTGTATCTGGAATGAGGATGACTAAATATATATATAGGTAGAGTGGAACAATTAAAAGCCATTTGTGAAGGAACAGCACAGAAAAATCCGGCCTGTTGAGTTAACATGTAATGCCACAGCTTTTAGAGAGAAAAAGACTTGAGTAGGAGGGGGAAAAAATCAGTCGGGAATATTGGCATCTGTTTCTTACATGCTGGAATAGAACCGAAGCAGAAGATAAGGGTCAATTAGAGCTGTTTACGGGAATGCCTGGAGGTGCCAAACCAAAGTAGCTTTTTAAAAGTTCTTGTTTTCCCTTTCTCTGCTCTTTTCAAGGCATGGGTTGTGCAGAGATGGGCATGTAATTTTTTGTTGTTGTCCTTCCTGCCAATTTGTACGCATGGCATGCTTGTGACCTCTTCGCCCCATGCACTGGGCTGGCTGACCCACTCACCAGGGTTGTCGTCCCCCTGGGGTCGTCCCCCTACAGTGGCGTGCTACTCTGGGCAGGAGCTGGAGCTGCCCTTCCCCACCGGCCAGCCAACCACTCATTGGCTGTGCAGGGAGAATCTCCATCTTGCCTCCTCATTGGAATGGTCAACTGCCTGAGGATGTGAGGAAGGGCAGTCCAAGCTCTTGCTCAGAGGAGGAGGACCCTGGCAGAAGAGACTGACTAAAATGATTACTGGGCTGGGGCACCTCCCTTATGAGGAAAGGCTACAGCATTTGGAGCTCTTTAGTCTGGAAAAAAAAAGGCAACCGAGAGGGGATATGATTGAGACGTACAAAACAATGCAGGGCATGAGTAAACTGGATAGAGGGACACTCTTCTCCCTCTCACAAAATACCAGAACTAGGGGACATCCTCTCAAATTGAGGGTCGGGAGAGTGAGAAAAGACAAAAGAAAATACTTCTTTACCCAGCGTGTTGTTAGTCCGTGGAACTCCCTGCCACAGGATGTGGTGATGGCCTCTGGCCTGGATGCCTTCAAAAGGGGATTGGACAGATTCCTGGAGGAAAAGTCCATCACAGGTGACAAACCATGATGGAGATGTGCAATCTCCAGGCTTAAAACCGGGGTACTTCAAGGGCCAGATGCAGGGGAGTGGTATCAGGAGACAGATATCTTGTCTCTTGCACTCCCAGATGCATTTGGTGGGGCCACTGTGAGATTCAGGAAGCTGAAATAGATGGGCCTTTGGGCTGATCCAGCATGGCTCTTCTTATCTTCTAAAGAATGGTGAGTGGGCTAGCCACTTGGGCTGAAGGTTGGGTGTAGAGAGGTTATGAGCAGCACCTGTGGTGCTGCACTTATGAATTGGCACAAGGCACAACCAAGGGCTTTCTGCCCATCTCTATTATTCTTGTTGCAGCTTTAAGAAAGAGAACAGAAGACTATGATGGGCGTGAGTGATCCTGTTCTCAGTTACAGATTTATCCACTAAAAAGGCTCTGCTTTAGAGCAGGGGTGTGGAGCGTGTCTCCTTCCTGAGGTTTGCCTGCGCCCCCCTTCTCTGCACTGACAACGGAGTGGGTGAAGAATACAAAGCATTTCCACCCAATTGGTCACTGTTGGCAAGACAGGTGGGCTTGATGTGTTGAGACAGCCTTAAACCCCTGGAGATTTCTCTCCTTCAGAATCCGAAGAAGACCAAAAAAAGTGCTCTTTTTCAAATGCCATTTATTTATCTTATTTCTAGCCCACCTTCCTCCCTAAAAAGTTAAAGACGGCAGCTTACAAACCACGAAACAACTCACACGACAACGATCAGGACAGACTGCACTAGGCAAATGCAATTAAATAGATGTCCATATTTAAAAGGCACTAATGAAAAACAGTTAAAGCCCACTTAAAGCAAACATCACGCTACAGTTAAGTGTAGCCCACATTTAGGAGAGGTGGCTTTCCAGAGGGCTTGTTGGTGATTCCTGGTCTGAATGCATGTCAACTGGCAGTTGACCCTTTACTTGCTATGGTGCCTTCTATATTATTTTGCTAATCTCTTTGTGGGGTCAGTCTTGGAGGCCCCTAAAATCTGCTGCAAAACACTTGCAGATCCAGAGCATAAAATTGTTTCCCCACCATCAGCGGACTTTTAAAAAAATAAAGTACACGCCCACGCCCACCTAAGTGCACCCCAGCGCACTTTACAAGTACCTGGTCTCCGGAGGTAAAAATTTTTCCGATGCGGATTGTAAAGCTGTGGATGCCGGGCACTCCTCGCCTTCTGTTTGTTTTTGTTGTCCCTGCCGCCCCTTTAACAGACAGGAATCCCTACGGGGCTGCTCTGACAGCAGGCGGAGGTGAGCCTGCATTTTTTCTCTCTCTTTTTCTCCCTCCCCTCACCACACACTGAAGCAACAGAGTGCAGAAGGTGGGAACACAGGAAGAGGAAAAAACCCCACGTGATATCTGGCTGGGGGGATCCAAATTTAAGCTACCAGCGGATCTTAGGGGTTGTGTAAAAGGGTTCATGATCCCATATCTTGGAGGTGGCAGGTGGCAGCTGCGGATTCAGAAATGTTGGGGTTCCCTCTTCCAGAAACTTGGCATTTATTGTGTTTGAGAAAGCATTCCAATACACCTTTAAGCACCTTTGTGTTTTGCTCATATCTTGGAGACTAAAAGAAAGCCAATGCAGAACTTTCTCTCTTCAGACAGGCTTTCTTGAGAGGGCTTTTTGTAAATGGAGGGGCGTGCTTTGTTTCTCTTTAAATGTGTTTTAATATTGATTTTATTTACCGATTTTAATACAATATCTAGTTCTTTTTAAATCTCTGTAAACTTATTGTTTCTGTTGTTTATTGATTGCCTTGTGGCACAGAGGTTAAACTGCTACACTGCAGCTGTAACTCTGCTCATGACTTGGGGTTCAATTCCAGGCAGCTGGCTCAAGGTTCATTCAGCCTTCTGTCCTTCTGAGGTCGGAAAAATGAGTACTCAGCTGGGGGTGGCAATATATAGCCTGCATAATGACTTGTAAACCACCCAGAGAGTGCTTTAAGAGCTTTGGGGAGGCACATAAGCAGCACACTGCACACAATGTGTAGCCTGCATACTGTATAATTAAACTGTAAACCACCCAGAGACCACTTGAAGCGGTATGGGGCGGTATATAAGCAGAATACTTTTGAGCTTTCAAATATTATCTTTTTTCCTCCCTTGGGTCCTTTGGGAGGAGAGAGGCAGGGTAATTTTTTTTGTTTGAAATACGTAAATAAAAAATCATTAGATCTTCAGTTGTTTTTTAAAATGGCATTATGTATCAAGAGGGGCTTAGGCGGTTACATCACGTCCTCCTTTGTTCTGTGGCTAGTGTTGTACTGTGACAGCGTTGGTCGCAATCACGTGGTTTTGACCCTGTTTCAGTGTTCCCATGGTCGTGATAACTTGTCTCGTGACAAGTGTTACCTCACAGTCTTGTACCATGACAAACACAACATTTGTCTAGCTTTCTTTTTCCTTTTTTGCCCGGGGGGGGGGGGGGGGGGGCTTTAAAAACGTTTTCAATATTTCAAATTACTGGTGCAAGCAGGCAGATGTTGGTTTACGATTGCAGCTCTCTCTCTCTCTGTGTGTGTGTGTGTGTGTGTGTGTGTCTGTCTCTGTGTGTGTGTGTGTGTGTGTGTGTGTGTGTGTGTTGGAACTTTAAAAAACTTTTTTATTTTCATTTTTAAAGAGAAGAGAGCTCACCCCCCCCCACACACACATGCCTTTCCCAATCACTCTCTTGCTGCACCAGGGCTTTTGATAAATCCCCAGAGAACTGTCCAGTTCTGTAATGCAAGGACAGTGGCTACAGAATTGCTTGGAGATCTTGTTGCCTCTTTAGATTTATGTGCTTTTGCTGGGGAGAAGGACAGTGGGGACTCTCTGGTGGGAGAACACAAATTCCTTTTGCGACCTTTTCCCCTCCTTGAATGTAATCCAGAATTTTTTTAGAATTTTTTTTCCTGCAGCACAAACGGTCTCTGCTGTAGCCTTCACTCCAGCGATGCAAATGTAGCCTTTCCATTTATCTCCTTTATGTGCATCTCAAATGGTTTCTCGCAGAAGGCTATGTGATAACAGCTGCCCCTTCTCTGCGCAAGGCCTCACTCAGTTTTGCAAAGTGTGATCCCCAAGGTATGCTTGTATAGGATGGGAACTTGCACACATGCAAGATTATTAAGCTATTGGATAAAATGCAAGTTCTCCAAGGCAAACTCCTAGTTGACTCCTTAATCTCTCAAAGATGTTCAGTGTGACTATGGTATCCATGCAGATCATTTCCAAGCTCCCTGCCCTCGCATGCTAAAAAAAATGCTAAAAATGCAGAAGTAGCAAATGTTTTACATTGCATGGTCTCTGGCGCCCTCCAGTGCCCATTTCTGGTAAATACATCCTGGAAAAACAGATGCTATTTCTGGGTTTCCTTTTCTTAAAAAACAATCCAGATTTTTTTTAAAAAAAAACAGATAAATGAAAATATATTTTCTTTTGTACGTTGAGGATGTGCTTCACTACTGCCTGTGCCCTTTCCATACACCTCATCCCTTCCCATGTCTGGCATGCTTTTGTAGGCTCGGAAACTGCCGTACTGCGTAGGGAGATGTTGTTTCTCCGCCATGTGATGTACTTCATTCCTTACAATCCTAAACATGTTAAATGTAGCACACCAAGTTACTAGCCCTCATTGTGAAGTATTTTAAAACTGTATTTAAAACAAACAAAGAAACCATGATGGAGATGTGCAATCTCCAGGCTTAAAACCGGGGTACTTCAAGGGCCAGATGCAAGGGAGTGGTATCAGGAGACAGAGATCTAGTCTTCTGCACTCCCAGAGGCATCTGGTGGGGCCATTGTGAGATACAGTGGTACCTTGTATAAAGGAATTAATTTGTTCCAAATGAAGTTATGTTAAGCAAATTTTCCTTTATACAAATTCCTATAGGGATGCATTGAAAACGGAGTAATCCCATTTTAATGTTGTACGAATTCTCCCCATAGGTGATTATGTTAAGCAAATTTCCCCTATCTCCAGAATTTTTTATGTTGTACAGATTTTATGTTATACAAGCTGTTTGTTATACAAGGGTCCACTGTATAGGAAGCTGGACTAGATGGGCCTTTGGCCTGATGCAGCATGGCTCTCCTTATTTTCTTATGTAACCCTCCACACAAAGGGGAAATGTTGACAGTCCATCATGTGACTGGAAATAACAACATTTTAACTGGGAGACAACGAGAGAGCATTTCCTTGGTGTGACCAGGGCCAAAGACTCAAAGTTAGTCCTCTTCATGGAGAAACCCAATCAGCCGACGTACAACGATCCAGAGCGCTGAAGCCCTTCATTGGTGTGATGGGCAAGGCTTGCAAAAATTCCAGCTCAGTGCTTGGAAAATTGCCTCGTCTGGGGACTAGAGTGGTCCCCCACCATTTTGCGGTTCATATACTGTGGTCCCTGTAAATTGTGGGACCGCAGTATATGAAAGGCAAGGGCCCCTGGGGTATGCTGCTTGGGCCTTTTTGAGGCCTACTGCACTTAACCCAGGCCTGACGGGTTGCCCCAAATGGGCCTCCGACGGGCTTTCCCGGGCCTGTCAAAGGCCCCAGAAGTGGTTTCTGACAAACCGGAAGTGACTTCCAAAAAAACAGAACTGACTCCCAGATCACTGGAAACCACTTCTGGGGCCGCTGACAGGCCCGGGAAGCCCATCGGAGGTCCGTTCAGGGCAGCACCAGGCCTGCAGAGAGCCCCCCCCCAGTCCCGACCTGACTAAGCATCCCCATATCGCGGATTTTCAATTATCGCAGGTCATGTCGGGTCCCTAACCTCCGCGATAGGTGGAGGATCACTCTACAACTCCCAGGATCCCCCCCCCACTCGAGCCAGTGTCTTGGGTAGACTGTGGATGTGGCCATCTCCAGATGTCACCCCCCCCTGCCAACCTTCACCTCTTGCCCTTCTGAGTTATTGAGCATAGCGCGTCTCCCCAGCGGCCGATGCGGCCGGGTTGACCATATGGTGTCCTGTGTGGGATTGTGCTTGTGAGGCCACATCCGCTCCTGTTTGCCTCTTTCCCCCCATCCATCACAAGCTATTACCTATCATGGAGGGTCAAGGCAGACCCATCTTCTCCCCACCCCTCCCGATGACAGCCTACTGGCTGCCCCCACCACCACATCAGCATCCCCTTCCCCAGCTTGCGGTGATCTCCCCTACTTGTCTCGCGGAGCGAAAGCCTTTTGTCTCCTGCTCCAAGCCGCCTCTCCTGCTTTGCACGGCTGCTGTGCCATCTGGTCCTGATTAATTTTTTAGTACTTGGGAGGTTTGCGAGGAATCGGGGACTGGATGTGCATTGCCCTGTCATTTGACAAATGATTGTCTTGGTCAGTTTTAAAGAACACTGCATTTCCTTCCCTCTTCCCGGATTCTGGAATGATAACCTTGAAAGCGAAAGCTGGTGGGAGGCAGCGTGTATTGTGTGTGTGTGTGTGTGGGTGTGTGTGGGTGCTGGTGGAATAAAACGCAACACATGTTTTGGGGATTTATCAAGCTTAGCTGCCTCAATTCCACCCCACCCCAGGCCCCTACGTTTTGCTCTAAGAAAAGATGACGACGGGGGACAGAGGGTACTTTTGCAGGGTGGTTGAAAGCTGAGACCGACAAATGCAATCATCTATATTTTTTTAAAAAAAAATACAATTTCCTCAAAATACAAAAGAATTTGGAGAAGTGACTTCCTTGGACTACACCTCCCAGAATCCCCCACCCAGGATGGGTACTGATCAGCTAGCTGGGGATTCTGGGTAGCATAAACTGAGATCCACTGAAGAAGAATGAAAAAGACTATTTCCTGCAAAAGAAGCTTTCTGGGTAATCTGTGGGCATAAAATCTGAAAAAACTTTCCCAAGCACAACAGTGGTGTTGACCATGGGTTGCAGGCTTCCCTTTCCCCACCAATAGCCCCCTGGGTCTTATGAACGCCAAGTCCCATATGCCCCCAACGGGCAGAGTCTTCCAATGGTTGGGGAGATCCATGTCTACAAGCCACTGGATGATATGCATGATATTGATGAGGAATCAGAATCAGAATCAGAATCCTTTTATTGGCCAAGTGCGGTCGGACACACCCGGAGTTTGTTACGGTAAAAAATGCTCTCCATATGCAAGAAGGAAATATAAGAACCATATATTCAACAATAAAAACACAGTACCACAATACAATGAAACCCTATTATTCAAAGAGAAGAAAAGAAAAATTAATTAATTAATTAATTAATTAATTAATTAAGGCATAGAAGAGACCAAACTAACAAGTCATAATTCAATGCAGCAGAACTCAATAAATATAGTTGATTACATCATTTTAAATCATTTTAAATGTTGGCTCATGCATTGTGTGGCCACTGGCAAAAGTAGTTCACCAGCCCATCCCAAAAATCTGAATCCGAATCAGAATTAGAATCCTTTTATTGGCCAAGTGTGGTCGGACACACCCATATGCAAGAAGGAAATATAAGAATCATATATTCAACAATAAAAGCACAGTACAACAACACAATGCAACCTATTATTAAAGAAGAAGAAAAAAATCAATCAATCAATCAATCAATCAGTCAGTCAGTCAGTCAGTCAGTCAGTCAGTCAGTCAATTAATTAATTAATTAATTAATTAATTAATTAATTAATTAATTCAGGCATAGAAGAGACTGAACTAACAAGTCACAATTCAATGCAGCAGAATTCATTAAATATAGTTGATTACATCATTTTAAATCAGGGGTTCAAGCAGAGGTTGGGGTCTTAGTCGTCATGTAGATGCTATTTCCTGCTCCCCTTATATCTGGAAATGTTATTCTTCCATCAAATAAGGAAAGAAAGCCGCAAGTTAGAGAAGAGCATGGATGCTGTGGAAAGAGATCAAGAATGCATACAAAGTTATGTAACATGTGTTATCCGTTTCAGGTATCCTGGCCAGAAATAGGCTTTCAAAGCACAAAACTAAAACTTGAGGTTATGTAGTGAGTCACTGTGTTGGACTTGTGTCAAAGCTAGTTCCACCCACACTTGCTTGGCCACTGAAAACTCAATGCTTATGCTAATAGATAGGAGAGAAATGATTATTAAATTTGGGGCTTGGTGAGATAGTTCAAATGGAGTGAGTTGGATCAAGCTAAAAGAGGCTGCCTACAGTTGTATATAGCAGTCTGATATGCCATTCACTGGAAGGACAGATTTTGAAGCTGAGGCTCCAGTACTTTGGCCACCTGATGAGGAGAGAGGAGTCCTTGGGAAAAGTCCCTGATGTTGGGAAAGATTGAAGGCAAAAGGAAAAGAGGACAGCAGAGAATGAGATGGTTGGACGGTGTCATCGATGCAACCAATATGGATTTGACCAAACTCAGGGAGGCAGTAGAAGATAAGGAGGCCTGGCGAGCTCTGGTCCATGGAGTCACGAAGAGTTGGACACGAATGAACGACTGAACAACAACAAATGCCATTGATTGATGATTGGTTTGATGTATACAGTATACTGCAAAAACCATCTAGCCCGAAGGTAACTCTGGACTGTATGTATTTATTTATGTATTTATTTCTTTACTACCATCCTTGCATCTATATGGCATACACACCTCCCTTTAAAGGAAAAGAAAAACTAACAGCCTCTTCCTCCTTAACCCTTCCTGTTTCCTCCTTCCAGAAGGAAGCTTTCAATTTTTAAATTCTACCCCCACCCCCCGCAAAAGTGCACATCGGTACTGCCCTTAAAGGGTTACAAAAACAACAACAGCTCCAAACCGAAATGACTAACCCAAACCAAAGAAAAAGAGCAACAGATTTTAAAAAAAAACACTTAAACATGTTGATTCCTTCATCTAATTTCCCAGTATCATGAACTGAATAAGTCGGCTGAGCCCCTTAACAATGTTGGGAAATAGAAACCGGATGAGAAATTGAAAGTAACAAACTTGGCTGTGACTTGATCCCAGCAATCACAACATGCTGAAAACAAGCCGAAACAGAGCAATTCTACCCACACCTAAAAAGGACTAGACACTGACAGGTAGCCAGAAAAGTGGGAACAGGAACATTGTGAGTACAGGCTGGTTCATGTTGGCTCATGAATTGTGTGGCCATGCACTTCCTGGTTGGAACAGCTGGACTGGAAAGAATGAGAAGACGGGCTTTCTCAATGTTGGCCCCTTATTTGTGGATTTCTTCTTCTTCTTCTTCTTCTTCTTCTTCTTCTTCTTCTTCTTCTTCTTCTTCTTCTTCTTCTTCTTCTTCTTCTTCTTCTTCTTCTTCTTGCAGTTTTGCACCTTGCATCTTTGGTGTCACATTTAAAATAATGCTTTAAATAGAGAATTGTTGCATGGATTCTACTCTAATAATCTGTAAAAAGGCATACATGCCTTGACCCCAAATAATAATCTAAAAAGTATTATATGACAAGTACAACACCTTAACTCTTTCCAATATATACTTTGAGGGTAGCTCTCTAAAGTCTGCACTATAGGGGCGTTGAATGAAAAGAGAAGTAGAAGAGGCTGCGATCCCAGGCAGGCACAGTTGCATGAAAGTACATTCAACTGACTATGAATGTTTACTTGAAACATGGCTATCTTTAAAATGTGATGCTGGAATATCAGAAGACATGTCCAAAACTTTCCAGGGGCAGAGACCGTAACCCACAGCTTAAGAAAAGGTTTAGACAAATTAACAGAGGGCTCTTTCAAAGCTGGAACGAGTTAATTTTTTGGACTAGAATTCCCCAAATAGCAACATTATTGGCTTAAGTAGCTTTGAAAATGTGGTCCAAAGCTTATCCCCGTCTCTGGGAACTATCCGTGGCTATTAGAGGTGATAGCTGACTGGATTGTTTCAGGGGCAACATTGCTCAAACATTTATAAACCGCCCAAAGGCCTCTGGCTGATTATTTTGCCCTGGATCCAATGACTACTGGGGTGGAATGACGGGAGAGTTGGAATGGGCAAAACAGGTTTCTAGTCCTCACTGGGCCATGATGCTTGCTGGGCGTGGTAGAGACTGGGAAACCACAAAAAGGATCATTACTGCAAGAACTGACTTGATGGCGCACGATGAAGCTTATGATTGTAGCCGGAGAATGAAAAAGGCTACTTGCTTTGTATAATCATTATACAATGCAAGTGACCTATTTCATTCTGTGGCTTGATTATTATGTAACCCCCTCCCAGACACGTTCTCCTGCTAATGCCTAAATGGCCGTACAAAACACTTAAGCCAATTTCTATGCACATCATATGTGAGTAAGCTGTCTTGAACTCACTGGGTGCTACTTTTAAGTTGATCCAAATAAAACTGTAGGCCTGTAATATTGCTGTGCCCATTCTGGATGGTCATTCCCTTTTTCTCACAATGCAAATTAAATTCCAACATAGGAACGGATCCCCTTCCCCCCTTTTTCTCAGACTTTTGGACTTTGCTTCTTTCCCTCTCTGTATTTCTGTTCCCCAAATCTGATGCTAATTTCTCTGTAGGTGTGCCATTGATCTCTCCGGTTCGTTGCCTCCTCCTCCTCCTCCTCCTCCTCGTCTTTTAAATACGTTTCCAAGTTGGACTCCATTGAGCTTGTAAATTGTGCTGGATCAGTGAGCTCATAATGAGGCTTCCGGGCCCAAACTGAGTGTGTCTGTGGGGACTTGATTGTTCATAAAGCACTTTCCCTGGAGAGTAATAGAGTCATTAGGTGTGGGCTGTGTTTAATATTTGCCCATGACAGGAAGCAATAATTTCCCTATCTTTACCCGTGGCTTCAGAGTTGTTATTTAAACACTTGGCTTATTTGAGTTCCAGTGGCTGTGAACCAATTAGGCAAGGAAGAATAATAATAATAAAGCCACAAACGTGGAGTTACTTGCGCTCTACAGCAGCCTTGTGTTAGCCTTCAGTGCTTATGCTGTAGAAGCCGGTATGCTTATCAAAGACTGACCCTTCTTTCTCTGTAACAAAGTCCCAGGACCCATTTCTTCCTCATCTATATATTAAATACTTCTTGCTGTCCTAAGAGAGGTTGATTACTCTTTCTTCCACATTTGAATATTTTAAATCTCACATTCTTTCCATCTTAAAAAAAAAAGGATAAACTTAGACGTATTTGTAAAATGCTTGAAAAACAAGTACAGGAAACCATTTTTTCCTCCTGTTTGCACTGGGCAAATCCAGTGACTACAGCCCTCTTGGCCAGGAAAAGGGACTTGAGTCTTAGGTTTTGGTGTCAGGCTAGACTTGGGTCATACCTACAACTTAGCTTGGATTTTACTCACGTGTTGTTATTTTTTCGACGGCTCGGTCTCAACATTTGACTCGGAACTAACTCAACCTTCTCTTTTTTTAATGGGGAGAAGAGCTTGTTTATAACAGGGACTTGGACTTGGATCTTTGCATCATCAAGGATGGCCTATGATGCCCTGAATGGTTGATATTAGACATGGGCACGACTCAGCGAAATCCTCGTTTCTGTTTCCGTTCGTCGTTTCCGCTACCTAACGAGGAACGGTAACGACAATTACTCCGCTCCAGCTCGAACCCGACCCGATAAAGATAAATTGGGTCTGATTTGTCATCGTTCATGGCGTCGCGGCGATCGCGCGATGCCAAGCAAGCAGCACAGAAAAAAAGTTTTAAAAATAAAAAAAAAACCCGATTCCCGGCCATAAAAGCAGGCGAAAATATGCCTGCCTCAGTGAGGGCACCTACCAGAGAGGGGTGGTTTCTGGGGGGGTGTCCCCGGCCTTCCCCCCTCTCCTGTCCTGAGCTGCTGGTACCAGGCTGGGGGGGGGCATCCTCGTCGTCTCCATTTGCCATGCGGTGGGGGGGATATTTATTTTTAAATCATGGTCCAAAAATCCACCAAAGAACCACAGAAACATTTGAAAATTAGGTATTTTAACTGCCGGAATTTTTATAGTAGCAGCAGTGGGTTTTTCTTGCAATAAAACGTCTCCATTGATTTTATTTTATTTTATTTTTATTTTTATTTTTTTACACCTGTGCATGCGCAATGATGGGCTGGCCATGGGATGGGACCATGCAAATTTTTCGACCCATTCCACCAATCGCATGGCCAGGTTTTGACTGAGACTTCTGGGTGTGCCAGAGAGGGCATTAAAAGCCCACAAACCCTAACCCTAACCCTAACCCTAACCCAACCCTAACCCATACGCCAGTACGCTGTCCTTCTTAGTGGGTCAGAGGCACCAAGAGGTGCAGCCCACTAACCCACCCTAACCTTAACCGTAACCCTAAGCCTAGCCCTTACCCTAATCCCAACCCTAACCCAGATCCGTACGCAAGTACACTTTCCTTCTTAGTGGGTCCCAGGCACCCAGAGAGGTGCCTCCCATAGCCCACTATCCCCTACCCCTATCCCATTCCCTAACCTGTACGTCAGTACGCTAGTACGCTCCCCTTCTTAGTGAGTCAGAGGCACCCAGAGAGGTGCCTCTGCCACCCCACCCTAACATAATGTAATGTATGGTACGCGGCGACTCCGCGAAACGCTTCCCTTGCTTCCCTTCTTAGTGGGTCAGACGTCAGAGAGGCACCCAGAGAGGTGCCTCCCAGAGTCCACTTACCCCAACCCCAACCCCAACCCAACCCACAAATGACAAACGACAAACGACAAACAGAAACGACAAATTTTTGAAAATTATCGCAACAAACGGAAACGACCCGAAACGGACCGGTCCTGACAAACGACAACTCGAAACGTCATTTTTTCTGGTCATGCCCATCTCTAGTTGATATCAGGATCCTTTGCCAACTACCTTCTTATGTACCAGCCTACACAATCCATGAGACATAGGGTGCATGATCAGTGGATTATAGATTGGTCTGCAAGTTTTATAATCTCTCATCATGGGGCAATCCTATCCCATGGGCTTAGGTTTATGGGACTTAAATTCTAGCAATAGAGGGCTACAGATCATCAGACCAAAGACTTTCTCACCCAATGGACCTCAAACAGGTGATTTCTATTGATATAGTATTAGGATAATATAAATCATAATTCTCAACATTGAAGAAAATGCTGAACAAATACACCCTTTGAGTTTGGGGTCTTATTGTCCTCAGGTCACCATCACAATCTCTATAGATTCCTTCTCCAGCCCTCTGTCCCTCCCCTCCCCTCCCCTCCCCTCCCCATCCCACCCCCACCACCCCCACGCCACCCCCCCCCCCCCCTCTCTCTCTCTCTCTCTCTCTCTCACACACACACACACACACACAACTTCATCGCAGCAGGGGACACCTTTGTAACTGTGATTCTCATTGTCTTTCACCCTTAGTTATGTTGGCACGTTCTGATTTTGCCTGGCAGATGAAACAGACATAGCGAAGGGACGGAGAGCGGGGAAGCAGACACGCCGTTGCCAACTTGTTTCTCTAAACTGTGTTGGTTTTGTTTTTTTCTTCCACGAGTGGAGGAAAGAAAAGTTGACACAATGACAAAAGAACAGGACAGGACTGGAACAAGGCAGCTGCTGTTCCTCTTGACTCCCGAAGACAGATGCCAGATGAGAGGAGGGAAAAGGCAATGATTTTTTTTAAGAGCAGCTTCTGTGGTTCCAAAGGAAGCAGGCAGTGTTCTGCTGAAAGCAAGAGGGAAACAGTTCAGTGGAGAGAACAGAATCCTAGGTTTTCCAGTCACTGGATAACCGCTGGAAAACCAACTCCACTGGATTAATTAAGGAAAACTTTCTATTGTTTGCTTCATCTTTTGGTTTCTGTTTGCATCATTGAATCATTTTTTCAGTGCCAAATATGAGAGGGCATATTTCGATTTCTTTATCACGAAGACCTTTGGAAACAGTTCCTACACAATTCTGTGTATTCAAAAAAAAAAAAAAAAGTCCCGTGCAGTTCCTCAGTTGCTCCAGCAATACTTTTTTGTGATAAATTTAGAAACTCTTTCTCTCACACACAACCCAAAGACCTTGAACCTTTCATAATTCCTTACTTAACTGTAGCATTCAATCAAAAGCAACAATATCATTATTTAGAACTGAAATTAGTTGTTTGTTATAAATACTTAGAAACCACAGTTTTGCTCCTTGCTTTCTGCCACCTGGGTCAGAGCTTTGATTGGGATTATAAGCTTCTAGAATACCAATTCAAAGCATCTGTACAAGCATCTGTACTCCACCTGTTGCGATCACTGGGTTCTGGTTAAAAAGTAACTTTTCCAAGCTTTGAACTGGATTTCTCGCTCTGCTTGCGACATTGTTGTTCTGTCCTACCTAGTCAAATCCAGCATGATTCTGACATGGACTCCAACTCATGATCGAGGGCTCTTTTCCTACCCCCCCCCCCCCCATGACAGCATTTTGTGAAGTTTGGAACCCACCAACCTGAGTTTTCTGTTCCTGGCGGAGGCTGCCAAGAAACCTCTCCATTTTCTGCATCCTCTCTAAGGATACCTTTCAAAATTTCCCCTTCTCCTCCTCCTTCAGATAATTCATATTAAGTACAGTTCAGGCAGGGCTATGCAGAACACCTCAGAGGCCGGCGGTTTTAAAGCTTCTGGTAATGTCAGTGTCCCCGAGCAGCTGGTTCAAACTAGAGATGCTGCAAGATCTCCAGACTTTTCTCTCTGTCCTGGGGGTGGGGGGTGGGGACGGGATCTGATCTGAAGGCACAAAGCTCAGAGAGAGGGCCTTTATATATTTGCTGTAAGCCCTGCCCTCAAAGGGAAATGGTGATCCGTTTTTTACACGGCAGCGTTGTCCACTCCATTCACATGCTGAACTGGGAATCTGCAAATTTCATCAGCCTCGCTGAGAGTGGTCTTTAGCCTGACTGGCAAGGGGCCGGCCCTACCATTAGGTACAGTGAGAATGTCATTCTTAGGTGGCAGGGGCCAGAATGTGGCAGCAAGTGTTGGAAAATAAATGCATGCAATGTGGCTAACTCTTTGCCCTTTTGGGTAGCCCTGAGTTGCAGTGGGGCAACCTTCTTCCTTTCCCGGGGCTGAAAATGACTAAGGGCGCTTTTACACGACCTCTAAAATCCGGTGGCAACTTAAATTCAGACCAGAGATTGTGCGGATTTGTCCCTCTTCCTGTGTTCCCACCCCTCCGCACTCCATTGTTCCTGTCTGCGTGAGGGGAGGGAGAAAAAAATGCAGGCTCACCTCCGTCTGCGGGTCGGTCGAAGCCACCCTGAGCAGCCCCCTAGGGATTCCTGTCTCTTAAAGCGGTGGCGGGGACAAAAAAACAAACAGAAGGCAAGGGAGCCCGTCATTCACAGCTTTACAATTCGCATTGGAAGATTTTTTCCTCCTGGAGGCCAGGTACTTGAAAAGTGCACTGGGACGCGCTTAGGTGGGCGTGGTCATACGTAATTTTTTTTAAAGTCCAGAGCTGGTGGGAACACATTTTTAAGCTCTGGATCTGGGAGCTCTTTGCCTCGGATTTTAGGGGTCGTGTAAAAGTGCCCTAAATCGCCATAGAGTGCAAAAAGTGTTGGAATGGCTCTATTTTTTAGAATATGCAGAAAGAGCAGACATACTGTAGTCTCTTCCTTCCACATAGTCTAATAAAGCCTCAGTGGTTTCACCACCAGAGACCTGCCTTTCCAGACAGCCTTTTAAGCAAACATTGAGAGTCCAGGTAATGCTCCGTTTATGAAATTTAAAATGCTTTAAAATGCTTTTTTTTTTTGAATACACAGAATTTTTACAAGGACAATTTCCAAAGGTCTTCATGATTCAAAAGTCTAAATATAGTTTCTAATGTTTGGTACTGAAAACACAATTAAATGGCGCAACCAAAACTTTTAAAATGCTTTAAAAATATTTTAACATTTGTTTTTAATCTGATCCAGGTTGAATTGCTTTTAACAATATCATTTTGTATAGTGTTTTAACTTATCATGATTATGGTACGATTTTATTTGTCGGGAGCTGCCTTGGGTTGCCTATGGGGAACGAGGTGCCATATAAGTAATATAATCAAACAAAGCCCCATTGATTCTGGGATAAATCCAATTTTAATTAGGCATGGGATTTTTTTATTGTTTGGACTGCAGCTCCTAGAATTTCACAGGAATTCCACCAGCCAAAATTTAGAGAGCTTTAGCTAAAAAATAAAATAAAATCAAAATCCCGTTACTGAAATAAAAGCATTTACAGCTGGAGAATAAAGGCTTCGTTGGAGATGATGAATCTGCAAGAAGATGGGGGAAATGACTGAA
Organism: Phrynocephalus guinanensis; assembly: GCA_037367245.1. Lineage (NCBI taxonomy): Eukaryota > Metazoa > Chordata > Lepidosauria > Squamata > Agamidae > Phrynocephalus > Phrynocephalus guinanensis. Next base: position 6,024,283 of record CM074745.1, on the reverse strand, counting down.
CAGAATGAAGTTATGTTGCACCTGCAATGCATTAGGGGCAGGGCCAGCACATCCATTAAGGGAACTAGGCAGTTGCCTAGGGCGCCAAAATGGAGAGGGGGTGCTGGCCAGCCTGCTGCCCCCCCAGCCCCCCCGACACTGGCCACCGCCCCCGTCCCCCCACAGCCCGCCGCCGTCCGCCTGCCGCCCCCCGGTTCCATTGCCGCCCATCCCCATGCCCATCGCCGTCCCCCGCCATCCGCCGCCCCCTGCCACCCCGCCCCTCGCCTAGGGTGCAAAAGAACCTAGCGCTGGCCCTGATTAGGGGATCTGGTAGTTTTTTGAGAAGCAACCTACACAGAGGCTAGTTACTTAGCAAGGAGACTGCCAGACCCCTAATGCCTTGCATCTCCCATGGAGCTTAGGCCCTCCCACCCATTTCCCCATCCTCCTAAAGAGCTGTCACACCCAAATGAACTTTCTCTCCCCCCCCCCCCAACTGTAAGGAATTCAAAGCAGCTGATAGGACTTAGAAATTTTGGCTAAACATGAATTCCTGTAGATGTGTGGGAGAAAAGATTTTTTTTTAAAAGCTGCATGTCTGATTTAAAAAAAAGAAAGAAAGAAAAGAGTGAGGTATATATTAGCATTGAGTAGCATTGTGGCGGGAGTCCTCTATCAGAGTCTAAAACAGGCATGCCCATAATTCAGCCCTCCAGATGTTTTGGACCACAACTCCCACAGTCCTTTGCCATTGGAAATACAGGCTTGGAATTCTGGGAGTTGTGGTCCAAAACATCAGGAGGGCCGACGTTTGGGTATGCCTGGTCTAAAATGTCACTTAAGTGATGGATGCTTAGCAGCGAAGCTACGAGCAACGTGGTTGTGTGTGTGTGTGTGTGTGTGTGTGTGTGTGTGTGTGTGTGTGTGTGTATGTGTGGTCTTATTTAAATTTTTTTAAAATGTAATTCAAGAGGTCGCACAGGAGTCCTGTAAAATAGCTTTTGGAACCTAGAGTGGATGGTAGGTTTCTGCACCCAGTCTGTAAGCACGGTAGGTTGCCGAGGGGTTGCAGATTAACATCCGCCATTTCCCCCTTGGCCCTCTGCACCCCTCCTTGGAGAGCCGATCCACCGGTTTAATGACTCCAAGACCTCTTCCACACTCTGCTCGGGCTGCTTCACGATCTGCCTTTCCAAAAACGCAGGGCCAGCGTTCCTTCCCTCTGGGCTCTGCCTTGATCTCTGAAGCTCTGCAGAAGAAGAGCAGCAAATGAGAAGGAAGGCAAAGATAATTGCTTTGCTCCTCTGGTACCTCTCTGGATCAAAGATGCAATGGCACTAAAATAGATGAGATTTTCATTCTTCATTATGATTTTTTAAAAAACATACCAACCTGAAAAAGGAATCAGGTAGTTGTGGTTGTTTTTAAAGAGATGCCATGAGAAAGAATAAATTTTCCACTGCCCAAATCAATGGATACCCAAAGGTTGCCTAATGATGTCTAGTCTGTTCCTTCAGGAACTTGCTTAGTGGTTGAGAAGGCATCTAATGATCTCCAGAGGGATACCACTGAGAATTCCAACTTTAAAGTGCTATTTTGCACTTTTAAGTGGTATTTTAGAGCTATTTTAAGTCCCCAGACTTTGATCCAGCAAAGTTGTTAAAGATGACATCTTAGTGCAATTTATAGGACATCTTCCCGACTGCATCTGGTTTGTTTTCCACCCGTACATTCGATAGCTGGTGGGGACCTCCATGGTCGTTCCTAGAAATCAGCTGACGGAGGTGCTTTGAAAGTAGCTCAGAGGTAGCACCGGAGGTTGGCAGTTCAGTTTCCAACCTGGGAGAAGAACCAGCCTGTGTGTCCTTGGGCGAGCTGCGCAATCTCAGGATTAGACATGGGCACGACTTGGCGAAATTCTCGTTTCCGTTTCCGTTCCTCGTTTCCGTTACACAATGGAAACGGAAATGACAATTACTCCGCCAGAACTCGAACTCGAACCGAAAAAAGAAAAATTGGGTCTGATTTGTCGTTGTCGTTCCTGGCATCACATCGATCGCGCGATGCCAAGCGGCACAGAAAAAAAGTTTTAAAAATTAAAAAAAACCCAATTCCCGGCCAAAAAAGCAGGTGAAAATATGCCTGCCTCCGTGAGGGCACCTACCAGAGGGGTGGTTTCTGGGGGGGGTCTCCAGCCTCCCCCCCTCTCCTGTCCTGGGCTGCTCTGGTGGGGGGCATCCTCGTCGTCTCGCCAACTCACCATGCCATGCGGTGCGGGCGGGGGATCCAAAATGGGGCGACCGCAATATTTATTTTGAAATCGTGGTCCAAAAACACACCAAAGCACCACAGAAACATGCGAAAATAGCTATTTTAAAACTGCCTGAATTTTTACAGTAGCAGCAGTGGGTTTTTCTTGCAACAAAACGTCTCCATTGATTTTTTTTATTTATTTTTTTTATTTTTTTTTTACACCTGCGCAATGATGGGCTGGCCATGGGAGTGGACCATGCAAATTTTTGGAGCCATTCCACCAATTGCATGGCCACTTGGCCAGGTTTTGACCAAGACTTCTGGGATGTGCCAGTTGGGCATAAAAAGCCCACTAACCCTAGGCCGAACCTGAACCCTAACCCTAACCCTAACCCATACGCCAGTACACTGTCCTTCTTAGTGGGTCAGAGAGGCGCCCATAGGGGTCCTCTCTCACTTTGTTCCTCCCCATCCCCAGCCCAAGTGCACCGTATGCCAGTGAGTCACAGTAGAGGCACCCAAAACAAAGAGAAGTGCCTCTGCCTGCCACTGCAACTTGGTATGCATATCCAATTGGCTATGCGTACCCTTTTGTAGCGGGCCAGAGGAGGCACCCACCCCAGAGAGGTGCCTCCAGGAGCCCTCTTTCCCTTCATAGCGGGCCAGAGGAGGCACCCACCCCAGAGAGGTGCCTCCAGGAGCCCTCTTTCCCTTCATAGCGGGCCAGAGGAGGCACCCACCCCAGAGAGGTGCCTCCAGGAGCCCTCTTTCCTTTCATAGCGGGCCAGAGGAGGCACCCACCCCAGAGAGGTGCCTCCAGGAGCCCGCTACCCCCCCAAACCAGTACTAACGACAGATGAAAAAACGACAAACGAAACGACAAATTTTTGAAAAATTTCACGACAAACAGAAACGAGCCGAAACGGGCCGGCTCCGACACACGACAACTCGAAACGTCATTTTTCCTTGCCGTGCCCATCTCTACTCAGGATAATCGCAGTGGAAGGGTATAGTGAAGGGTTTTATATGGATCAGTTACCTGTGCATTTCATTCAATGACCCAATTCTTCATCGGAAAAAAGAAGCATGGGATGCATTAATGCAGAATTGTTCGCTGTAGCATAGCCTTATTATGTGAAAATATTAAGGGATGGGTGTGGAGATAGGTAAAAATAATGGGCACAACCCAGATTTTAGAGCATTTATTCAACTTTCTCTGTTCCCGGATGATACTAAAACTACTGTCAAAAGAGTCAAAGCAAGGGGGGAGGAACTAGAGATAGGCACCTTACGAAAAACGACACACTTTGTCGTTTCATAAGCTTTCAAAAATGTTACAAAACGAAATGGGAAACTTTTGTTACAAAACAAAATGAAACACTTCTTTTGCCCTTTGAAAATGAAACGTTTTGTTACTCTGTAAAATGGATCCCTTATAAAAAGGTACCCACCAAATCTGGTGCCTCTAGGACCCAGGAGAGCCATTTTATACAGTAGCGAATTGTTTCATTAGTGTTTCATTTTGTTACAATCAACTATAGGTTATGAATAGAGATGGGCACGACTCGGGAAAATGACGTTTTCGAGTTGTCGTGTGTCGGAGGCAGTCCGTTTCGGCTCGTTTCCGTTTTTCGCGAAATATCACAAAAATTAGTCGGTTTGTTTTTTCGCTTTTTCGTTGTCCTTAGTACTGGTTTGGGGGGGGTAGCGGGCTCCTGGAGGGAGCTGCAGGAGTCAGCCAGAGCCACAAGTGACGGACTGGCAGACTCTTTGCACCCGCTGTGTCTCACGTACTTGCATGTAGTGCAATGCAAGTAGATCTGGCTTAGGGTTAAGACGGGTTAGCGCAAGGGCTAGGGTTAGGCTAGTTACGGGTGAGGTTAGGGTGAGTATTGGGGTGCATCTGGGTGCCTCTCTGACCCACTTAGAAGGACAGTGTATGGGTTAGGCTTAGGGATAGGGTTTGGGCTACGATTAGTGGGCTGTTTATCCCCGATTGGCACATCCCAGAAGTCTCTGTGGTCAACCTGGCCAAGTGGCCATGCGATTGGTGGAAAATTTGCATGGTCCACTCCCATGGGCGAGCCCATCATTGCGAATGTGCAGGTGTAAAAAAATAAAATAAAATAAAATAAAATAAAATAAAATCAACGGAGACTTTTTTTTGCAAGAAAAACCCACTGCTGCTACTGTAAAAATTCAAGCATTTAAAATAGCTAATTTTCGCATGTTTCTGTGGTGCTTTGGTGGGGTTTTGGGCAACGATTTCAAAAAAAAATATTGCGGTCACCATTTTGGATCCCCCGCACTGCATGGCAAATGGATGCGCCCTCCCAGCCTGGTACCAGCAGCGCAGCAGTAGCAATAGCCAAGGAGAGGGGGGCGGGGAACCCCCCCCCCCCAAATAAAACACCCTTCTGGCCTGGTAGGTGCCCTCAGACAGTTTTCGCCTACTTTTAGGGCCGGGAATCGGGTGTTTTTTTAACTTTTAAAAACTTTTTTTCTGTGCCGCTTGGCATTGCGCGATCGCCGCAAAGCAAGTAACGAGCACGACAAATCAGACCAAAATTGTTCGTTCGTCGGTTCGAGGTCGAAGTCTGGCGGAGTAATTCCCGTTACCGTTTCCGTAGAGTAACGGAAACGAGTAACGGAAACGGAAACGGGAATACCGCTAAGTCGTGCCCATCTCTAGTTATGAATATCTTTCCACTGACAAAACTTCTATTATTTATGCCCGCTAATTTCATGTCCATTAGTGTAAATCACAGCAACAATTTGCTGTTAGTGCAAGCCACTCCAGTATTCCTGCCAAGAGTCAGTCATGACTGTAATGATGCAAGAAGTAGTAGTAGTAGTAGTAGTAGTAGTAGTAGTAGTAGTAGTAGTAGTAGTAGTAGTAGTAGTAGTAGTAGTAGTTGGGGTGCGGTCCCACAGGCAATTTGAATAAATTCCTTTTCCAACTTTCTTTAAAAAATCAAGTTTAAGTCACATGATTTATAAGCTGGTAGCTGCAATCACATTGACAACAATGAATTTGATTTATTTTTGAAAAACAATTCTTGTTTGGGTAGCTACACCAAGGAAATCAACTCATTTCCTTTCTGTTTTAAGAGCAGATTGTCCTTTAAAAACAAACAAACAAACCAGGGTACCTTCAAGGACCAGATGCAGGAGACAGAGATCAAGTCTCGTGCGTTCCCAGAGGCATCTGGTGGGGCCACTGTGAGATCCAGGAAGCTGAACTAGATGGGCCTTTGGCCTGATCCAGCAGGGCTCTTCTTATGTTCTTATGTTCTTAATGCATACAAAGCGCTTCATGAGCCAAGAGCGCAGAGACACCCAAGAAAATCAGAGCCTTTGCTTTGTTATTTTTGTTCTGCCTTTTACGGGGTCCATCGGAAGACTTCGATTAAGAAGTCAGAGGCTGCGTGCAATGTGCTGTCACATCCCATGTTGACAACCGTGCCTGGAAACCATCCTTGGGGACAATTTTTGTTCAAGACATGTGTGTGTGTGTGTGTGTGTGTGTGTGTGTGTGTGTGTGTGTGTGTGTGTGTGTGTGTGTGTGTGTGTGTGTGTGTGTGTGTGTCTTTGCAAGACCTTTATCTTCAAGCCTTTCCCAGTATCTTCAAGACATTGGGTTCTCTCGTCTTCTCTCTCTCTCGCCTTCCATGAGTTCTTTCAAAAATATCACTGTCAGCTTTTCTTAAACACACACACACACACACACACACACACACACACACACACACACACACACACACACACACACACACACACACACACACACACACACACACACACCTATTTAGCCATGGAACATAACAGAGCAGTGGTCCTGCATGGTAACTTGCCTGAGACATGGCTGTCCTTCAGAGGCAGTGACCTTAACCATTTTGCCAGCTAGAGTTCTGACATGATTTTATGCTCTCTCTCTCTCTGTCTACCTCCCTCCCTCCCTCTGCATTCACTCTCTCTTCTGACTATCAGCACGAATTAAAGCACATCACCACTGAGTTCATTTTTTTTGTCTTTTGCAGGGTAACATTTGTACACGAATCATCCTGGGTGGTGCTTTACTTGGACAAATCGTTTTATTTTTATTCATTTATTTTATATTATGTTTTTTCCCCCTGACAAAGAGAGTGCCTTAGAAACTAAAAATGTGTCTGTGTGTGGAAGGAAGAGAAGATGGGGGGGAAATCATTTTTATGATCCTGTAATTTAAAAAAAAAGTGAGGGCACCCTTTTATTTTATTTTATTTATACATTTATTTATACATTTCTATATTGCCCGTCTTCAAAAAGAACTCCAGGCAGTTTGACTGAAGCACATTTTAACTCCTCATTCCAGTTAGATTATATTTAAGTTTATGCTGAACTTTCTTGCCAGAATCATTTGATTTTACAAGAATTGAAGTATGGCTTAAAGAAAATGTTTATTCCAAATTAATTAATTAATTAATTGACTATTCTGGGGAGTGGATCAGTTTTTAAGGAAAAGCACTGAAATTGCACCAGCAGATTGACTGACAAAGATGGATAAATATTAGCTTGTTATCTTGCTGTCTCACAGGCAAGGAGAAAACTGCTGTCCCTTTTCATTCCTGAACGCAAGGACAAGACAAAACAGGCCTTAATACTGGCTGGAATCCTGCTGGTGATGTACACATGCATAAATGAAATCATGAAGGCTATCTTGGTGAATTGCTGCTAATTCACAAGGTGCTGGCCATATTCCTGGGTGCAGGACCAGGAATGTGAGATGCATCTCATTAAGGAGTAACACACCACCATGACTTAGGGCCTTTTCACACGACCCCTCAGATCCGCTGGTCCCTTAAATTCGGACCAGCGATCTTGAGGGTTCCTTGCTGTTCCTCCGTCCCCACCCCCTCCGCACTTCCTTGTTCTGTCTGCGGGAGGGGAGGGAGGGGGGGAAAGCCTTAGACACGGACAAAAGAAGAAACCCTTACCTCCCGTGCGTGGAAGCTTGCTCCGAGCCCCGGTTTTACTTCCTGGTTGCTCTTAAAGGGGCGGAGGCGAAAGAAAAACAACAAAAAGAAGCAAGGAGAGCTCAGGCACGCTCCGCATCAAATATTTTTCACCTCCCAAAAGCAAGTACAAGAAAGTGCAGCTGGGTCGCGCTTAGGTGGGCGGGGTCGCACTTAATTGTCTGCAAACTCCGGACCTGGTGGGAAAACATTTTTAAGGTCTGGAGCTTGCAGCCCTTTGCCGCGGAGCTTAGGGGTCGTGTATAAACGCCCAAACAGATTCTATCCACTGTAATTCTAGGGGGTGCAAATGTGCTTCTATCGCCTATCTGCTATTGTTTTTCTGCTTGCCTATATCTATACATTATTGGAAGTCTTTAATTGGACACAACCTACACCACTGATGATGTCACAATTTGTATTGTACAGGTACCGGTAAAATGAGCCCAGCAGAGTTTTGAACAAGTTTCGAGCAATCAGAGGCATTTTTGTTGTTTTTAAGCATTTCAATGCAATTGAAAAATATTAGGGTTTTGCACAATAAATAATGTCTACTCAGTGCTTCAAAACATAATTGTTGAGGCAAAGAGGTGTGGGGTTTGCATTTTTCTTAACTTCAAATAATAAACGGCACATCACCTAGTAGTACAAGACTAATGAATAATGTGACTTGTCACTCATGAGTAATGATTCACAGGACTTTGCTCCTTCATGTTTTCCAAGGTTTTTAAAGGTACTTCTCTAAAAAGGGTTTAAAAGGTACTTCTCTAAAAAGCATGCTCATTTCCCCAAAAAATCTCCCTCCCCTTTCTATTCTGATGCTTATAGCAACTTGTTTGGTGTTCATTGTTCTTGCTAAAGTATTTTGAAACCAGTAGTGTCGCTTGAACATAACATCGCTAGCTGCCTTGAGCATTTTGGGTAGAAATAAGCGCATGTTGTAGAAGACATAATCTGTGTTAATCAGAAAGTTGTTTGTTTATTTGTCCCCCTCCCCCCGAGAGAAAGGGGAGACTAGAATTTCCAAAGTATTCTGGATATTTTAATTATAATCCACATCAGCAGCAGCAGCAGCAACAACCACCAATAACTTTTATCATCTAAACTGGCTCTTAGTGTTTGTATTCTTTGCACGAAAGTGTGAGTGCGAGATGGCGCACAACCTATATGGGCCTTTTCACACGACCCCTAAGATCCGCTGGTCCCTTAAATTCGGACCAGAGATCTTGGGGGTTCGTTTCTGTTCCTGCGTCCCCACCCCTCAGCACTTCCTGCTCCTGTCGGCGTGGGGGGGAGGGAAAAAAAGGACAAAAGAAGCCTTTACTAACCTGCCAGTGCCGGTCGAAGTTGCCACGAGCCCCGTTACTTCCTGGTTCCTTCTCAAGGGGCTCTTAAAGGGGCGGGAGGCAAAAAAACAACGAGGAGAGCCCGGCACTCTTATCCGCATCAAATATTTTTCACCTCCAGAGAGAAGGTACAAGAAAAGTGCGCTGGGTCGTGCTAAAGTGGGCGGGGTCACACTTAATTGTCTGCAAACTCCAGAGCTGGTGGGGAAACATTTCTAAGCTCCGGAGCTGGAAGCCATTTGCAGCGCAGCTTAGGGGTCGTGTATAAACGCCCTATGAGAACAAGGCAGAGGTTTTTTTAAATTTCATTTCATTATTTTGTAAAGAATTGCAAATTTGCTTTCCACATTCTTTGCTTCTTCCTGTTTTTCCAGACACTCGTGCATTGTATATAGACACATGTGAACATGCGCACTTGCTCGGTTCCCGTTCTTCTCTTTCGGATGATTACCACACTTTCCTGCAAGACGCTGATGGGGGAGGTGACTCACCTTGGTCCATGTGGACCGGGCAGGGAGGTGAGGCGGGCTGGATGGGCCCTGACCTCTCGACCCTCAGAGGCACACAGATCTGAACTTGAGAAATGACTGAGTGTTGCCTCCCGGAGTCCTGCTGCTACGTTCTCACATATGGCCAAACCTGAAGACCACGTCTGTGGGACGGAGGGTGGTTGGTTGGCCGCCGCCTCCTGCACCAGAGGAGAGGCCCCAAGGTGGAAAGAATATGGGGTAATGAATTGCTGCCTTGATCCCCAGGGAGGGTAGGGCAGGGGGGTGGGTGGGATATTTTTCCAGCCAAGTCCCGCTCTATTCTGCTGTCACCTCCAGCTTTTCCAAACCCCCTTGGCTACAAACGAGGCTTCAGTTTTCAGGGCTATAAATCTTCACGAGCTCACCGACTTTCTATTCTCCCCAAAGAAATATCTGAAACATTCCCTCTTCCTTTGAAACAGAATCCATTTCCTTGAGAGGTATTTGTACTGGATTAGTGATCCTGTTCCTGATGGTGACAGCCCAAGACGAGGGCCTCTCCTTTGGTGGGGTCCATGCACGTGCATGTTGGCGGTTGACCCTGCTGCGTGTCCCCCCTCGAGAGCAGACACCTTGGGGGGGGGAATGAATTCCTTTCCCGGGGACGGGTGATTAGAGCGTTTTCGCACAAGACTCTTAACGGGGGCCCCTCTTTCCATGTGTGAATTCTACCACATGGATAGCCAGAAGACATGGGTCATGAGGGCAGCTTGAGATGCTAAACGTGTGGTCCTCACTGACGCATTGGAGGTGAGAGTCCCCAGCGCACTGTGAGTGGTCGGTCACAGAAATGCAAATGCTAGCAGTTACAGCATGTTTGGCCGATAAGAGCTGGAGAAAGCTGCAGAAACTGGCAAGTTTTCAAGTGGATTTTTAAAGTCTTTTATGGACTGGGTGCCACTTAAAGAGTGTATAAACGTTAGGTATAACTCAAGTTGATTCATACACTATTCTTATCTCCCCCCCCCCTTCAGCAATTTATGGCATCCCCATTAGAGATGGGCACAAAATTTTAGATAAATCGAAGCATTTATTTAAAGTTACTGTTTTGTCTAAAATGCTTTGCTCCGTGTTCATCAGACATGATGATGCCAACAAATTCGAAGTGATGAATTTTAAGCAATTTTTTTTAGTTTTTTTGCTTTGCTTTTGTTTTGGAGCCTTTTTAATTTTGGGATTTTTGGGGTGCTTTTTTGACTTTTTGGAAGGTCCTTTTTGATGAACTGACAAATCAGTTTGTTAGTCCATAAAAACACTCTTAACTTTGTGATTTGTGATTTGTCCACCTTGATGAAGATTGAGCTGCGACGAATCATCCCTTTTTTGCGATCTTTGCACATCTCTAGTCTCCATCTCTGTGTTTATGTTTTTAAAAAGTCATATGTGTGCGGGGAATGGATAAGGAATAGATAAAGAAGAGAAATAATGGCCTTTCAAGTATTAGAAAGGTGCTATTACATCTCCCCTCAGTCTTCTTTTCTCAAGGATAAACATGATATTGATAATCAGAAGATTCACGGTGCACTTGGTGGCCTGTTAGGCTACAGCCTTTTGCAGACTTCTGTGGAAGCCAGTTCAAGCTTTCTGAAGAGCTGAACTCTGCAAAGCTTACTCTTAGGTAAACCTGCGTGGGACTGCTTTGTATGGGGCATTCTTTGGCAGATTTCAGTTTTTTTAAAAAATCCAAACCCTCAAGAAAGAAAATCCCTCAAGTGTTCACTGAAGTCCTTTCTCTGTCTTGTATGCATTGCTGTGGTTAACCACAAACATGTTGCCGTAGATTGTAGAACAACCTTATCTCAAAAAAAGGTTTTGCAATGTCCATGCCTATTTTTGTGCTTCCTGGTGAAAGTTCAGACTTACTTACTTACTTACTTACTTACTTACTTACTTACTTACTTACTTACTTACTTACTTACTTACTTACAATCTGCAGAGTTACTGCAGAGGCTAGTAAAATGCCGCCATGACCACAAAGCTTTTTTTTATTTTTAAAGGACAGCATTGTTGAGAGCTTGGAAGAGTTACTTTTTTTTGGACCACCCCGAAGCCAGCCATGGGTTCCCTATGGGGAGAAAACAGCATTTAAAATAAAGAAAGAAATACTTCCCACTTGGCTCTGCTGCTGGTGATATATCATCAACGCTGCTGGAGGGAAAATCCAACTCATTACGTTACTTGTCACTCGTTCCTTTCAATATCTGATATTTTAGGCTAGTAACTCAGGCATGCCCAATCTTCGGCCCTCCAGATGTTTTGGACCGCAACTCCCACAGTCCTTTGCCAGTGGCAATCTAAGCTTAGAATTCTGGGAGTTGTGGTCCAAAACATATGGAGGGCCAAAGTTTGATCACCACTGGGCTAGTTTCTGTCCTAGCTATCCCCTCCCGCCCAACAAATCACCGAAACAAAACAAAACAAAACAAAACCCATGCTTGAACCCTTGTGACTTCCCTTTGGAGTAGACGTGTTGTGGGGAAAAAATATTCCATAATTGCTTGTGAAGTGGCAAGGAGGTTAGTGCCACGTAAAAGCGAATGATCGCCTTGAGTCTAGGTGTGTGCGTGAGTGTGTGTATGTGTATTCCTCCTGTGATACCTTCTTGACCGCACGGTTCTCTGTTTCCTTTTCCCTGCAACCATGGCTTTTGGTGAGAACGTAGAAACGTCAGCCTCCTGGCTGATCCGCAGAGAACCTTCCTAGGCATGATCCGATTTGCCATCCTTCAAAAGGAAAAAACACAACAACAACAACACAAACCCTTCATATTGCAAATGTAGCTTTTCCTTTTTCATTTTCTGGAGTTGCCTCTCTTATTAAGCCCCGTTTTTTCTTTGATTTCACCATTGTTTTCTCAGCCCTCCTGTCCCAAAGCAGAGGTCGTCTCAACATGACCTTTGGCTGGTACAAGGAGGTTGCTAAATAATTCACAGAGCCAACTTGATTTCTGGGTCCACATTTGTTTTTTCCACTTCCCTAATCAGGATGCTCATTTAATTCTATTCCAGCACCTGTTCAGCAATTAACACCCTACAATTTGCATCTTACCCTGACATTTGCTATCTTTCCAATTAGTTTTTATATCAGTATAATTAGGTAGGGTTATTACAGTGCATCAAACAGGGTCGAGGCTATTCCCAAGTCTTTTAAGCTCTTCCCCAGATTTGTTTAGGGAAGCCACGGAGGGTAAATGGTTGATTAGGATCACTGTTTTTCTTCTTCATTCAGATCAGCACAGAACGGTTTCCCCATGTGGCTCGTGAAAGAGCAGGGAAAATATGTATCAACCTAAAAGGATGAAAATGGTGTTGCCTGTTAATGCCGGGGTGAAATTTTGGCAGGATTATCAAGAACGGCAGGGTGCTGACATTCTGTTTTATAGAATTAGCCTGGGAGCAAAGGAGTCCATGTCTTAAATCTCATTTTGACAAGAATAATAGTATCTGTTGATTCCCAGAGTGTAAGCTCCATTGGCAAGGGAAATTTCTTCTTCTTCTTCTTCTTCTTCTTCTTCTTCTTCTTCTTCTTCTTCTTCTTCTTCTTCTTCTTCTTCTTCTTCTTCTTCTTCATTTGATTATTTTACTCTATCCTGAGTTCAGTAGCCATGAGTCTATTTAGAGCAGACTCCATGAATGCCATAAGATTGAAGTTAAGCATGACTGACTTAAATTCCATTGATTAGTTTGGGACTAACCTTGTTTTGCTGTATTATTATTATTATTATTATTATTATTATTATTATTATTATTATTATTATTATTATTATTATTATTATTTATTATTATTATTATCATCATCATCATCACCACCACCACCACCACCGCCGCCACCACCACCACAGTAGATAAGATAACTACGCTGTATTTTGTATTACAAATCACTAGTCGAACGCTTCCCAAGCATTTAGGACTACGTGATATATTGGCAAATTATGTGAGCAGATCCCAGCAAGGCGGCTTTTTGCAGCTGACTGATAGTGACTTTGTCAACTCCAATTTCTTCTAAATGCTTAGCTCTTTAGGCACCGTACCCAGTGTGCTGCCGATTACAACTGGGACCACCACCACTACCACCACCACTACCACCACTACCACCACCACCACCACCACCACCACCACCACCACCACCACCACCATCATCATCATCATCATCATCATCATCATCATCATCATCATCATCATCATCATCGGCCTTGATCCTCAAGAAGAGACTTGTGACATAAGTGGCGTAGAGAATCCACAATAGTCCCGTAATGATCATTAGAGATGGGCACGAAATGAGCGATTTTTTTCATTTTCGTTTTTTTGTTTTTTTGTTTTGTTACGCAATGAAAACGAAAAGAAATTTTTTTAAAACAAAATGAAAACGAAAACGAAACGACCCAATTTGCCGTGTTTTTCGTTTTCGTTGCAGCAGATGCATTGAACTAAAAAGAATGCTAACGAAACAGTAATTTTTCATTTTTGTTTTTGTTTTTTCGTTTCATTACCTAATGAAACGAAAACGAAATTTTTTGCAAAAAACGTCACAAAAAAGAAAACGAACCGAAACGGACCCCTAAATGACCAAACGACAAACGAAACACCATTTTTTTGAGTCGTGCCCATCTCTAATGATCATTATTGCGTTTTGTTTTTAAACTAGCCAAACATTTCCCCTGTGCTGCAGTGATTGCAGAGTCCTTGGGAAATTGACCAGTTGGAGAGATGGTGTGAGAAATGGGCTGGTTTATATTACCGTCATCGACAGCTTAGAACAGCAGAGCTGGAAGGGACCTGCCTCCAACCCTTCAGGGATGCACAGTGGAGGAAATCAAGTTCCCAGCCTCCTGCTCTGTAGCCAGATGCCCATACAAAACGGTGGAGGGTCTTTATCTTAGTGCTGTCAGTCCATGGGAGGGTTTCTTTCTATGGGTGCTTACCATCTCCCCCCCCCCCCCCACATCCCAATAATGTTTAAGAAAGATGATCTGGTTGAATCGGGGGATATTCTAAATTATTTTCTCACTTTCCCATCACCGTAGGATTCAGGATTTACCCAATCTGATTGGCAACTGAGTCAGGACAGACCCAAGTCCTTCACGCTGTGCATAATTTAGTGAATCAGCAGCAAAGGATGCGAGGGCCACAGTATTCAGTCGATATATTTAAAAGAGCAGGCAACTGCTGCTCTTTGGAAACCATGTTCTCAAACTACATAGAATTAGTTTTGCCTTTGTAATGTTGACGGTCATCTCTCCCTGCGCCCAAGCAAATCAACAGGATCATATTGACAGCAATGTCATAAGGTCAATTCTGGCACGATTATTTACCTCCTCATTTAATTACTTAATTTATATCCCACTTTTCTTTCAGAAAGGGGACACAAGGTGGCGTATAGCAACTTAAAAATACTCTAGAATCACTGTAAATTAAAACGCTATTAAAACGAGAGTGTTGAAAACATCCTTAGTTAGAACCACAAACTGAAACATACGTGGCTCTATTAGAATGGTGCAAATCCAAGCTTAATCTTTGAATGTAATTTTAGAAGAGGTGGCAAAGGGTGGCACGAAAAAAAGAAATAAATGGGAGTGTTAAAGAAGCGCTTTGTTGCATTTGTGTGGTGCTTTTAGGATAGGTTGCCTTCCGTAATCTGTGCCCCTCTTCTATTTCATAACAGTATCCCTGAAGACTGAAGCCAAGCTTGAGGCAACAGGTAGAAGCGGTGTTTGATGATATTTGGAAATTAATTAATTTGCGGAAGAGGAAAAGGTCATGCAAAATGGCTGGAAATTTTGAGAAGTGATGGGACTGAACCCTCCTTGGGATTTAGATCAGCACTCAGAATAGTTGTTGATTTCCATTGATAGCTTGTGGATGCAAGAGATACACATGTGTATGTGTGTGTGTGTGTGTGTGTGTGTGTGTGTGTGTGTGTGTGTGTGTGTGTGTGTCCGTCCGTCTGTCCGTCCGTCCATCCGTCCGTCCGTCCGTCCGTCTGTCTGTGTGTATCTGTCCGTCCATCCGTCTGTCTGTCCGTGTGTGTCTTTGTGTCTGTCTGTCCGTGTGTGTGTGTGTCTGTCCGTGTGTGTGTGTGTGTGTGTGTGTGTGTGTGTGTGTGTGTGTGTGTGTGTGTGTGTGTGTGTGTGTGTGCGTGACCTATGAACACTTTGTCACTTGGAGCAGGTGACAGCCAGATCCGTTGCTGCCACTGTGCTTTGCAGAAGGGAAAAGTGGAGAGCGAGAGATCTTTGCTGGGTTGCATTTTTAGCACCTTCTCCGCTAAGCAGGAGGCCAGTTTAGGGTGCTAAATTCCTGACGGGGGCTGTCTGCGAAATAAATCTGTTTGTTGTGTAGTCCCAAGCTGTCAGCAGTGGTTTGTACTGATGGACTCCTGAAAGGGGTTTCCCTCTCCGATCTGTGGAGCAGTCGGCAGCCACTAGGGAGCTGTCTTTAGCTCATATTTCAGCGTTAGCTCATTAGTCCAATAACGGTGGATGCGCACCGCAAACCAGCCTCACAAAGTCATATTGTGTGCCCGGGTGAGGCAAATGAACGTTTGGAGTGCACACCATGGAAGCATGCAAGACAGTGTATGCATACACGCAAGCAAAAATACATTGTTGTGCAATATATTTCAAGAACTGTTTTACAGAATATTTAAACCACCAGCAAAAGTTCAATTATATATCATATTTCCTGCCAAGTATAAAGAACTATGTAATCGGGCTGCAGTGTTTTATCTGATTGGTTAACACGCCACCTCCAACACACGAACAGCTTTGATCAACTAAAAGGCAGTGTTGGGTGATGTCATTCATTTCCAATCTGCATCATTTTCATACATTCATTTATTTTATTTATTTTTGAGTATTTTTACCCTGCCTTTCTCCTTGGAAAAGGACCCCCAGTGGCTTGCAGTAGTGAGGGACAATATACAACCCAGTACATTCAAGACTTATTCAAGTTTAAGAACAGGGAATTGAGGGGCATCTTACAGCATTAAGTGGCAACATTAAAGCTAAGAGAGAATGCAAGTAGTTAAAGAAACAAATAAAAAAATCCATTATGAAGGATGGAACTAACAGTGAAAACACAAGTTTTTCCACATTTGATATCTCTAGTTCTCACTTCCTCGCCTCAGAAATAAAAAGAATTACTCCACTCCACCCCACTCCACCTCCAAATATCATGAATTGAACAGGGCTCAAGGTGGGTGTTTGCCCACAATAAGCATTTATTTATTGCATTGCTGATTAGTCTGGTAATTCCTTCAAGATGTAAGTGGCTTGCCTCATCACCTTTTTAACCCTAACAGCCTCTTTTTTTTTAAAGGGGGCAAAATGTCATTAGAGAGTAGATGAAGGCTTTTCAATATAAAAATCATAAAATTAAGACCCATTAGATTTATAAAAGAGGCGTTGCCGGTAAAAGTTGGGGGGGGGAGATAGGATCTTTGGAGTGGCAAAGACAGGAATGGATATTTCTGACATACCCGCCAAGGTCTAGAATGGGCCCAAATACTACATGTTTCTGACATACCAGTAAATTGTGAAGGGCAGAGGCTCACCATATGGGCTACCTTAGTGATGGGAATCCTCAAAATGCAGGCAAACAAGTGAACAATTCTACTCCCCCCCCTCACATCTTCACCAAGAGCGCTTCTTTTGTAAAACCAATAGGTCTCAACTGCCCTCTCAAGGCCAAGATACCCAAATGCTTCCTGTCACCACTGAAACATTTATTTATTTATTTATTTATTTATTTATTTATTTATTTTTATGCTTATTGACCGCTCGATTTTCCCAGGGGAACTCTGGGCGGTGTACAGCACGTTCCACAAAAACAGCAACTGCCCATATTAACAACCCCAGATATACTCAAACACAATGCAAATCATGAATAAATAAATAAATAAATAAATATACATAAAAATAATGTACAAAAACAACCCAGCCCCCTTTCTGATGCTTTGTGGCATGTGAAGTTTGCGGGCAAGCTCAGAGGGGACCAGAAGGAGGTGGCACGTGATGGTAGCATGCCGGCCAATCAAAAATACCCACGCTGTGACCCTGCGGATCTTGATTCCACAACACCATTCATTGATCAGTAGGAAACAAATGACCTTAGTCCCGTCACCCGTCATGTGGGACAAAACTGGGGTGCAGAGCTTTCAGGAGGAATTTAACAGGCAGGCAGCTTTGTGCCTATGATGCAGGTCCTTTCTCATATCAAGCCCCCAAGCCACGCAGGGGATTCATGTTTAGCAAGGGCATTGCGCTCAGCGCTGGTCCCACAGGCACTGCAGCTGTTTAACCACTGGAGAGATTGGTTCCATCTGGCTGGCCCCAATCAATAACCTAGCTGCAGTTTGTCGGAGCCACCTGAATTTTTCTGAAAAGTCTTCTAAGACAATTGCACGCAGAATGCATTGTAATAGTTACAGCTCATCATAAGTCTCATCCTCTCTCTCTCTCTCTCTCTCTCTCTCTCTCTCTCTCTCTCTCTCTCTCTCTCCCCCCCTCTGTGTGTGTATGTGTGCGCACACACATTAAGGATGCTTGAGGAATTTGATTTTTGTGAATTCCAATATAAATGGATTTAATATGCACCCTTTGGTGCAGAGATGAGTACCTATCTATAAGCTTCTGTGTTTCCCAGAATGTCCTGATGGTATACCTAGCTTCAAAAAGACACTTAAGAATTGATGTTTGGAGAGACACAGGGCCAGCCCTACCATTTGACTGCAGGATGTGGGTGGCATGCAACAACCTGTTAGTTAATTTGCTGTTCTTGCATCTATTACTTGCACGTGGGTCCTAGACGGTTGAAGCGGATGCTGTCCTACTTTGGACACAGCAAGACAGGATTTCCTGGAAGAGACAAAAAACCTGGGAAAGGTGGTGACGAGTCAGCAGGAGACGAGGAAGAGTAAATATGAATGGACTGACTCTCCAACGGAAGCCACAGGCTTGACTTTGCAAGAGCTGAGCTGAACAGTTTAAGAACAGGACATTTTGCAAGTTGCTCATTCATGGCTTTGGGGGTGATGCATAACATCATTTACGAGTATTTTGCTATTCTTCCTTGTAAAGGGTTTTTCTTGATGCATTTTCTGCCTCATGTGTAAAAACCATTCAGCTGGTGTCAGACACTGTGTACCTTGATCCAGTGTGTGTGTGTGTGTGTGTGTGTGTGTGTGTGTGTGTGTGTGTGTGTGTGTGTGTGTGTGTGTGTGTGTGTGTACGCATGACCATGTTTGGGTGCAACTCTTGCTACTCTGCCTCAGGTGTGCAACACAATTCCTTGGAGAGAAAATCGTTTAGACTTGAGCTTGTAGTGGGTAAACAACCCAGACCATCATGGCTTGCTTGTCGTGTTTCTTGATCAGAGGAGCTTCCTGGATTCTTCTGTTCCAACAAGTCAGAGGAAGAACCCAGATTGTTTCGATTTCTTTCTCAGCCTTGTTGGTGGAGAAAAAGCGTCTACTAGAGATGGGCACGACTCAGCGAAATTTTCGTATTCGTTTTCGTTTTTTCATTTCGTTTCACAACGAAAACGAAAATGAAAAAATTTTCAGAAGCAAAACGGCAACGGAAACAAAACGAAAATTTTTGCCGTGTTTTTCGTTTTCGTTACGGCAGACACATTGCATTGAAAAGAATGCTAACGAAAACGAAAAATGTGCACCCCCCCGAAAAACGAAAACAAACTGAAACGGACCCCTAAACGAAAAACGAAAAACGAAAAATTATTTTTTTTAGTCGTGCCCATCTCTAGGGTCTACATTCAGATGCCTTGATTTGGGCCTCAGGAAGCCTCACAGCTTCCGTCACCAAGAGCGTCTCTTGGCTCCAAGCTAAATCCACTTCACAACTTATTTGGTGGTTACTGCTTCATTTGGAGAACCATGGGATTTACAGTTCATGAAGAGATGCATAGACCTGTACAATGCATTTATCTGACCTGTGCTACAACATTCCCACCCATGTCTGGATCGTTCTCTCTATAGAAGCACTGACTTGGTATTCTACAGATGCCTGCCTCATTCCCTGGTACTTCCCAGTTCCTGCCCTCCAGAAACCCAACAAAGAAAGAAACAACAGCAGTACTGGCAGATTTCCTATAATGGAAGTGCATTGGACGGGATGAGGTTTTGAGATTCTTCCAGGTCTGTGTTTCTAAAGATCAGGGGAGAGGTGAGGTGGAAACCTGTCTCTGGATTTCTGGATAGGTGTTTTCAGTTGCTACAGACCATAGTGAATCAGATGGATTCAGTAGAGGCTTGATCGTATGGAAATTGTGGACTCCTGCAAATGCCACCAGGTGGGGAACAACCCCTACCTTTAGAATTTGAAGCCTCTTTAAGGCTTCTAGAAGGGCTGAGTGGTAACTCCTGTCCGCCTAGCCTGACCCAACATGGCCAATGGCTCTCCGTGGATTTGGCAGAAGGATCCGGACCTCTGCTATCCTCACATAAGAGTAAAGGATTGTGAAGCTTGGCAACCTGAGGTTTAATTAAACAGCTGATAAAGTTTCCTTTGGCTCATTTTCTCTGCCATAAAAAGCTCTAATTGTACCAAAACAAGATCGTTTCTGAGCATCCCGGTAGTATGGAACTGCAGCAACAGCAATTGCAATGAGCGTGCGCTTTTAATGATAACCCCCTGAGAGCCGTTTTAAAAGAATACAACCAGAGTGCCTTCATGGGTAACTGCGGTGTAATTGTAGGAGGACTTAATAGCTGGAGCAAAAATATGTGCCTAAGGACAGCGTCTCACAAATGCTATTGTGTGGTGCTGTTCTACGCTGGCTTCAGATTTATTATTCTTTGGCCATGTAGCTCCATGTACAAGACAGTGGCATCAGAAATGGGTGGTGATCCAGCCTAAGATGGTAAGATAACCAGCCTGAGACACTTGACAATGGAACATTTCTGAAGCGGCCCATCATATGCAAAAAAAAGGTACATTCCTTTGAAAAGAAGAAACAGAATTACTGTATATACTTGACTATAAGTTGAGTTTTTCAGCCCTTATTTTTGGCTGGAAAAAAACCACCACTCTCGGCTTATACTCGAGTCAATAAGTTTTCCCAGTTTTTGGAGGGTAAAATTAGGTGCTCAGAGGGCAGCAAAGGGCAAGTCCTGATCGGGCGAGTGATAGCGGTGCCTCCGCTTCCCATATGATTCCAATGAGAAGGTTTAGGGGCACCCTCTTTGGAGCTTCATAACTCAGCCCCCTTACACGCAAATGTTTCCAGATTTCAGGGGATTCCCTAAAATCACCTTCTGAAGGTACCCCTTCTACTTTGGTCTCCCCAATGACAGTAATTTTCGAGTGCATGTTTTTTAATAGATACACATGCAAAAATTATTTTTAAGAACATACAGTAAGAACTAGAGATGGGCACGAAACGAGCAATTTTTCATTTTTGTTTTCGTTTTTTTTGTTTCGTTACGTAATGAAACGAAAAATGAATTTTGTCTCCAAAGTGAAACGAAACGAACCGAAACAACAGAAATTTTGTCGTGCGTTTCATTTTCGTTGCGGCAAATACATTGAACTGTAATGAATGCTAACGAAACAGCAATTTTTTGTTTTCGTTTTCGTTTTTCCATTTCGTTACGTAATGAAACAAAAACGATTTTTTTTGCAAAAAAATCACGAAAAATGAAAACGAACCAAAACGGACCCCCTAAACGACAAACGACAAATGAAACACCATTTTTTTGAGTCGTGCCCATCTCTAGTAAGAACATAAGAAGAGCCATGCTGGATCAGGCCAAAGGCCCATCTAGTCCAGCTTCCTGTATCTTACAGTAGCCCCACCAAATGCGTTTGGGAGCGCATGAGACTAGATATCTGTCTCCTGATACCACTCCCCTGCATCTGGCCCGTGAAGTACCCCGGTTTTAAGCCTGGAGATTACACATGCTAGTCATGTCTGACTCTAGGGGCAGTGCTCATTTCCGTATTCAAGCTAAAGAGCCAGTGTTGCGCAAGTCCGTGGCCATGTGGCTGACATGGCTGCAAGGAAACACTGTTTTACCTTCCCACTTTTTACAGCGGTACCTATTTATCTACTTGCATTTGCATGCTTTCGAACTGCTAGGTTGGCAGGAGCTGGGGTGAACAGCGGGAGCTCACTCCACTGCATGTCACCCGGGATTTGAACCGCCGACTGCCGACTTTGCAGCCAACAGTTTTAGGAGCCTTGGTCCGCTGAGCCACCATGCCCCATCCATGTTTGGAGGGAAAAGAATGAATGATAAGTAATTGTTTGTAACTAGCAATTTTTCAAATTCTGAGCAGGCGTCCTTCTCTGGCACACCACGAAAGCTGCAAGGCCTTGTGTATATTTCCAGCGCATCTTGTTCTTTCTCTTTATGGCCTCAGTTTTTCCCTCAGCAGCAATTCAGTTTTTCCTCTGCTGCTGAAGCTAGTGAGAATAAAAGCGTACACAGAGGCAGATTGCCGCTGCTTTTAGCATTCCGTCTCTACTTATATCTGATGACATTTCAGGAGCTCTCTTCCCTCCAAGGAGCCCAGTTCCTTTGGAGACGGGGAAACTTCGCAGACGCTGCAACAATAGAAGTGTGGAGCCATATCTTTGGGCTCCCTCTGTGTTGTCTGCAAAGGTTTGGGCTGACATAATTTACCCACCTTGCCTAATTCAGAGCACATGGCTGACTTCTAACAGGCTCTTGAGAGAAGCACACCGTGGCCTCCCTCCCAGTGGGCCCACTGCGAGTTTGTCAGCAGCGCATTAACAATGATCGAGTAGTTCGTCAATATTTCCTCCACCTCTTCCATCTCTGATATCGTACGTGCATTGTGTGTGTGTGTGTGTGTGTGTGTGTGTGTGTGTGTGTGTGTGAGTGAGAGAGAGAGAGAGAGAGAGAGAGAGAGAGAGAGAGAGAGCTTCTCTTGCAACAAAGCAAGATTCAGCTGTGAAAAAGAGGAAAGTTATAGGCAACGGAGCTTTAGGTAAGATAGCGGTAAAGAATGTGGGGAAATCGTGTTGATCTTAAGCAGAGCTAACTTCTGGATACAACCTGGATGAGAGCCAGGAATTCTGCTTGTGTGTGGACTTGTAGAGTATCAAATTAAAATGTTTTTTAAAAAACTGCTATGATTCCATTCAACATTATTCTTGGGCTTGTAGTCTTTAAAATGTTGTAGAATTTCTGGTTATATTCGGCTAGCTGCGCTGGAAAGGTGCAGGGATCCACAGAGCAGAATTAGCTTCAGGTTCCCCAGAGTAGGGCATTCCTTTTTCTCATCAACTGGCACTTACAGTTTCAGTAACTCACTCTGAGATATTCATAGTAGAAAGAGTAGAAAGAGGAATAATTTTAAAACCACACTTTCTTCAGTTACAGTTCTGAACGGATCCAACAGCAAACTGAACAAACAGGTCTGGGTGACTGTTATGATTCCATTCAACGTCTCGATAGACTGAGTGGTCCAACATTGTTAGTCTGTGGAACTCCCTGCCACAGGATGTGGTGATGGCATCTGGCCTGGATGCCTTCAAAAGGGGATTGGACAGGTTCCTGGAGGAAAAGTCCATCACAGGTTACAAACCATGAGGGAGATGTGTCATCTCCAGGCTTAAACCCAGGGTACATCAAGGGCCAGATGCAGGGTTATTATCCCTGCTTATCGTGAGTGACTAAAGTAGCTATTAACAATCAAAATAAGCTCATGCCATTATGCAATGTTTACCTTCCATACGGTGCTGATATTCAGGTGGGACACCATGGCGTTGAGTTAGTTATTCCCCCCCCCACCATCCAATCTCCATCCCTCTTCCATTGCGGCATTGATCGGGGAACAGACAGAACCTGTGCATTATGCCTTTACTCTGAGGGTAATTTAGAAATCTCCCAGCCATTGGGAATTTACTGGGCAATAAAACTGTGGAAACCATAAAACTGCAAGCTGACGTCTCTAGCCAGCACAGGGAAGGGCCAGTGCGGTTGAGTGACAGGCTGAGCAGGCAGGGAGAAGAGGCTGAGGGCCACTTGAAATTTTAAATTGGGCCACATTTGGCCCTTGGGCCAGACTTTGGACATGCCTGGTATAGAGGAAGCCGTTGGCTATGTAATTTACCTGAAGGGCACAAGCCAGCAGGTGAGTGTGGGCATCAGACACACAGTAATTGTAAGGGGAAATTATGAAGCTAAAAGAGGAGCAGAGGGGAGGGCCAAAAAGAGATATGAGGAAAAGTCTATTGGTCCATCACTATCGACGAGATCTGCAGAGCACCCAACATGGCTGGCATTCACAGTTGGAATCCTAGGCCACTGTGGATCAATGTGGGGGTCAATCTCCCCTCACAGCACTGTGTTGAGTTGCATCCTTGTGACATCGGCGCAAAAAGATTGGACATTACAAACCACCCATCCAATGGTGAAACGGAGGTGGACTTAGACAAACTGAAAGCATGTTGGGAATTGTCGTCCATGGCCTGTTATGACTAGAAGAGGATATAGCAGGCGAGGGACTGAGTTTAAAAATATCAGTATCTTCTTGCCTGTGGCAGCATTAAAAAAGGATGGTTTCCCTGTGCAAAATGCATGGTTTTAGGCAACAGGTAATTGTGGTCTGTGCTAAAAAAATTCCTGAATTTTTAAGAAACAAACAAATTCTGAACTGCAAAAATGCAACCCCCCCCCCAAAAAAAACCCTCTTGTAACTTCACCCATCAGGGAGGTAGATTAAGAAGTGTTTCATTCTCACCTGATAGAATGAAATAAGCCAACATTTGCATCCTTAGTAATGACCAAACGATCTCAGGCATCCTTGCTCTGCCACTCAAACACTTGCCGGTCAGCGGCGTGCTGATTCCGCTGATTCTCTGCTACAGCATGACTGATAAGATAGGTGGCTACCCAGGCTGTTGTGCCATGAGAGGAGCGATATGACAGTGGAAGTATTTCTCTTCCTTAGCAAAATGGCCACGAGTCACCTGGCACAGTGGAGACTTCCAAAAAGGAGGGAAACCACTCAAGAAAGTGCATTACAGGATGGGTGGACAATTTTCAGCAGTGAGTTCTTAGAAGGCTCTGATCCAAATGTGCAGTGCCTTTGGCTATACCAGTGGTTCTCAACCGGTGGGTCCCCAGATGTTCCTGGACTGCAGCTCCCAGAAGCCTCCACCACTAGCTGTGCTGGAAGAGGTTTCTGGGAGTTGCAGTCCAGGAACATCTGACGACCCACAGGTTGAGAACCACTGGGCTATACCCTAACCTTAACCCTAACCCTAACCCTATACCAGCTCTCAGTTTGAACATGGCGTCTCCCCCCTTTCTTGTAAACACGTGTTGTAATGAGATGTGCAGCCCGAATCGATGTTTTCAAAGGCCAAGACATGCTTGAGGGTGTTGTGCATGAATGGAATTGGCTGTGAGGCATGGATTGTTTGGAGTTCCTTTAGTATCAGAGACTAGCCCACTCTTGCTGCAGTCTTTAACTGCCCCATTGTAACATGTGATTCCCAAACTAATTGTTTGAGTTATTTCTTTGTTAACCTTTAGGCAGCCAATAACAAATTAAACATCATTACCCGAGCTTAAACCTGGTTGTAAATCTCCAGGACCTGGTAGGACAGGGGCCTTTCCAACAAGGGAGCCATAAAATAATTTTTAATGGCACGCCGGAAAGCTATATAAGCCAACCTCAGGAAAAGAGGGCAGTTACTGCAGGGATCCTTGATTACATAATGCTTTCTATTTCTAATTACAGGCTGGGTTTATGGAGGGTTTCTATGAAATCATGCAGGCAGGCATGTGATGGCAGGGTGAAAGATTAACAGGAACTAGGCTGTACCAGAACTGGGGAAAGGTACAGTAGGACCCCGGTATCCACTGGGAATTGGTTTCAGGCCTTCCCATGGATAATGAAAACCGTGGATAAGAGAGAATGCCCGCCCACCCACCCCCAAACTGCTGTTTCCTGACAGTAGCTTGCTTTATGACTGCTGTTTTGGGACAGTAATTTGCTTTATGGCCACTGTTAGTGACAGCAGCTTGCTTTACAGATGTTATTTGTGGTAAAAGCTGTTTTACACTGCGGGTTGTGACAACAGCTTGCTTTACAGCTTGCTTTGTGGCTGCTGAAGTATTTAATTTTTTTCCTCTGCCAACCGTGGATAACTGAATCAGTGGATAATGAATCAGTGGAATACGGGGGGGTCCTACTGTACTTTTTTGGACCAGAACACCCATTAGAACTACTATGGCTACTGAAAAACGACTCCACAAACGAACTGGCCCCAATATTTCAGACTTTTCTCTTTTTAATGGGCGAGTCAGTGTGGGGTATCCGATTGCAGTGTCCAACTAGGATTCATGGAGACCTGGGTCCGTATCCCCTCTCCACCATAGATACTAACTCTGGCATGGACGTGATATCTCACAAACTTCAAAAACCCTTTTAGGGTCATCACAATTCAGAAGTGACTCATTGGCATACCATAACAGCAAAGTGACAATAGAGTGGATAGCACTTGCATATATCCTGCCCCATTCAACCTTTACATGAATAAGGTTAAATGGTCATGTTAGACAGAGGTTCGCCACAATCCATGGGTTAAAACAAAAGTCCACAGCAATGTGGGACACATTTATCCGTGGTCTGAAAATATTTATTTAAAAAGACCAGAAATATGTATTCCCACATTGCCATTAACAGAACTGACCACCAGAGGGAGCTAGAGACCACACTATATATATATATATATATATATATATATATATATATATATATATATATATATATATATATATATATATATATATATATATATATATATATATATATATATATATATATATATATATATATATAGCAGCGGTTCTCAACCTGTGGGTCCCCAGATGTTCCTGGACTGGAACTTCCAGAAATACTGGCCTGCTGAGCTAGTCATGAAGACTTCTGGGAGTTGCAGTCCATGAACATCTGGGGACCCACAGGTTGAGAACCACTGATACATATGATTCACTATTGTCAGCGGTTTTCAGCATCCATGGTGGAGACTGGAATGGATGCCCCATGGATGTGTGTGTGTGTGTGTGTGTGTGTGTGTGTGTGTGTGTGTGTGTGTGTGTGTGTGTGTGTGTGTGTGTGTGTGTCCGTGTGTGTCCGTCCGTCCGTCCTATTGAAATCCTGTTGCTATTATGCAGAATGATGTAAGTTTTAGAAGTGAATTGCCCTAGTTTAGTGCAACAAATCAGGTGTATGGAGATTTCTTCCTTTATAGCAATTTGTCTATTAAAAGTTGGACCATTTGTAAAACTGCACAATAAGAATTGAGTCAATAAATAAATATAGCGTAGAAAATATTAAAAAACATTGGAGAGGAATGCATTTTCATAGGGAAAATAAGTTTCCAGATATGCAGACATTACCAAAATGCATGCAGAGAAATGTGCATCTCTGGAAAAGGTATGCACAGAGCGGCTAGATAGCTTAGTAGCTTAGGTCTCAGGTGATGGAAGAGGCTGGGTGTTCGATTCCCCACTGCGCCTCTTTAAGAGGACCTGGACTTGATGATGCATAGGCCCCTTCCAGCTCCGCAGTTCAAAGGTTATTATTATTATAAAAATATTTGCAGCTGGGAGCAATACAGACAAAGGTTGAAAAACAATGATTTCAGAGCTGATGTAAATCAGGCCATACTCAACTGACAATTTGGAAAATGAGAAATGGAACTGTGCGGAAACCAACAGTTTGTCCTTACTCCTGATGCTGGCTCTTGGATATTTCTTCTTCTACTTGGGTACTGACCTACAAGACTGGGAGAAGGAATTTTAGAAGAAGAAGAAAAAAAAAAAAAGGAAAGCAGCCCTTAAGAAGAAAAAACACCCACCCACACCTCCGCGGATCACAGTGATTGACAAAACACTTTCCTGTCAAGTATGAGACCAATCATTGGATCGGAAGTCTGCAGACGAAGTGAAAATATTTGTACAGAGGTTGTATTACTCTGTGCTTATCGCTCATCTTTTTTCTTTTTACCGTTTTGCGCTCTCGCTCCTCCACCGGCATCGGAACAAACTCGGTGTGTCTAAATCTGCCTCGGATATCAGACATTTGATATTTGCAGCTGGGTTTCAATGCAGAAATCAAAACGCTGATGTAGTACCTGACCAATGACCTCCAAACTGGTCTTGGCCGTCATCCAAGCCTGCTCTCCTGTACTTCTGGCAATAGATAGATTGAGGGTGCAATCTATCCTGCTGGGAGTTGCTCTAATGGGTTAGTCAGAGGTAGCTCATTTTCCTGGATTCAATCAACTTGAAATGTGTTTAAATCCCGGCATCAAGGCGATAGTTTTGCATTGACAACTAGCTGTATCCTCCTTCTCTAGTCCCCCTGCCTTGGGCTTAATTTTATTTATTAATCAAATATCATTATGAACAATCTTCATTACATTCTTTATATATAGACAGTGGAGCCTTGTATAACAAACAGCTTGTATAACATAAAATTTGTACAACAGAAAAAATTCCGGAGAGAGGGGAAATTTGCTTAACATAATCGCCTATGGGGAGAATCCGCAACACAAAAATGGGATTATTCCGTTTTCAATGCATTCCTATGGGAATTTGTATAAAGGAAAATTGCTTAACATAATTTCATTTGGAACAAATTAATTCCTTTATACAAGGTACCACTGTATACAGTGGACCCTCATATAACGAACGGTTTGTATAACATAAAAGCTATACAAGGAACCAGGAACAAAGCGTGACAAGAGAATTCCCCAGCCCAGGGGCAGGTACGGCTTGTCACGCTCTGTTCCCGGTTCAGGGGGCAGGGTCGAGACAAGGTTTTGCTGTCACACTATGGACGTGAGGTAAGATTTTTTTTGTACCAGCCCCAAGCAGGACAGCATGGAGGGACAAACGGGAGATGAAGTAACGGCCTAGGAGAAATGTTCTCCTCCTCCGTGGTAGCTTTCTGACTTGGCGTGCCTTTGAAGTAAAGAACTCTGACCAACCTCAAATATTTATGGGGCATTTGGATGCAAGCTTTTGGTTCAGGCTTTCTGGGATCCCGGTGTCTTTTCCGCGCCGTTCTGTGCATGATCTCAGATTTGGCATTCCTTGTTAGGCAGGAAGTGCTAATTTTTGTGGCATTTTTCCACCATCCGTGGAAAGAGCCAAGCCAACACGTGTGTTTATATGAAGTGCTCTTGGCTTCTGAGTCATTTTCAGGCATCAAAACCACCATGGGGGGGAGAATATGAAGGAGCAGTTTCTCCCTGAGTTGGATCACTGTTTTAGTTCTGTTTTGTAAACCGTTACTGCTAACCTTGATCAAACACAGCTGACTGGAGTTAGCCTTCTCAGCATTGTTCATCTGTTTGGATTATGGCAATTTCACCATTCATGTCTTGACGCCCCCTTTTTCTTTTATTTATGAGACTGGAATTGTCCATGTTTTGGAGAAAAAACAGCACAGAGTCTCTTCTTTCTCTGACTTTTTTGGGTTGGCTGGCCGTAGCGATGTAGACCATAGACTTCAATGATTGTGTGTTTGTAAGTCCAAGACCAGCATGATTTGTGACCATGCCTGGTGGTGACTATAGTTACCTGCCTGCCTGCTCTTAAGGGGCTGTCTATCTCTGGGTCCTCCAGACTCCATCTCTCCTTCTCTTCCTCTCGGTTCTTGCTGGTCTGCTGTCCCTGACAGCATCAACCAACATCAACCAACATTCTCCATTTGCCTTGCATTTTGCTTTGATGTGATTGCATGGGTTAAGTCCAGAGAGAGGTGGCAAGAGGCAGATGTGACAATCGTGAGGTCATGAGAACCAGCCATCTCAGAGAAGGTGGTCCTGCAGGGAAACACCAAGCTCAAAAGTCCTTCTGCCTCTTTCCCTACCATCCAAACCTGGGGTCATCATGATTTTGGTGTCCTTCCAGTCCATATTGCAATGTGGTAAAGGATTTGGTGGTGGCAATGGTGACAAAAGGGCAACCATCCACAAGGTTATTTTCAAATCTCCATCTCTCAAATCCTCTGCTGATTATTTTAATACACACAGAGATGTTATGTGGCAGTGGTATACCCACTGTGGTAAGATATTTTAATCTTGTTTCTTTGTCCTTGTCACACAAAATTCCTGGTATTCTCTTCAAAATGCTATTCCCAAGAGGGCTCAGAAATAGGCAAGACCCTTAGCTACCCATTTTTTTTCTTTTAAGACCCTGGCACCAAAAAACAAACAACCACCACCACAACAAAAACAGGCTGATGCAGTACACAGGACAAAGATTCAGGAGAAATCAGTTCGAATCTCCGCACACAGGGAGGACTTCTACCTAGTTGCTCTCTCACGCACTCACGGGCTCAGCCTACTTCACAAGGAGGTTGTGAGAATTGTGCGGGGGGGGGAGAGAGGGAGGGAGGGAGGGAGGGAGAGAGAGAGAGGGAGAGAGAGAGAGAGAGAGAGAGAGAGAGAGAGAGAGAGAGAGAGAGAGATGTTGCCTTGGATTCATTGTTTGAAAAATGGGATATAAATATAGCCGTTCCAAAATGGCCCTGAGAATGTTTGCGAGGGGACATGCCCGGACCTCGGCACTCGGTGTGTGGCCTCACCCACCATTTACCTACAGGGATCTGGCAACTCACAAGCTTCTCACCCTGAGATGCTCTGTCACTAGTGAAGTATTCTCCCTCCCCCCCAAATGCAAAAATGTGTGGAAAAAAATGTTACTTCACACCCTGGTGTCTGAGAGCCAGGGCGGAGATGCAGAAAGTATGACAAAGCACGCTGGGATTGTTACAACGGTTCTGCAGAGGAATCCCTTTACTGCTTTTCCTTGAAAAGAAGAATGCTGCGAAATCTATTTAGTGACATGAAAGCTCCCAAGGCAAATGGGCATGCAGGTGCACGCACACACATAAAGCCCAAGACAATCTCTAACTCAGAAACTAGACTCGCTCCTTTCCACCCTTCTGATCATTCTTTCTATACCGCAGTTTCTCCATCACTGTCTGTCACATTTGGAACGAGGCAGATAGATTGACAGCCTGCAACTATCTTCCCCTTAGCACTGTAACTCCTCAGCTACCCTTGAAGGAGGTCATTATCGCTCATCTCCGTCTGTTTCCCTGGCTTTAGGTTAAAATGGAGAAGAGGAGCCACCTAAGCAGTGGTGTCCTGTAGGGTCAAAATCCTGGGACTTTCTGATTTCTAAGTACAAGGGTGTCACTACTGGTCCTCTCGGATTTTGTCCTGTCCCTTTGAGCTTTGCTTTAATCCTTATCTTATCTGGGAGGGAAACTGATTTTCTTAGGAGTATCTTGTTACAAGGGATCCCTGTTGTTTTACAAAGGATTCCAGGGTGGTTGGGTCCTAAAAGCGCAATTAAGAGCCATTAGTTTCACAAAAGACCTGCTTGTAGTGGAAACAAATCCTGCTAAAATTCCTTTGTTGATAGGAATCAACCCAGCCACTTACATTACTAGACTCAGTTTTAGATTCTTGTGGCCATATGAACTATCAGAATGGGAGCACCTATGTTTCCAAATCCAGCACTGTACAACTGCATGTATGCCTATCCATTTTCCCTAGGGAAAGAGTAGGAGAATTCATTTGATTCTTCCCCAATTGTATTACTTTGCAAAACATATAATTCAATTGTATGGTTCTGGAATACTGATCTTTATATCTAGCAAACATCCAGGGATACCTTCATACCTGTACCCCAGGTAAGAGCTAGGTTCTTCAAATATACCATCCACCCTCCACTTAGCAGATGCCTATTTTAGAGCAAAGAACGTGTTGGAGCTGGTTTAGGGACAATAGGAATAAACATGCAGAATTAAAACTACAGTA
Source organism: Phrynocephalus guinanensis (assembly GCA_037367245.1). Lineage (NCBI taxonomy): Eukaryota > Metazoa > Chordata > Lepidosauria > Squamata > Agamidae > Phrynocephalus > Phrynocephalus guinanensis. The sequence continues at coordinate 5,993,339 of CM074745.1, read as the reverse complement.
ATACCTTGGATAACGAATGCCCCTGATAACAAATTTTTCGGATAATGAATCACGATTTCCAGGTATAGGGCTGCCTTGGATAACGAATTTTCCCTATGGGCTGCCTTGGATAACAAATCACAATTTTAGGTATAGGTCTGCCTCGGATAACGAATTTTCTCTATGGGCTGCTTTGGATAACAAATTTTCCTATCGGCTGCCTCGGATAACGAATTTCCAGCATGCATCAGTAAAAAAGAGTTATCCTGGGCTGCATCACATCTGTACCTAACATATGCTTTATAAAGAGTTTTGAGCATTTTCCTAGGCTCTGGCACGGATTAATTGGTTTCCCATTCATTCCTATGGGAAACCGTGTTTCGGATAACAAATTGCCTCAGAAAACGAATTAAATTCATTATCCAAGGTACCACTGTATTTTATATGGAAAGATCTCCCAAATGCCTGCGTTTTTGTCATCTTCTTTTTTCCCCTGATACAAACTACAGTATATATTACAGGTAGCTGGACATATGAAGATGAAATCTGATAGCATTCCAAAAACGTGATCCAGACAGGCATTCTGGAATGACCAAACACACTTTCAATGCAGTCTGTGCTGGCCTCCCGCTGACTGCCACTTAACAAAACAAGCAACACCGAGAAGTTCTGGAGATGTGTGCAAATGCGGACTGCGTGAATCAGAGGTTTTCCATGCTTAAAGCATTTTCTCTTCCAACGACGGCTTGTCTGCAACACTCAGTCAATGTAATACTCCATGTTCCTATTTGCACCACTCATTTTTTCTCTTCTGTCATCAAAGGGAAAGGAAAGGAGGGCAACGATAATGATGCCATTTTAAATTAAAGCTAGTGCTAAGCTAAGCTAAGAATTTGATGAATGGGTTTAATACAGGCAGAGTGGCAGCGGAAAGGAATATTTAACAGAGCAATCCTGTGCTGCACCCCTGAATTTTTTGTTCATTTAAAAACAGTGGTTCTCAACCTGTGGGTCCCCAGATATTCCTGGATTGCAACTCTGAGAAGTCTTCATCACTAATTGAGCTGGCCAGGATTTCTGGGAGTTGCAGTCCAGGAACATCTGGGGACCCACCGGTTGAGAACCACTGATTTAAACCATAATAGGAAATAGTACGAAACAGTCTATAAATAGTTGTTCTTCCTGCTGTTTTTGCCTATATTTTTCTAACCCTTTTAGGGGTAGCAGCATAAGACCAAACCCAGGCTCATGATACCTTGTATTATGGAACAACTGGAACTAAACACCTCCATATGAAACCCTTTCCCAGTCCCTAAATGGCAGGACAACGAAGAGCGTCCTGTTAATTAGGAGCTCTTCATCACCTCTCATTTCATCTCTGTTTGTCTGTCATAGAAATCTTTTGGTACAATGCTTTGATAAAGATAGCAAGTTAGTTAGTTAGTTAGTTGTTAGTTAGTTAGTTAGTTAGTTAGTTAGTTAGTTAGTTAGTTAGTTAGTTTTTATTGCTATCGAAAGCTTAGCTTACCTTTTTTGTTTTAGTAGGTACCAATAAAGATATCACCTAGCCCACTTATTGAAATCTTTAATGTTCCTATCATAGCTACAAAGGCTGTTTGCCTCAAGTCCACACCAATCTGGAATTGTGAATTCTGGCTACTACCACCCTCTGCTTCTTCTGCAAGGTGAGCTTATTGATTTAGCATTCGCCTATCCAGATCACTAACGGTGTAGATATCCTTGTAGCTGTCTAAACAAACGCTCGTTCCGATGCACAGCTTCTGGGAGCCTCTTCCCTGATACTCAGAAGAAAGCATTCCCCAGGTCAGCTTCAGAGGCCACCTTTTATTACTAAAATAGCTTTCTAACCACTTGGCAGCTGGCTTAAATAAATGGGGGGGGAGTGGATGGGGGATTTCGCAACAGCGTTGTATTTCTCGGCTCGGATATTGTTGGCAGTTGGGTTGAGTGCCTGTTTTGAAGGATGAAACGTCCAGCGGGAGACCGTCTAGTGCAATCTACAAGACAAGGGTTGGGTGTTCGATTCCCCGTTTTGCCTCCTGGACTCAGTGCTCCATAAGGTTCTCTAGGTCTAAGATTTGTACAGTGGACCCTCGTATAACAAACGGTTTGTATAACGTAAAATCTGTACAACATAAAAAATTCCGGAGATAGGGGAAATTTGCTTAACCGAATCGTCTATGGGGCGAATCCGTACAACATAAAAATGGTCGCGATTAGGGATCACTCTGTTTTCAATGCGTTCTTATGGGAAATTTGTATAAAGGAAAATTTGCTTAACAAAAATTCATTTGGAACGAATGAATTCCTTTATACAAGGTACCACTGTGCTATTATTAAATGCTGGGAAAGAGCCAAACAGGGCAGCTTGGTGCTGACCCAACCCCAGGTAGATGCAGAGGAGCCATCAACGATGCAGGGACGTTTTCCATCGCTCGCTTGGGTACGAGGTTCGCCACCGAGCTCAGATTCTCCTTTTCTTTTCTTTTTCTTCTAAGGAAATTGGTAATGTCCCCCCCCCGAAGAGTAGCTAGAGCATCTTGGAGGTGGCAACCCAGCATCATTACAGGGGTCAGAGGTGAGCCGTCTAGGAATTGACTCACTTGACCCATTTCTTTGCTGCCCTGGACCTCAGTCCAAAGCGATGCTGGGGGGGGGGGTTGAGAGCTGGAAGGCCGGCCTCCTTTCTTTTCTTCCCGGGAGGTGTACGGTTCGATATTTATAGCCTCCCTTTCGGACAAGGTCTATGGCACCTTGGGGACCCATTTAGTGAATTCCCCTTATGCATTTTTCATGGCAGAGGAGGAGTGCGGAAGACCGCAAGAGGTGGCTTGTGAAATGTTGACCCCCCCGTCCCTCTCCAACTTCTTTAAGATGGGTTCCATTATGGGGGGGGCGAGGCAGAGGGATAAGTAAAACAAAGCTAGTCTTCAGCAGCTGTGTTTCTGTGAGGCCCCAAAGCAGGAACATATAAGAAATATGTGTGGGATAATTCATTGCTGCTTATATGTTCCCTGCGTGTCAGACTCCGAATCCACTGTTGACCTCTGAAAAATTAAGCCAGACAGCAAGGCGAACCACTTAGGTCAGTCAGTGTGGTGTAGTGGAGAGAGTGGCCAACTGGGACACTGGAGAACAGGTTCAAATCCCCGCTTGGCCACGGAAAGTCACTAGGCATTACTGGGCTGGGGGATCTCCCTTATGAGGAAAGGCTAAAACATTTGGGGCTCTTTAGTCTGGCAAAACGCCCCTGAGGGGGGATATGATTGAGACATACAAAATAATGCAGGGCATGAGTAAAGTGGAGACAGGGACACTCTTCTCCCTCTCAAAAGGACTAAGGGACATCCACTCAAACTGAGGGTTGGGAGAGTGAGAACAGACAAAAGAAAATATTTTTTCACCCAGCGTGTTGTTAGTCTGTGGAACTCCCTGCCACAGGAGGTGGTGATGGCCTTTGGCCTGGATGCCTTCAAAAGGAGATTGAAGTCCATCACAGGTTACAAACCATGATGGAGATGTGTCATCTCCAGGCTTAAAACTGGGGTACTTCAAGTACCAGATGCAGGGGAGTGGTATCAAGAGACAGAGATCTAGTCTTGTGCGGTCCCGGACACATTTGGTGGGGCCTGATCCAGCATGGCTCTTCTTGTGTTCTTATGTTCTAACTGGTAAAATCATTCCTTAAATAGCTCACTTGCCTACTAGGGTCATCAATTCCGGCCCGGCAGCACATAACAACAGCCACGAGAATGTGCCACTTGACGTTGGCATTCAGACCTAATTTGGACCTCGGCCTTGGAGCATATGTGGCAAAGCTTTACACACCGAGGCCCAATCCAGCCATCCTTGGATGCCGGGACAACCCCGGCAGCCATGCCTGTTTTCCTGTGAGACTGACATTTGGGGATCCCCTGGCCTTTTTAAAAATCTCCTCATTCTGGGAAGTGGAGATGTCTAGCACAGCTTGACAGGAAGGGTTTTCAGCAAGATGCTGTTGCTATTTTTGTTCAGGCTGAGTTGTCAACTGTCCTCCACCTCAGTGGAATGGGACCCCCAAGTTTAGCTCTTGGGACTTGCACTTTTAAGCTTTTTATTTATTCAAAATATCTTTTACTCCATCCTTCTCCTTTAAAGTCCCCAAGATGGTTACTTCACGTCCATTCTCGTCCCGGGAGGAAGTTTGTTGCATGTTGATGTTGGTCGCGGTCACGTGGTCTTCTTCCGGTTCTGTCCCTGTTCCCATGTACGCACGAGGAATGAAGGGTGATACCAGCATGACTGTTACCGCACGTCCTCGTTCCGTGATGAGATGTGAAATTCCATGCCTTTGTTCTCCGTTTTTTTTTCCAGAGCCGACCTTCCGTTTTTTAATGTTTTGATTCTCCGAAGCCTTGCCTTCAATGCGTTATGGAACTAAGTTTGAGGCATTTGTCTTTTAATCTCTCAGCACTGCGTTGCTGACTCCATAGGGAATGTACTGGCAAATGGCACTTCACACTCCTGCCACTAGATGGAGAATGGCACATTGCGTGACGAGCCTTACCTCATGGCCACTTGTCTCGTAACGAGAAGCGTGATGAGCAGATTCCCGAGGCCAGGGAGGGGAATCTCTCCTCCCACTTAAATCGCAGTTTAGGGGGTGTGGTCGGGATGAACTCCCCTCATCCCACAATGGATGTGCGGTTAGATTACTTCATACTGGTCCCAAGCGGGACCGCGAACGGCGATGAGATGGACGTGAAGTATCAGCCTTGTATTGTGAAAAGACAGTCTTTAAAGCTAACAACAGTGAGTATACAAATGCAAATACTTTCTTACGATCCCTGGGTTTCATCACACCGATTCCTTGAACGGTAGGACCCTCTGCTATGCATACAGTACCTTTCCACATATAAGACTATATTTTTGTCTTAATTTGTTAGACTGAAAATTGAGGGTCCTCCTAAGCATCGAAGTAAGCTGAGGAGAGAAATGCACAATTGAGAAACTGCAATTTTGGGTTGGAAAAGGTGGGTTGTCTTATACATGGGGTTGCCCAATAGACAGGAAAATGCTCTACATAGCATCCTTTCGCATCCCCCGTTCAGCAGGGCCTATTGCAAACTTGAAATTCAACAATGAACTGTATTCCATCTGTATTCCTGGAGAATGTTGCCAATGTGCCAAGTCCCCCTCCCCACCTCCTTTGACATCATATTTTCATTAGATTCTATCACTGCTTAACAATTACAACAATATGTTTTAGCACTTACATCAAGCTATCCAGCAGCTGTGTTATGCATATTCTCAGGATTCTATTCATTTAGAGTTGAAATGAATTCAGCAGTGTGTTAAAATGTTAAATTGTCTCCACATTTCCTATTATAGGTGTTGCCTTAGGAACAAACTTAAAAATAACAAATATATATTATTATTATTATTATTATTATTATTATTATTATTATTATTATTATTATTATTATTATTATTATTATTATTATTATTATTATTAAAGTCGTGTCCGACTCTAGGGACGGTGCTCATCCAAGCCAAAGAGCCAGTGTTGTGCATGTCCGTGGCCATGGTTGAATGCATTTCTGTGCATGGAACACTGTTGACCTTCCCACTTTCTTACCATTAGACATTACCATAGCTTAAATCCAACTGTAAATCGCAGCTGCAGTAGGTAAGTCAAATTGGTAACAATTATTCAGCTGTACAGTGCCCTTTTCTAGGGTTTTCTAGGTGTACTCAGTAGTGGTCTGCCATACCCCTCTTCCAAGGGCCCTCTTGAACTGTGACACTTGGCCACGACTGTACAGGCTGGTTGGATTCCTACAAGGTGCAATGGAGAATCGAACGCTTGAGCCAGTGCTCCAACTCACTGAGCCATCCAGCTAAGACAAAGCTTATGCGTTATTGATTCAACAATCCAGTGCACCTAATCGTAGGATTTAGATTGACATTGCTGCTGTGCACAAAGGCCACAAAGCATTGTGGGTTGGCCTCCAAGCGAATTGTTTTCTGTGCTGGACTCCTGGCCAACTTTCCCACCCCTCTCTTATTTCTGCTGCCACGTCCTACTTCTTTTCCCTACTCCTCCTATTATTTTTTTATTTCTAGAGTTCGCTTTGCTTTAATAACGACCTCTGTCAGGAAACGAAGTCTCCTGTTGCTTCTGTTCTCCTTTGTTGTCCGCCACCCCTCCCTCCATGTTCTGACCGTTTGTTTTTCTCCAGCAACATATGGTTCATCATACGTATCATAAAGCAAGATGAACTATTGTGCTTTAATTTGCCCAGCTGAGAACGCCAGTCAGCGGTTGATAGGGGCAATATGTGTAGTGCCGGAACATTCATCTGTCAAAACAGAAGAGAACCTTGCAGGCTAGAAAGGTGACTTTTGGGAATTTGCTTTCTTTAGGAGAGGAAACCTATGAGATCCAAGAAGAGTATTTAAGCCTGGCTTTTGGTGCATACTAGCTCCCATGAAACTCTTAACTCTTCTTTATATTGGTTTCGGTTTCAATCCTACCTACTCCCACTTTCTGCCAGATTGTGGGGCTTTGGGAAAGGAATCGTCCTCATTCCTAGACCGCTCCTTCTCAGACCTGGCCTCCAACTCAAGATGGGGAACTTATGGTCCATGCACCCCATTTGCCTCCCCACCAACCCATCTGCACAGTCTGGTCCATCTGCCCCATGGTGACATGGAATGAGGCCTCCATTCTACCAAATCCTTTCCTCTCCAAAACTCTCCCTCCTCCAAAAGGGGAATAACAAGACTAAGGCTGATCCATGGCCACCCTCAGAGTTATGGTCCATCAGGCAGCCACCTCTGACCACAGCTTGAAAAGAGAGCACTCTTAGACGGTTACTTCACATCGCTCTCATCGCGGTTTGCAGTCCCGCTTGGGACCGGTACGAGAAAATGTTACTCCACATCTATTGCGTGATGGCGGAATCTCATCCCAACCACGCCCCCTGAACTGGGATTTAAATGTGATGAGCCATACCTCTCCCTGACCTCAGGAAGTTCCTGTTTCGAGACAAGTGCCCGTGAAGCAAGGCTCATCACGCAACGTGCACATTCTCCATCTAGTGGCAGGAGTGCGAAGTTGCATTCTCCACTACAATCCCAGTGGTGTAAACAATGCATCACAGAGAGGGAAGAAGGCATAAAACCTCAAACTTTGCTGTTTAACTCATGAAAGGCAAAGTTACGGAGAACTGAAATTTCGAAAAACGGAAGGTCGGACAAAAAAAAAAAGGAAAACGAAGGCAGAGATGTACAGATGTTGTCATGAAACAAGGGCGTGAAGTAACAGTTGTCACGATACCATCAATCACGCCCGTGGGTAAACAGAAACAGGGACAGAACCGGGACAAGACCATGTGACTGCGAACAACGTTATCATGAAACGAACGTAATCTCAGAACGAGGAAGGACGTGAAGTAACCGTCTTAGACTCAATGCCCTCTGTTATGTCTCTTCACTGTTATGCCTTATATGGCCTCTTCCTGTTCCAGAGGGACGGAGTCATCAGCAACAGGGGAAGCCAGGCAATCTAACCATAACCCCGATTCCTCCTATTCGGCTGGTGCATATTCACCCCCTTAACTATCGGCACCACCCCACACACCCACTGCTTGTCAAGAGGAATGCCTTTTACATCAGTTCAAAGCTGCTGTGCTATTTTACGGTGGATGTTATGACCCAGGCAAATTCTGCAGGCATCTGCCAACAGAGTCCCTGATCTAATTTGAGTAACTTGGCACCTCGCTGTTCCCACCAGCCGTCCTGATGTGTGGCTGCTGCATTTGCAAATTGCTTGAGGGACTCAACCAGCCTGTCATGGAGCAGGTATGAAAAAGGGAAGCGTTGGCTGTGGCCTAGGGAGACAGTGGCTGCTCCCTGTCTCTCTCTCCCTCCCTCTCTCTCTCTCTCTCTCTGTGTGTGTGTGTGAGTGTGTGAGTGCATGAGAGAGTGAGTGCATGTGAGTGAGAGCATTTCATGACAGGGAAAGAAGCAGTCGGGGCTGAGAAAAATAATCCTAAAGGCTCCTCCGAAAGCCGAAAGCTGGCTGGATGTTTTACAGAAAACAGTGACACACCCGATGGCTTAGTTTGAAGGGAGTGAATGAGAATGTCAGGTGGAGCCTTCTGAGACCTTTAATTTTTGTTTAGTCTCCAAACTGCCACTGCCTTTCTCTTTCTTTCTTTCTTTCTTTCTTTCTTTCTTTCTTTCTTTCTTTCTTTCTTTCTTTCTTTCTTTCTTTCTTTCTTTCTTTCTTTCTTTCTTTCTTTCTTTCTTTCCTTCCTTCCTTCCTTCCTTCCTTCCTCTGTCTTTCTTTCTTTCCTTTCTTCCTCTCCCAAGCCAGACGGAGGTGCAGAAGGAAAAAGATAAGCCGGGCATGTGTAACGGTTCCTTCCCATTTGCACAAAGTGACGAGAGCTCCCTGACAGGCCCTGCTGATGGGCTCAGGGGTTGCGGCCAGCCTGCCCACCAGTCTGTGACGGAGCAACTTTTCTGCTGGACAGATGGGGTTCGTGGTGCTTTACTTTCCCCTTCAAAGTGACAAAAGGTCATTTCGCCCCCCTCCCTCCCCTGGCTTCTAAAGTGACAGTGAAAGGAAAGTGAGAAATGAGGGAGAAAGCTTCACTCTGGATTGCCTCTGTTTGAGGGGATGTGATGAGGAGTCAGCAGGCACCCTTGCTAGTCCATTGGAGGTTTTCCCCCAAGATGTTTGGGGTAGGGGCCTAGTATTACCAGATATTGGATTTCAACTGGAAAATTGCTGCCTCTGACTGGCATTTCCCAACTACAGGGATGGCAATTATTATGAGAGATTTTTCCTTTACTGACATCCAGTACCACAGTCCTTTGGCATTGGCAATACAGGCTTGGAATTCTGGGAGTTGTGCTCCAAAACATCTGGAGGGCAGAAGTTTGGACACCCCTAGTTCCATCTCTTAGCTCTTTCAGGTATTGTTCTGCAAAAGAACTAGAAATCCAGTCCTATTCACATTTGTTCTGAGAACTGGCCTAGACCAAGCTCTTTTCTCATTGCCCGTGTCCCTCATTTACACCTTGGCCTCCTTGACCCAGCGATGTAGCCAAGAGCATGATATGTGCTTAAAGCAATGTTGCATTCCCAGCGAGCGGGTTAGACATGGGTTCCGAACGGGGGCTCATTTGTAAACTGAGGCACGCTTTTGTCATGTTGCCACCCTACCACCACCCTACCGCCACCCTCCGGTTCCTTCTAGGAGAAGAAGGCCGTCTGTTTAAAAGATTTACAACATCAAATGATCAGAACAGACTAATCTCCCTAATTAATCTTTCTGCCTTTGGACCTCTCCTTTAAATACGCGCAGGGTAATGCTCTTACCCCAGTGTCAGCTGGATAATGAGCAGGGAGGGGCCGCAAGTAGCTTGATTGTTCTGGATGAACTATCAGGGGTCCCTAAGGAATCCTGGTGCCTTGACCTCGTTGACCTCGAAAAGTGCTGAGTGTGGCAAACAGAAAATCTCTGCAGGCCTCAGATGTGTGTGTGTGTGCGGGGGGGGGGGGGGAATGCAGTTCTGACAACTACCTTAAAAAGCGAGTACAGTGCTAACGTTACAACTTTCATCCCTTACATCAAATCAGTCGCATGTGTTTCATCCTTTGGATCCCGCACACCCCCCCTGCCATGTCCCATTCACATTTCAAGCTGAGAATAATCCATTTTCCTTTTATTTTTAACAAATGTGTTCACATGCACATTCCAACACAACACAGAGGAAAACAGGCACATTCTTGTGTGCCTGTAACACCTCAATTTGCACACCCAAGACGGTTGTCCCAGATCTTCACCACTACAATTAACATTGTCAAGGTTTTTATTAGTGTAAGAATCCTATATGCTCTTCCTTCACTTTACAAGCATCCATGGTTGTTTTCTGCAGCAGGGAAAAGAGGGTGATTGGAAAAATTATGGTTTCTTCTTTGTAGAGTCCAGGTGCGACTGAAGAACGATGTTACCCATCATAGCAACAGGGTGTTTCCAGATAATGTCTTGGATTTGTTTTATAAATCTTTTATTTTGATACGAAAAGTGATATATATGGAACAGCTCTCTTTGTGTGTGTCTGTGTTTTTGTGGCATAAACACTAATGTTTGTTATTCAACCCCCCCCATTGCAAATCAGATTTACTGTCAACATTTACAGACTTTCAGCTGTGCATAAACTGCTCTTGGGATTTGACTATGTCTGTGAAGATTCTCAGTCATCCAGGTGAGCTTATCTGGAAGTTGAGTCATGGCAGCTGGACTTCTTTTCTTAAGAGATTGAAACGTTTCACTGTTCATCCAAACAGCTTTGTACGTCTGAGGAAAGCTAGTTGAAAGTCCTCCGTTTTATAGTTCACTTTGACCTCATGTCACCCTGGTCTGAAATAGGCTCATAAGATGAACAACAGCCTGAGTAGGCTCACTAGGTAGACAATAGTTTCAGTAGGCCATAAAGTGAACAATGGCCTAAGGTGCCGAAACCCATAAAATATAGGTAGTTAGCTATGGCCTTGGTGGTGGAAGCATGAAGTATTTTTTATTTGTCTGGGGATTGTTGAAATCACAGCCTGACAAGTAGCAGATAGACTGTGCCTGAGCCCCCCAAACTCTGTTGTGAGAGGGGTTTTCCATACTCTCACGAATGGCTTCCCTGACCCCTCTCTCAAACCACCTATCTTCTCTGTCTAATATGTGTACATCTAATCTGTCCATAATATATGTGAATGCAGATGTTTGGCTGAGCCCTGCATCACAACATATGGAAAATCTGGGAAGTGAGAGGAAAAGTAGCTGTGCACCAATATGTCTATGCATAAGGCTTGGACTGCAGATGTCTTCAAATGCATTGGAAATCTCTTTCATTTTTCTCTCCACCCAATCTCTGAATGTGAACAATAAACACCTTTTTACACTTCTTTCAACCAATGTTTCATTTGATTTGGTGACTGAGAAGACAGTGAATATTATTTATTTATTTATTTATTTATTTATTTATTTATTTATTTATTTATTTATTTTGAATAGTTTTACCCCACCTTTCTCCTTGGAAAAGGACCCAAGGTGGTTTATAACGAGGGACAATATACAGCCCAGAACATTTAAGTTATATTACAGCTCTCCTTTTTAAAAGGCCAAAAAGTATCCATCGTTAGTACAGAAGCTAATCAATAAGTAGAAGAGGTAGGTGTTTTGTGTGTTCAGTATGAGAGAGGTAAGTTGGTCATGTACTAAGCGATTGACTTAAAAATACTGAACTGACATTTGCTTGTAATAACTTCTGTTGTAAAATTGCGCTCCTTCTCCTGTTCAGTCCTCCCACCATATAATCCAGAGATCATAAATTAGAACCCCCCTGTGTGTTGCTTCTGTCATGCTCTGGGCTGGCTGGAAGACATTTCATCTGGAATTTATTGGAGTTGTGGTCTTTGCTCTTCTACCCATTTCATTTTTTTTTAAGAAGAAGGTGGGAAAGATGGCAAGGAACTTCGTGCTTGGTTGTAAAAAGCTTGCTACTAGTCTTATAATAAGCTTGCTATGCAGGTAAAAAAGCCAATTATTTATGGCTTAGGAGGACTACTTCTGGAGCCTCTACGACGACAATTTTACAGGTTCCAGAACAGTGGGCACAGTTTTAAAAGCTAAAATGTTGATCAATGAATTGAACTTAGGGCTTGTTCAGATGGGCATTTGCCTTGCTCTTCGGTGCATTGTAGAGGTGGATTGATTCATTATTTCCCCCCCGGTGACTTTTACACGACCCCTAAAATCCGAGGCAAAGGGCTCCCAGATCCGGAGCTTAAAAATGTTTTTCCACCAGCTCCGGACTTTTAAAAAAAATTAAGTACGACCATGCCCACCTAAGCACGTCCCAGCGTACTTTTCAAGTACCGGGCCTCCAGGAGGTAAAAAATCTTCCGATGCGAATTGTAAAGCTGTGAATGCTGGGCTCCCACACCTTCTGTTTGTTTTTTTGTCCTTGATGCCCCTTTAAGATACAGGAATCCCTATGGGGCAGCTTGGGGCAGCTTCGACCGGCAGACGGAGGTGAGCTTGCATTTTTCTCTCCCTTTTTTCCTCCCTCCCCTCACACAGACAGGAACAATGGAGTGCGGAGGGGTGGGAACACAGGAAGAGTGACAAACCCCTACGATCTCTGGTCCAAATTTAAGTTGCCACCAAATTTTAAAGGTTGTGTAAAAGCGCCCTTTGTGATGACAAACAGAATAACGAGCATCCCAACGAGCACCTTTTTGAGTCAGAGGCTTCCACTTTTGGGGTGTGGGCTAGTGCTCTCTAGTTTAGTCTGTTCCTATCACAGGCAGTCTCTGGAAATGGACTAAAATTAAGCCTTGCAGCATTGAGCATTATCGCTACCAATGCTCCTACCAGTTGGAATTTCTGGCATCATGAAGTGGCTTAATAAAAAAAGCCGTTTCAGGATATTGGCAAATTGAACACTTGCTATGCTCCTCTGAAGAGGAACAGGGTAAGTGAAATTATTTCATTCCATATCTGCTAGACTTTCACTGATGTGCTAAATCAGTTAGATTAATTTTATTAAAACTTTTTTTTGCCTTTTTGTGAAGTTCTGAACAAAACTGCACAGGACTTGTTTCGATTAAAATGCCCTACAATGAAACAGCATGTTATTTTGGTGTTTTTTGTAAGGTTTCCGTCCCTACTGCATACTGCTTTTGCCGCCAACTCTTTGGTTAATTTATGTTGTTAAAGCAAAGCAAAGCAAAGTGTTCTGCTTATATACTGCCCCATACCACATCAAGTAGTCTCTGGGTAGTTTATAGTTTTTAATTACAGTATGCAGGCTACACATTGCCTCCCCAGCAAGTTGGGTACTCGTTTTACCAACCTCGGAAGGATGGAAGGCTGAGTGAACCTTGAGCCTGCTACCTGGGATTGAACCCCAGGTCATGAGCACAGTTTTACCTGCAGTACAGGCATTTAACCACTGTACCACATTGCACCACATTATACATTTAGTATAAGGAGGGTCTTGTTATTCTTGTTTTGATTTGTCCTTATTGCTGTTTCTTATGTTTGTGTTTACTTTTGTTTGTAAGTGTCTTGTCACTAGCTGAACAGGGTAGCAATTTAAGAAAATGAAACGAAACGAAACATATTACCGACTTTGCCATCTCCATCAGTCAAATGTCTGGATTTGAGAATGGTTGATTGACTTATTTGGTTTTGCTTCTGCTTGGGTGTGCCTTCATGCATGCCATTAGAGCTTACATGGGATTGTTGATCAGGCTTGTATTTACAATCATCCCGCTGACACGAAACACCCTCTGAAAGCCTGGTGATAATCCACCTAAAATCCAATTTGCAAGGATTAACCAATTAATCGTGCCGATCTCACTCATCAAGTAATAAGCTTCGTCCTGAGGGCTGTTCAGATAGCCTTTTTGAGAAACAGGCTTTGCATCACATTCATCACAAGGCAAAAAAAAAATAAAAAAGGGAAGTATGCAGTGTTCACACACTGCTATTGTTAGTCTTCCTACTGCTCAGAAGATGGGAATGGCATCAGGTTGGGTCTGGCTCTACTGTTGGGCAGAGTGAGGCAGCCGTCATAGACGGTTACTTCACGTCCACTCTTGTCCCGGGAGGAAGTTCGTTGTGTGTTGATGTCGGTCGCAGTCACATGGTCTTCTTGCGGTTCTGTCCCTGTTCCCGTGTACGCATGGGCATGATTGATTATACTGGCATGACTGTTTCCACATGTTTTCATTCCGTGATGAGATGTGAAATTCCATGCCTTTGTTCTCCTTTTTTTCCCAGCTCGACCTTCCATTTTTTGATGTTTCAATTCTCCGAAGCCTTGCCTTGAATGTGTTACGGAGCTAAGTTTGAGGCATTTGTCTTTTAAACTCTCTGAACTACATTGCTGACTCCATAGGGAATGCACTGGCGAATGGCACTTTGTACTCCTGCCACTAGATGGAGAATGGCATGTTGCGTGATGAGCCTTACCTCACGGGCACTCGTCTTGGAACGAGAAGCGAGATGAGGAGATTCCTGAGGCCAGAGAGGGGAATCTCTCATCCCGCTTGGATCGCAGTTCAGGGGGCGTGGTCGGGACAAACTCCCCTCGTCCCGCAATGGACGTGCAGTTAGATTTCTTTGTACCGGTCCCCAGCAAGACCGTGGACAGCGATGAGATGGATGTGAAGTATCAGCCTTAGGTGGTAGGTGATGAGAGGTGGCAATGAGGTGTTGAAGAAGAAAACAGTGTCAGGCAGCTTCTCCTGTGCTGCCAGAGGTAGCTTAGCTTCAGATGCAGGGAAGGATGTTGTCTTGTTAACTGTTGTCACGTGTTAATTTTATGGGCAACATCTTGTTGTGCAAGTTATTTTAGTTTCTGTTTTAAACTGTGTTGCAAGACAGCGTGGATTTCAGCCCTGGAAGACAAGTAGCAAGCCGGCCAGTGAATAATAAGCGTGGGAGCTAGGAAATGAGGGGCAGTGCTCATCTTTATTTATTTTATTATTTTATTATTTATATACCGCCCATCTTCCGAAGGAACTCCGGGCGGTTTACAACAATAACAATAATAACAAACAAAATAATAAAGGGGAAAAAAGCAATAATAATAAAGACTAAGAAAAAAATCATAATTAAGGGCATAGTAATAAAACTACAATAAAAAAATCACTGGCAAGATGGCGGGACAAGGAAAAAAAATTAACTGTCGCCAAACACCTCGCGAAAAAGCCATGTCTTTAAGGCTTTTTAAAAAGGCTGGCAGGGACTGTGCAAGGCGCAACTCACTCGGGAGATGGTTCCAAAGCACAGAACCAGCCACAGAGAAGGCTCGGTTGCATGTCCCGTTTTCCATGCCTATGGTGTGCCTACATATGCACAGGAGCATGCCCTTTCTAGAAATGTCATTTCCACAAGAGGAAAGTGACAGAGCACTCTTCAACACTCTGCATCAGCCTATGGGCGTTTATACATGACCCCTAAGCTCCGCTGCAAATGGCTCCCAGCTCCGGAGCTTAAAAATGTTTCCCCACCAGCTCCGGAGCTAACAGAAAATTAAGTGCGACCCCGCCCACCTTTCAAGTACCTGCTCTGGGAGAGTGAAAAATTTTGATGCGGAGAGTGCTGGGCTCTCCTCGCTTCTTTTTTGTTGTTGTTTTTTTTGCCTCCCGCCCCTTTAAGAGGAACCAGGAAGTGACGGGGGGTCGGAGCAACTTCCACCGGCACTCCGGAGGTAAGAGTGCATTCTTTTCTCCCTTTTTTCTCCCTCCCCTCACGCAGACAGAACAAGGAAGTGCGGAGGGGGTGGGAACGCAACTAGAGCGACAAACCCTCAAGATCTCTGGTCCGAATTTAAGAGACCAGCGGATCTTAGGGGTCGTGTAAAAAGGCCCTATGTAAGTAATTCTAGAATAGGACTTCAGTGTTTTGTGCAAGAAGTTGGCTGAATTTTGGGTTAGGGTTAGGGTTAGGGTTAGGGTTAGGCTAGAGGTTATAGCCAATTTGGCACCCTTCAAGAGCCATTGGACTGCAGCCCTACCACATCTGATGCTTAAAATTGCAATTGCTATCCTGGCCTGATGGGATTTGTAGTCCATAGCACCTCGAGGAGGCTTCGAAGCCAGAAGGCACAAAGGCATCGAGCAACATGGACTGTTTGTTAAGTTCTGTTCCGTCGTGCATGCATCAGCTACTTTGGAACCTGAAAGTGGAATTAGATCATGCGAGTCAGAGTGAGGATTCAGCAGTATTTTCCCAAGAGCACCAAGGAACTTAATTTCCTTGTTGAAACCTGGGTTCCCCAGCAAGTAATCAGAACCAGCTCCAGGCCCTTGCCTGACTTCATGTGGATCTGGAGCCAGACAACCAGCAAGGCTTGGAGGGGCTTTAGCGATTCCATCTGACAACCCCATCCTTTTCCAATTAGCAGTACATCACAAGCTTCCTTCCACCCTGCCCCTGTTTTTCAGCTACACAATTTCTCAGGCTTACTCCTCCTCGGTCCGGAAGAATCACTCAAGAAGTATGTGTCAAACCTCACTCTCTCTCCCAGCTGTTCTCCACCCAGCATCAAACTCTCATGCACGGTGTGTGTGTGTGTGTGTGTGTGTGTGTGTGTGTGTGTGTGTGTGTGTGTGTGTGTGTGTGTGTGTGTGTGTGTGTGTGTGTGTGTGTGAAGTTGTGCATGCATCTTCTACTCAGACCCAGACACAAGCAGGAGCTGTCTTCAACTCAACTCCACACCCCCAGTCATGCCTTTTTCTCATTAACTCCCACACCACCAGCCCATTCATTACTTCCTTGTCGTTGGACCCGACGGATCCTTGGATGACAGTTACGTTTTGGGCACGGGGGCGTGGAAGAGTTTTCAGGGCTTATGAGCAACAGATCCTTAGGCTGGACATGCGTGGGATGTTAGTGACTTAATCTTGTCTCACTTTCACCATCCGGATTTGATAGGCCTTGTGGTTTCAGAGCTTGTATGTGTACTTGAAGGCGCTGAGTTCAAGCTGGTGACCATCTGGACCCGGGACTGAGACACAACAGTTCATTCATAGGCATGTGCTGGAGGTTTGAAGACTCTCGGGAGGCAGTCTCCACTCTGTCCAACCACCATGGGAGAAGACCGTGGTAGACCTCAAGAGAACGTCTTCTCAGAAACTGCCTCCAGGCTCAGTAACTCTGGGTCTCTCTCTCTCTCTCTCTCTCTCTCTCTCTCTCTCTCTCTCTCTCTCTCTCTCTCTCTCTCTCTCTGTGTGTGTGTGTTAGCCCACTTGTCCATAGGTGGATAGATGAATAGCTCAGTGAGGTGAGTGCAGAGCCAGATGTTGGATGTTTGATTCCCCACTGTGCCTCCCTAGAGCCAAACCAGCCTGTGTCGCCTTGGGTAAACTGCACAGAAGAAGGAAACTTGAAATTGCTAAACATTCCCAGCTCCCTAACCTGTTTCTCATAAGACATTTTTTCCAGACCTTCAACCATCCTGGTTGCCCTCTGCTGGACCTTCTTGAGGTTGTCAACATCCTTTTAAAATTGAGTTTAAATTGAGTTTGCCGCAATAATAACTTGGCATTGCCCAATGGTCTGACAGCTTCCAGCACTGTCTACCAATAGGCTAGTTTGGGCTACCAGCTGCAAATGTTTATTCCTCCTCCCCCCCCCCCCCCATTTTGGCACTTGGATTGAAGCCTTGGTCACCCCACCCTTGCTGTGGCCCTGGAGCTTGAAGATATTGTGTTGACTTTGTCTGGAATCATTCCGATGCAGCTGTCGAGTGATGTCACCCTATTACTTCTTGTGAAATGAGAAGGCAGAAAATGAGTTCCCCTTAGGAACACATACGTATAAGATAGACCTGTAGAATTACAGAAGCTCTGCTGTCTACAGATGACAAGTGCTTACATGGTCAAGACAGGAGTGGCCTAGGGAAAAGGTGGACTTTAGATCTTTATGTAATTTGCAGGAGAGTATTACTGACTACTAATTATGTAGCAAGGACAAAATCATTCCATCTTTAAGCATCTCCTTGACCGCTGAGATCAGCCAAGGAAGACTTCTCTGTCTTCTCTGGGACAGCAGTGCATCATGTGGCATTACAGTGAAGACTCTGGCTGTGGAATGGTCTGTTTGGTATAGAACTGAGCTGTTCGGCAGGGGCATATGCTGCCCTAAAGGAGGGTGGTGGAATCTCCTTTTTTGGAGGTTTTTAAGCAGAGGCTGGATGGCCTTCTGTTGGAAACAGGGCCAGCGCATCCATTAAGGCGAACTAGGCAGTTGCCTAGGGCGCCAAAATGGACAGGGGGTGCCAAAATGGAGAGGGGGCGCCACCCCCCACCGCCACCGCTGGGTGGCCTGCTGCCCCCCCGCCGCCGCTCGCCCGCCCGTCGCCCACCTGCGCGTGCCTCCCCCTGCTGCCGCTGCTGCCGCCCGCCCCTGCCCACCCGCCCCTGCCACCACCTGCCTGCGGCCCCCCACCCCCGCTGGCCCGCGCCTCCCCCCGCCCGCCCGTGCCTCCCCCCTGCCCGCCTGCACCTCCCCCTGCTGCCGCTGCTGCTGCCGGCCCGCGGCCCCTGCCGCCGCTGCCGCTGCCCCAACCCCCACTGCTCCCCCAGCGCCCTGCCCCCCGCCCCCCCGTCCACCGCCTAGGGTGCAAAAAAAAAAAAAAAAAAAAACTAGCGCCGGCCCTGGTTGGAAATACTCTAATGGGGGTTCCTGCATGGCAGGGATTTGGACTGGATGGCCCTTGAGGTCCCTTCCAACTCTATGATTCTGTGATTCTATGATTCTATAAATCACTGGACTCGGTTTCATTCCCGAGCCCAATAAAAAGCTGGCTTTTTTTACCCAAACATTTGGGAGGGCTGGGGATCACGGAGGGTTTTGACTCGATTCTGGAGTTTGGATACAAGATTGTCTCTACTCTTTTAAAACCATGTCAGGGCATTTTAAATGGCGATCATCAACTTTTTTCAGTTGTCGACCTGCAGAGTTGGCAGGGACCTTATGGGTCATCAAGTCCAGCTTTGGTCAAGGATACCAAGTGGGGAATTGAACCCCCAGCCTTTTGCTCCGCAGCCAGATACCTAAACTGCTGCAACTTGTTTTTAAAAGAGTTTCATGTCATGCTCCTATCTCAACCCCTCCTGGTGATATTTTGGCAGAAAAGTGGTTATAAATACATTAATAAATGTAAGGAAATAATGCTGTACCTGGTGTGGTCTAGTGGATATAGTGAAGGATCAGGACTCAGCAGTGGAAATTCAGTGGCACTGTGAAATGGGTAAACCCACACCTGAAATAGCTCACATACCTCAAAAAGCCCTCCTAGGATTCCTATAATAAGTTACATAAAAACATAAGAACATAAGAACAGCCATGTTGGATCAAGCCAAAGGTCCATCTAGTCCAGCTTCCTGTATCTCACAGTGGCCCCACCAGATGCATCTGGGAATGCACGAGACTAGATATCTGTCTCCTGATACCACTCCCCTGCATCTGGCCCTTGAAGTACCCCGGTTTTAAGCCTGGAGATTACACATCTCCATCATGGTTTGTCACCTGTGATGGACTTTTCCTCCAGGAATCTGTCTAAGTTGGTTCCAACTTGACTGCGTGCAGCAAGCAATATATAAGGTCAGGTCAACCTTAGTCCACTTGGGGACTAGTTCCATTTCCACTACTGACTACCAATGCCTGTACCCCTGCCATCTACCCAGCCCCCCCTCCCCACCCCCCAACTGTGAGATATGGGCAGAGCAAGAAAACCCTGGCTTTGACTTTGAGAACAAATTGTGTAGGGAACACAGGACTTGTTTTGACAAAAATGCCCAACGGCAGGTCTATAACTAGGGCAAGGCAACTGGGGCTATGTCCCAGGGCACAAAGATGTATACTGTACCAAAATCTAGTAGTGAATATTTTGGAGAGTGTTTCAAAACCAGCATTGTTTACCTCCTCACCCCCCCCCCATTTTCTCTCTTTTGCTAGATAGATTTTATTTTTCAGGACATGCCATGTTTCTCCTCCGTTTTCTTAGGGAGGGGGGTTCATACCCCTGCTGTGGGGAGGGTGATAGTGCCTCTTATCTGGCAGGAGGCTTCCAAAATGCAGTTTTCCTTTAAATTAAGGTGCCCGCTCCACCCATGTTTCCAATCCAATTTGTTTTCTTTTTTGAAAAAAAAATGCTGACACTCCTGAACCACCAAAATTTCCCAGCAGGGACGATGGGTGGGTAAACAGAGAGAGGAATCCATTCTGGTGATTTGTGCTGTGCAGCTCTTTCCAAAAACAACACCACGACTGTGCAGTTATGTCGACACATCCGAAGTCTTGTCAAAAGCAACCTGGCGATGTACATGACACCCAGAGAGAGATTTGAACCCAGGTCGAAGGCCTGTGGAAGATATTCCCGGGTCTCTTGAGCTCTCCAATGGTTAACTGACGGCAGCTTGCAGATGTGTATCATTTGTGTTGTTTTATTGGTGTGACGGCTTGTAACCAAAGTTATGATGGCTTTGTGTTTGAGGCAAGTAATGCAAGATGCTGTGTGTCAGCCTTGCCTTTAATGTTGCTTTACAAAATCTGTTACAGTAAATCTTTATAGACTCTATGAGTACACTGAGTTCCAACAACGTTAAACTAAAGCAAACATTTCTCTTAGGGGAAATTAATTTCCATGTGGTAAGGCAGGACTATGATTAATTCAGAGACAATGGAAACAGAGTGAGTGCATTCACTGCATCTGAGAAACAGAATAGTGTCTAGAAAAAGGGACTGCATAATGAAATGGGATGGAAATGATAGGTTTTCAGTTACCGACAGCAGTGATACCCTAAAATCCAAAGGAGCATTGTGTACTGAGAGCTGGCATGTACAATCTGGAATACTGACAGATGATATAGATAGGTACAGAAGCCGACATTCTCTGCTTATTCCTACTTTGTTAAGTTTCTAGACCTCATGGAGGCAGGAACTGAATCGTTCAATTCTGCTTGCAGTACGTGCCATATCAGTGTGTTCCAACTAGTGGTACGCTCTTTTCTGGTCTGTTGTTGTTGCGTCGTTACAATTGCAACCAACTCTTCATGACCCCATGTCCATGGAGTTTTCTTGGCAGGAATATTGGAGTGGCTTGCCAGTTCCTACTCCAGGCACCTACAACACCTGGTATTCCCTGGTGGTCTCCCATCCAAGTACTAACCAGGCCCGACCCTGCTTAGCTTCCGAGATCAGTTGAGATCGGATGTGCTCAGGGCATCTAGGCAGCTTTTGTGGTCTGTAATCCCTGTTTAATCTTCCTTCCTTCCTTCCTTCCTTCCTTCCTTCCTTCCTTCCTTCCTTCCTTCCTTCCTTCCTTCCTTCCTTCCTTCCCTGCTTTTAAAGTGGATTGATTCTCTGTTGCCCTGCCTCCCTGTTTTGAAGGGTTCTTTAGGGCTTTGAGAGTGGCCAAAAATGCCAATGGGGAAGAATGAAACCAAAGACCTGAAAAACTTTTCCTTGTTCATGCAAAAATCAAAGCAACCATGAATGAAAAGGAATTAAAATGAAAGAGTCATCCAAAACAAAAGACTTACTGCATGGTTATTATTATTATTTTACCATGCCCATCCCATGTGGGAATGCCAGGAGTATAGCATGTGCAAATAGAAAGACTCTGCACCATGTCCCTCCCTTTTTTTTTTCATGTCCTCCCTTTTTTTTTCATGGTCTGCCCAGGCCTTCTGCATGAAAAAAACACACCCTCATTTTGCAACATTTGCATACCTCACAAAAACACCCTTGCTGAACCCTGGGAAAAATGCATACGCATGAAATGCATCGTGTCAAGCAAACAGTGTCCTTTCCCCATGCTCAACCCCTTTATGGTTTCCTTTTTCTGCTGTATAGCTTCAGCAACAATGAAGCTCTCTCTCTCTCTCTCTCTCTCTCTCTCTCTCTCTCTCTCTCTCTCTCTCTCTCTCTCTCTCTCTGTGTGTGTGTGTGTGTGTGTGTGTGTGTGTGTGTGTGTGTGTGTGTGTGTTCGATTGTGCTGAGATTGCAGCATTATCTTGTTTAGTCTTCTCGCCATGAAGGCTGACATGAGTGGCCAATATGCGAAAAGCCTGTTGGCCCGGAGCCTCCGCCAGGCCACATGGTTTCATAATGTTCATTTTAACGTTAAATGATTTTTTAATATTCCACATATGGTTTCATGGTTTTAGGCCTCCTCACTGGGAACGAACAAGACTGTGGTATTATGATGAATAGTGGACCGGGTCCAGGAACACCCACTTGCTTCTCTCAGTATCAAACATGTGGCGCTCCCATTAAATTTGGAAGTCTCTCAGGAGGACATGCCTTGTCCTATCTAATCCAGGCCTATTTTGTTCTTTCGACCTGGATTGAGTAGGATGCATTGTTCCCATACATTCTTCCTTTAATTAAATGCAGTAGATATGTCATGTCAGTGAAGTATCCCAGGTCTGTTTTTACATCTGTAGCCATTTTCTCTTCCTCGCCTTCCATTTGGCTTAGGACCCTCGATGCTAAATGCAGCCTTGGATAAGCTGATTGGCTCAGGATGTGCTGCCAAAACAGCTCAAGGAATCACAATGATGAAAAAAAAAAACCCTGGAAAAAATATCTTAAGGTTGCGGATTTGTGATTTGTGTTTGCCTACAGAGACGGGTAAAGAGCTGCCCTGCTTTGGGCGCTACAGGAGAAGACACACTTCTCTGGTGGTGGTGGGGACCCAGTCATGCTGGGGAAAGGGGGGAGATAGCAGGAAGAGAGGAAGACCAAATGTGAGATGGATTGATACCCTTAAAGAAAATCATGGGCTTGAGTTTGGCAAGAGCTGGGCTTTTGAGGGCAGGTCATTTTTGGAGATAGCCCCTAACTAGGGTCACCCTTAGTCGGAAGTTACTTAACAGCATATAACAACCACAAACCTTCCAAGGGGTTCCCATACATCAGAAATGACCTCCTCTTCCTCCTCCTCCTCCTCCTCCTCCTCCTCCTCCTCCTCCTCTTCTTCTTCTCTGGAGAACACAGCTGCCGGGTGTTAACCTGGAGTTGGCCTTCTCCAATGATCCAGCTCTTTCCAAGAGCCTCCTAGGATGACTGGATATATTTTCGTAGAATATATGCTGTTCCTTGTAGAGATGGGCACGAATAGAAAAAATGGAGTTTCATTTGTCGTTTGGAGGGTCCATTTCGGTTCGTTTCCATTTTTTGTGAATATTTGTAAAAATTCGTTTTTCATTTTCGTTTGTTTCGTTACCGTTTCATTACCATTTATTTCAAATTTTTTTTTAGCATTTAAAGCAGTTCACTGTATTGCAGTAACGGAAACGAAATGCACGACAAAATTTCTGGTGTTTCTGTTCGTTTCATTTCATTTTAGAGACAAAATTTGTTTGTCGTTTCATTATGTAACGAAACAAAAAAATGAAAACGGAAACAAAAAATTGTTCATTTTGTGCCCATCTCTAGTTCCTAGTAATGCCGCCATTTGTAGTTGACCAATGTTGATCTTGTCCATGCTGAGGGTTTTTAGGTGTTGATCCAGGTCTTTTGGGATTGCACCCAAGGCGCCTATTATTATTGGTATTTTTCTTGCTTTCTTATTCCGTAGCTTTTCTCTTTCTATTTCTAAGTCCCAATATTTGGTTATTTTTTCTAACTCTTTGCCACTGACTCTTGTGTCTCCTGGTATTGCCACATTGTTGTTGTTGTTGTTGTTGTTGTTGTTGTTGTTGTTGTTGTTGTTGTTGTTGTTGTTGTTGTTGTTGTTGTTGCTGCTGCTGCTGCTGCTGCTGCTGCTGCTGCTGGTAGTAGTAGTAGTAGTAGTAGTAGTAGTAGTAGTAGTAGTAGTAGTAGTAGTAGTAGTAGTAAACAACTGTTATGGCTTCAGCCAGCATCTTCAGAGGGCAAGGAGCTCAGGGAACTAGGAGTTCTCTCTGTGCTTTAAAAGTCATTTATTGCTTGCTAATTGTATTGTCTAGCATATGATGCCTGACAAAATATCTAGACTAATTTAGAGAGTTGTTCTGATTTTAAAAGCTAATTTAACATACGAATACCACAAAGACACTAACCCCTGATCTTAATCAACGGTTTGGGACTTTTTGTCCAGGCGTTGCGGGTGTTTGTGTTTTGATGCTCTGAATAGTTAAAACTTACTTTTTTGATTGACAAACTGAACTTGTGTGGTCAAAACAGTGTGGTCAAAAATTCTGCTGACGACAAGACATATTTTGGTAAAGAAATGGTGCTAGACATCACCGTGTTATTGTTTTAAAAATCATAATATTGCTCATTGGTTTTAAGGAGGAAGAAAACAAGGAGAGACTTTTCTTGGCTTGAAATAGGATCCTTTTCAATATGATAAATGTATTATCCTTTAGAGAAGTGGTTCTGAACTTATGGGTCCCCAGATATTCCTGGAGTGAAACTCCCAGAAACCCTTTCCAGCACAGCGAGTGGTGGAGGCTTCTGGGAGTTGCAGTCCAAGAACATCTGGGAACCCACAGGTTGAGAACCACTGCAAGGCTTCACAGAATAACCAAGCTTTGGAATTTATTACAGTGAACTCTGTATGGCCTTTGCTCAACTTATGATTTTCAGATTCTTAGGAGCCATTTTGATGGTAGGACCCCTCTACTTCGTTGATCTTTATTTCTAAATTGTGTGACAAACTGGCAACTAAGGGCGCTTTTACACGACCCCTAAGATCCGCTGGCCACTTAAATTCGGACCAGAGATCTTAGGGGCTTGTCGCTCTTCCTGCTTCCCCACCCCTCCGCACTTCCTGGCTGCTGGCTGCGTGAGGGGAGGGAGAGAAAAGGAAGAAAAGATCGTGCCTCACCTCCGTTCTGGCTCTCGCTCTTGCCGGCAAGATTCCTGTCTCTGTAAAAGTAGCTCTTAAAGGGGTGGGAGCAAAAAAACAAAAACAAACAGAAGGGAAGAGAGCCCCACACTCACTATCTTTACACCGCATCAAGGAATTTTCAGGACGGAAGAGCAGGTACTGGAAAGGTGCGCTGGGACACGCTAAAGTGGGCGTGGTCGCACCTAATTTCCTGTAAACTCCGGAGCTGGTGGGTAAACATTTTTAAGCTCCGGAGCTGGGAGCCATTTGCCCCGGAGTTTAGGGGTCGTGTATAAACGCCCTAAGCCAACTGGTACAGAGTTGTACTTCCTTTAAATACAGGGTTGGCAAATTATTTTCTTCTGAAAGTTGATCCCTCCCCACTTATTCCTTTGAATGCCCTGTTGGATTATTATTTTTTAAAAATGTCAGATTACAGCAGACAATTCACAAGAGGTTAAAGGCGCAGCCTTATTATAAGGGATACTACAAGTAAACATTATTAATTATAAAAATGGCTTAAATTAAGAGTTTTTTCCACACCTGCCTCATGCTAATTAGCAAATCGTCCACACACTTCAGTTGGTTGAACTCTTTAGTATTTATTCAAGCATACTTGACATTAACATACTGTTTGATGTTCAATAGCTTGAGGTTTTTAATTTAACTACACAACAACAAATGGTATTTATGAAATATCAGTGAGGTGGAAAAGTAGCTTGTGTTTCATTTGTGTACGCTGTTGTGAGCCGAGAGCCGTTTCACTTCCCGGGGGCTTAGTTGCGTGCAGCAGGGGAGATGTAGGGTGCAGAGGAGGGGCATGTGACGTTCCACCTCAACCGGGAGATACATCGGGAGCTGGGACAGAATGCGCAAGTTGCCGTTGGTGCATCACAGGTTGCTGGGGAGGAAAAAGGGGGCAGAAAATGTGGCAGGCTGACAATAAAAGTGTATTAAAACCAAGAATACTACCTCTTTCGTCCAAGCTTCGTTATCAGCACCACTAAAATTAAAGGGGGCATGAAAAGAGTTTGTGGAAGGAAGGAAGGAAGGAAGGAAGGAAGGAAGGAAGGAAGGAAGGAAGGATGAACAGAAGAGCACATTCTATCATTTTTCTCAAGCTTGAATTGGAACAAGCAGCCAAAAGCAAAGATTCACAGACAGAACTATTTAAATGCATTATTTTGACATATACAAACATGCACCTATGTGTGTAGTTTACATAAGCTAAGGAAAAGATGGTAAATATACACAGATATGTTCCTTTTCCAGTAAATTTCTCTCTCTCCTCTCTCTCTCTCACACACACTCTTTCACACACACACACACACACACACACACACACACACACACACACACACACACACACACACACACACACACACACACACACACACACAAATGAAAATGAAAACAAAATATTGTTCTTTTTTAAATTTTCAAAGCAAGAGAAAACAAAACAATGCGGCAACAGTGCCCTAAATCTGAACTAGAGAAGAAATTTGAAAAGACATCATTCCATGTCATTTCATCAAAATGTTTTTAATGCGGTTGGGGTGTGATTTAGTGAAAGGGTGTAGCAACGTATCTGGATTAATTTTAATGTTCCCACCCACTCACTCATCATTTTTCACAAATATAAAATTCCCCACAGCAGCTGTTTGTCTTTGTAATGAAAAGTTACAAGTTCCTTGACCAGAATTTGTGTCATTCTACAATCTGATCTCGCCTGATTTCGGAAGCTAAGGAGGGTCAGCCCTGGTTAGTACTTGGATGGGAGCCTGGAGTAGGAACTGGCAAACCAATCCAGTATTCCTGCCAAGAAAACTCCATGGTCATGGGGTCACGAAGAGTCAGTCACGACTGTAATGACACAACACACACACACACACACACACACACACACACACACACACACACACACACACACACGGCAGCTGCTCCCCCCTCCCCCGCTAAGGAGAGCTTATTGCTGAGAACAGATCACCTTGTGTGCACACAGGAAGTCCTGGGTTGAATTCCTATTCTCTCCAGGTAGCTTCGAGGAACAACCTTTGCCTGTGAACCTGGAGAACTGCCCTAGTAGTGACCCTATCAGATATTTGGTTCCACCAGAAAACAGCCTGAGGATTCTTCCCATCAGTTTGCAGGAAAGAATGCAGTGAAATTGTTCTCATTATTTGATGTTTATGCCTGCAGAGGACAACAGCCTTGTGCTGGGCTTGTGACCGTTAACATAAATTACTGGCATGGGGACTGGTAGAATGGCAAAAAAGGGAAGCTTACTGTTTAAATTAGGGAATCCGTTTATGGATTATGGAGAAAGAAGATCATTAAACTTGGTTAAAAATCCCTAGTGGGCTTTGTAATACTGTCCTGGAACACAGATAACTTGAGCTCCTAATGAGAAATTAAAGTGGTGCCTCTCAGTCTTCTTCTTCTTCTTCTTCTTCTTCTTCTTCTTCTTCTTCTTCTTCTTCTTCTTCTTCTTCTTCTTCTTCTTCTTCTTCTTCTTCTTCTTCTTCTTCTTCCTCCTCCTCCTCCTCCTCCTCCTCCTCCTCCTCCTCCAAATTGTAAACAGCTCCATAGTGCTAGAGCATTCTTTGGGCAATTTACAACATAATTATGTAAGGAGCTCTTTGTCCCCCAGCAAGTTCGATACTCAGTTTACTGACCTCAGGAGGATGGAAGATTGAATCAAAGCTGAGCCAGCTACCTGAGCCTGTTGGGATTAAAATCAGGTCATGAGCAGATGTCTAACCACAGTACTGCAGTTTAGCCACTGCACCATGGGTGAACTCTTTTAGCTTCTTCTTTCTCAGTCTTCCCAGGTTTGTGCCATTTCAGCATGAAGAAAAGTTCTAGAAAAAATTAAACTCTCCCTTTTAACAATTCAGTAAAGGTTGCTTACCTCTCCCCAGCAAACAAAATGGCAAGATGGAATAAATGTATTGAAATCTAGTCAACTCCAAAAAATGTTGGTGCCAGCAAACAATGGAAGTAAAAATGATGGTCTCAAAAGGGCTTAAAAGTTGAAGATTTATTACCTTAGTATCTCAAAATGGACAGATTTTGAAGGACAGATTTTGAAGCTGAAGCTCCAGTACTTTGGCCACCTCATGAGGAGAGAGGAGTCCTTGGAAAAGTCCCTGATGTTGGGAAAGAATGAAGGCAAAAGGAAAATGGAACGGCAGAGAATGAGATGGTTGGATGGTATCATCGATGCAACCAATATGGATTTGACCAAACTCCAGGAGGCAGTGGAAGAAAGGAAGGCCTGGCGAGTTCTGGTCCATGGGATCACGAAGAGGTGGACACGGCTGAACAACTGAACAACAACAACAATGTACAAGGCAGGGGTGGATTAACTGGAAAACTAATAAAGACTAAGAATCAGGGGCCGTAATCCAGGAGGGGTCCCAGAAGTGCCTTTAGTCCACATTTTTGAAATGGTGGTGATCTGTTATGGAACAACCTCATCGAAGATGATGGCAGTGGTTAAGCGGACCTTATTGAGGGTTATGAAAGCTCCCCAAAATGTAGGTCTACCACTAGTGCCAGGGAAGGACATTTGGGAGGCTGACAGGTCACTACTGGGAATAATTTTTCTCTGGTAGCTTCTCATAGACTCATCGTGGGCAGAGGGCCTTGGAGAATGCTTGCCCAAGGCTGCCTTCATAATCAAGGCATAACATGATGGAGCAGATGTTTAGTTGTCAAGTTGAACAGTTCAATGATAACACCACCCTGAGCTCACCAAGGCCAACTGATCTGCAAAGCTAAGCCGGATCAGACTTGGGCAATGCTTGGGTGGGGGACTGTCAGGCAATACGGAATACCGGTCTTGGTGGAGAGGCCAAAGCTGAGCCGAAGAACAAGTGGATTGAATGGAGAACATCCCAGGATTAACCCTCAACATTTCCATGGCAGGTGAGAAAATAATTGTCCCTGAAACCTTGAGGAACTCCTGTCCGAGTTGAAAGTTGTGGTCTAGATGGATTACAGTCCTCACTTATTCTTCAATAGCTTCTCATGTTCTTCTGTCATGTAAAGCTGAACACTAGAGATAGGCACGAATTGAAAAAATGGCGTTTCAGTTTTTCATTTTTAATTGGGGGGGTCTATTTCGGTTCATTTTCATTTTTCATGAATTTTTGAAAAAATGTTTTCGTTTATTCGTTTTTCATTTTTCATTTTTACCCGCTTTTTGTGCGATTTTTAAAGCATTTCCGTGCATGGGTGTCCCCCAACGCCCGAGACCAGAGGGAAAATACTAAAAGTAGTATAGACTAGGTATGCAGGGAGGCTGCAAAGGCAGCGGCGGGCGTTGCCCAGGGTGCAAGGCAGCTGCAGAGTGACTGCACTGCGGGGCAGGGGAGGGTACTCACCGAGAGGTACGCACACACGCACACAGGGAGGCTGCAGGACTGAAGCTAGAGAGAAATCTCTTCTTTCTCTCCCCTAAGAGCCAGGCTGCAGCCAGCAGGAACAGAGAGACACACACCTGTCTGGCTGGCCTAAAGTGAAAATAACGAGTCGCAGAGATAGCAATCCCACCCTAACTCCCACCAGAGACTGCATGGAGGACGGGGGCTGCCAGAGCTTTTTATGCCCTCTGTGGCTGCCAGATCTGCCCAGTCTGCAACCTGGGCATGCTATTGGTTGAAGTTGTCCAAGAATTTACATGATCCCATCACATGGCTTGCATCCATTTTATGGCTGGCGACATCCATTTTGTCATCCTTAAAAGGAAAAGAAAAATACATCGCGATGGGAGAAGACAAAAACAAACGTTTTAAGGACCCCAACCCCCCGGTAGGTATTATCAGACAGTATAAATAATTATTGCCACGTTTTTATGGATTTCCAGGGCGTTTTTTAACATTTAAAACAGCTCATTTCATTGCGCGTCGCCATTAATGAAAAATGAAACGTAACGAACCTAATTTCCGTGGTTCTGTTCGGTTCGTTCCAATTTCTTCACAATGTTCGTTATTCATTTCGTTACGTAATGAAATGAATAACGAATAACAGAAATTTAAAAAAAGTTCATTTCGTGCCAGTCTCTACTGAACACCCACACAAGAATTCCATCTCCAAAGTTAAGCGAATCCCAAGGGAAGGTTGCTTAAGACTTTCAAAAGGATATGGGATTTGCCAATAAACTCCTTCATGGTGGGCTTTCCTACTTTCTTCGTGGAAGACATTAGCATCACTCAGGTGGTGAGAAAAAAAACTGGCATGGCCAGAGCTCAGGATCATTACACTTGTTGGACTACAGATCTCAGTATCTCTGGGCAGCATGGCCATGGGCGTCGGGGACACAACAAAGATTCTGGTTCTCGACAAAAACTCATAGGGCTGAATTTCAGCTAAATGAAACGGGCTTGTCTCCAGGAAGACATCAGCTGACATCTGATTTTGATTCTAGCCTTGGAGTCAATACAGCATGAATCTTGTACTGTGGGTTTCTGGGGTGGTTTTGGAAGAAAGAAAACAACACCACTGAGCTATTGTTCTGGCTTGACATCCATCATTAGTCGTGTTCTTCTGTCGATGCCATTTATATTTTGGCAGCCCGCTGAAGAGGGGAGCGTTTAAAAAGAAAAGAAAAGATAGATCGGAGGAAATGATTTAGATTCACGCAAAATACTTTGGAGGTAATACCCTTCTAAAAAGCATCTGTGCAGTGGAATAGTCCTTTGGACTAAGGCTGACGGTATACTATTGCTGTTGTGATTAGTAAATAATATTGAAAGGAACTAGTACAGCCGCTGAAATCTTAGGCTAAAAAAAGAAAGAAAAGGGGTGGGGAATTGATTTAATGGAGCTGGTTGCAGCTTGAATATACAGAGAAAGAGCAAATTAGAGTGTAATGAACATATCCGTGAAGAAGGCTGATAGGCTGAAACACATTGGACGTTTTGCTCTGAAATAGAAAATTATTACATTTTCTACTTCTTGGGACTACAGTTCTTCCTTTTTGACTTAAGACATTACTAGTGGATTAGAAAGTCTTCAAGTGTCCACCACTGAGCATTCTGCCTTCCCTGTGCTCCATTGGAGTGGGTTAAATAGGATCACTTAGGGCCTTTTCACACGACCCCTAAGATCCGCTGGTCCCTTAAATTCGGACCAAAGATCTTAGGGGTTCGTTGCCCTTCCTTCCTCCCCACCAGAGAAAGAGGGGAAAAAATGCAGCTCACCTGGAGGAGCTTCCCGGAGCTCCGTTTCTCTTCCATTTCTCTTCCGTTTTTCTTCTGCTTGCTTTTTTCCCTCCCACCTCTTCTCTTAAAGGGGCAGGAGGCAAAAAAAACACAAGCAGAAGCCAGGAGAGCCCCACACTGACCAGATTAAATCCGGACCTGGGGATTTTCACCCACCTCAAGCAGGTACAAGAAAGTGCAGCTGGGTCGCGCTTAGGTGGGCGGGGTCGCACTTAATTGTCTGCAAAGTCCGGATCTGGTGGGAAAACACTTGTAAGGTCCGGACCTTGCAGCCATTTCCTGCGGAGCTTAGGGGTCGTGTATAAAAGCCCTTAAGCAAAGCAAAGCAAAGCATTCTGCTTCTATAATTCCCCATAGTGCTTAGAACACTCTTTGGGAAGTTTACAGTTTATTTATGCAGGCTACACCTTGCCCACCCCCCACCCCCCATGAGCTGGGTACTCATTTTACCCACCTCGGAAGGATAGAAGGCTGAGTCAACCATGAGCCAGCTACCTGGGATTGAACTCCAGGTCGTGAGCACAGTTTTAGCTGCAGTACAGCAGTATAATAAATGGGTTTTAACTATTTTTATTTGTCAGTTCATTAATCCCCTTTGCGCTCCCTTGCCATGTGCAGACTCTGTCCCTTTCCTGGGGTTGCATAACTAGGATATTTAAAATCCAAACTTTTTAGAGGAGAGTTAGGGGTATCTTTTCTGTGGTTTTGGCGTCTCTAGATACCAGGGGGCATTTTATAGAAGCTTTTAAGGCAGGCACGTCCAAACTTTGCCCCTCCAGATGTTTTGGGCCGCAGCTCCCACAGTCCTTTGCCATTGGCAAACTAAGCTTAGAATTCTGGGAGTTGCAGTCCGAAACATCAGGAGGGCCGAAGTTTGGACATGCCTGTCTTAAGGCAAGAGAAATGATGGATCGATTCATTCAAAGATGAGGATGTACACATATTAAACAGAGAAGACAGGTGGTTTGAAACATTTCTATCTCTCAAGAAAAAGAAGTCTAGTAGCCATGACTCAACTTCCAGATAAACTCACCTGGATGACTGACAATCTTCGCGGACCATTCTTTCGACTTCTCCTGCAAGTCCCCTTTTATATGTTTTGCAAATAGCAAATACTGTATATCTCTGCAACCATATTTCTCTGATCCTGATGTTTATATTGCACATGCCCCCATGACTAGTAATTCAGTTCTGTGGCAGATACCTGCTTGGGACCAAATTATTCTTGTAGATGAACGGAATGCCTCCCTTTTTTCATTTTAATTTGTGGCTGCTTTCATTTGCGCTCTGGATTTAATGTTAGATTGCATTGTATGTCTGTATTTTATGGCCTTAATATTTAGTTTCAGAACCACCCAGAGAGTTTTTAGCCATTGGGTAGAACAGTAATGCAGTAAATAAACATTCAAACTAAGGGGAGGGTGGGAGGAATACTAGAAAATCAGTTTCACTGCTTTCTTTTATAGTTTCTCTTTTATTAAAAATACACCACCCACACACCCATCCAAGCCTTGTTCTTTCTGGTCTTGTTTTTTCAAGATTGTTCCCCCCAAGCTTTAAACAGGGGCTGTTCTGAAGTTTTCCATGAAAACTGCTTCATAATTCTCTACGTATTTTTCAACTCCATTCATTTTGTGTGTGAAATATCCACTTTTTTTGCTGGCACATTTCCCAATACAACCCAATTTTTTTTAAAAAAAACTATTTCACTAATATATTCATTGTTGTGTGCACTTTCCCCTGATATACTTGCTTTTGACTATAGTAGTTAATTGTGGAACTCATTGGGGGAAATTGTCAGATGGTATTCTAACAGTTCTCAGAAAACAGTGGCAACTCTGCCTCAGCTTTTACATGGCTGAGTGAATACATTCTTGAAGACAAACAAACCCCAGGGTTTCAAGAGTTAAACACTCACATCCCTGACAAATTGGTCACTTTCTCCCCCCCCCTTTTCTTTAAATTATTTTTTCCTGCTGGACTATGAAGAAATTTGCAAATCCTGCTAGATTCTTAAAAACATACTAAAATTAAATTGTCACGTGTTACTACTAGTGTCGGTATGCAGAGAATTCAATGCTAATTTGGATACTTCCTTCTTGAAGGAAAGCCAAAAATTTAAATAAACAATAAAACTATTCTGGAAAATCCTTCCTTCCTTCCTTCCTTCCTTCCTTCCTTCCTTCCTTCCTTCCTTCCTTCCCTTCCTTCCTTCCTTCCTTCCTTCCTTCCTTGCTGCCTGCCAGTCTGCTTGCCTGCCTGCCTGCCTGCCTGCCTGCCTACCATATTTATTTCCATCTTTTCATTTCGATGAACCACAAAAATGATCTACAGAAGTTACACAAAAGCACATGAAACATGACAGAGCATCAACATCATTAGCATGAAGACCGGAACAAAAGGAAAACCAAAGAAACCACAGACACACACACCCTTCATCTCTACCCCAGTGCCCTCCATGTGCTTCGGCGATCAGTTTTCAGAACTAGGGTCCAAAACATTTCAGCAGGTTATTTTGGGATCAAAAGATCATCTTATGCTTAGACTGTTGCCCAGTCTTCAAAAAAAAATTAGGGAAAAGTTGAAGATTAACATAGGAAGTTGTCTGCATTGCATCATGGGTCCTTCTAGGCTACTATGGCCAACTTTCACTAGCAGCACCTTTCTGAGCATTCAAGGAAGGAATTCTCTCAACCTTCCCAGGAAATCCAAGTAAAAATGCCATACACCCTCCTTAACTTCCAAAATCAGGAATGATCATCAGATATTAGGGAGGGTCTTCTTTTTAAAAATACCCAAGAGAAGCCAGAAGGGAAGCTTTGCACATTGCTTATTAATATAGTATTATTTTTTTTTTAAAAAAACTTTGGCTTTTGATGATGCTTGATAAGTAAAAAACAACAACCCAGAAATAAATAGTATTTTAAGTACAGTGGACCCTTGTATAACAAACAGTTTGTATAACATAAAATCTGTACAACATAAAAGATTCCGGAGAGAGGGGAAATTTGCTTAACAGAATTGCCTATGGGTCGAATCCACACAACATAAAAATGGGATTACTCTGTTTTCAATGCATTCCTATGGTAAATTTGTATAAAGGAAAATTTGCTTAACAGAATTTCATTTGGAACAAATTAATTCCTTTATACAAAGTGCCACTGTAGTTGAAACCTACTTACATGTGCTTAGGCATTTGAGCCAAATGGTTTTGCAGTATAGAAATCAAATGAATGAATGAATGAATGAATGAATGAATGAATGAATGAATGAATGCATGCATGCATACATGCATACATACATACATACATACATACATACATACATACATACATACATACATACATACCCAGAACTGCACCAAGAGAGAGTCAGTTAATAGTACTCAAACAGCAATAAAATGCAGACTTCCCACAATGGGGAATCACTTCCATGGTGGTCTGCTATCTTGGTCCTATAACACCGTAGGACAAAGTCAACCTTCAAATCCTTTTTGCTTGTCCCATCCTGCCTCTGTCTGAGAGTTGCCCCCATCACCCTAAACATGGTCCGAAAACTTGCTCTACTCTACATCCCTAAACAAATTGCAGCTTGATTTAACAGGATGGGGATGGTGGTCAGATCAATTTAGTTTGCCCCGTGCAAAGGACACTTTGGGGCTGCTGGAGGGGGGGGGGTGAGGGGAGTGCCCTCATACTGCAAACTTCACAAAAAATGAGCTTTCGACATGGTAACGTAGCCTGTCTTGAGCCATCATTCACAGATGTAATGGAAGTTTGAATGCGGCTTGGTTTGGGGAGTGGGGGTGGCGGGAGGTGGAATGCTCTTATGCAGAGTCTTTTATTGGGCCACTAAAAAAGATATTTTTTTTAAAAAAGCTTCAGCTTTTTATATTGGTCTATTCCAAAGTAAGGGAAAGAAGCCAGACCAACAAAATCTGTGTAAATAAGACTCCGTGGGGTTTTGGGTTTTCTTTCTTTCTTTCTTTCTTTCTTTCTTTCTTTCTTTCTTTCTTTCTTTTTCTTTTTGTTCTATTTCTTTCTTTTTCTTTTTCTTTTTTAAAACTTAAATAGGCTACTTCAGATTCTGCAGAAGTAATAATAAAGCGAGACCTAATGGGTCACCATGTGTGGAGAGCCGTCCTCTTGGGCCTTAACATATACACTTAAAGGCTGAAACCAAGAGGAGGGAAAAAGCCGTCATATTGGCAACTGTTGTTAGGTAGTATAAACAATAGCCTGCCATTGGCGCGGAGCCCCGGATCGGATTCCAATAGCACTCAATAGGGAACCTTCCTTAAAAAATTAGAAGAAGCTGGGAATGGAGCTGTCGCATGCTGGGAATGGCAGCAGAAGCAAAAACAAGAGTAAATGAGTGGAAATTAAGCAGCAGGAAATGGGGATTTGGCAGAAGGTCGGAATTTGAAACTGCAGAGAGGTGTCAGTGATAAGGGTTGGATCAAGTTTCTGGCCGAAAAAAGAGAAAGAAGGAATGCAGATGTGTTCATTGAATAAAGTACAGATGTAGAAAGCGGGGGGGGGGGGAGGCAAAGAAAGGAAAAAAAAGAGGGGGGGAAAAGCCAAGGAGGGAAGCATGCCTGGGATGGAACAAAAAATACAGCCCAGAAGAAATCGTGTTAAGTGGAGGTGTCATTTATATACTCTTCCAAAGATCCTGGGCGAAACAACCGCCTCCACGTTGTCTCCTGAGGCTCATTGATTTATGTATTGCACACATGTTGCTGCCCCGTTCTTCTCTGGAAGTCTAGGCAAGGGATGGACCAAAGGGTCAGTTTGGCATCTCCCCCCCCCCCACACACACATACCACATTTGTTTACCCCGTCTGATTCACGAAGATGTGCGTCAAGTTAGGGATGTTAATAGAAGAAAGCAAAAGGAAATCATTAAGCATCTGCATCAGCCCAGTTCAACAAGTCCAAGAGAACATGCTGCATGTCCTGGTCTTCTGTGTATCTGCTCAAGTTGAGGAGCTCCACCAGGGAGGCGAAAGTGCCAATTATAACCTGTCAGGAAGGAAGGAAGGAAGGAAGGAAGGAAGGAAGGAAGGAAGGAAGGAAGGAAGGAAGGAAAAGATGGGAACCCTATCTTAGTATCCCAAACAATGTTTAATGTGCAAGGGATAAAAGCCAGACCATAAAAAGCCAAGCACTCATATGTCCTTTCCCAGAAAGTTAGTTTTCACTGCAAATAGCATTTTTATTTATTTATTTATTTATTTATTTATTTATTTATTTATTTATTTATTTATTTATTTATTTATTCGTTCGTTCATTCGTTCGTTCATTTGTACGTACATACATACATACATAGCTGCCTAGATGCCCTAAGCACATCCGATCTCGCCTGATTTTGGAAGCTAAGCAGGGTCGGCCCTGGTTAGTACTTGGATGAGAGACCACCAGGGACTACCAGGTGCTGTAGGCGCCTGCAGCAGGAACTGGCAAGCCACTCCAGTATTCCTGCCAAGAAAACTCCATGGACATGGGGTCATGAAGGGTCGGTCACAACTGTAACGACGCAACACACACACACACACACACACACACACACACACACACACACACACACACACGTGTAATATTTGAAACAGGCACACAGGTTAGGAAAATTCTGGAATTTTGGAAGGTGATCTAAAGACACAAATTCTCTTAGAGTTGAAAGAAGTATCTTCTGCTTAGAAATAAGTCCCAATGAGTTAAATTAAACCTACCTCCAAATATATGTTCATAAGGTAGCATTCTACTTTTAAAAATATTAGAAGGGGATACCGAGAAATCCTGAGAAATCCTTTCTCCTTATTCCTATGTCCCCATCCTTAAACTTAAATTTAATGCTTAAAACTTCCCTTTATGTTACAAACTTTTAGGCAATTCACTCTGGATTTTAAATAACATTGCTGCCTTTTGCTAGCACTGTTTTGAATAGTTTTCAGTTGATATGAGTCAATGCAACCATTTGTCAGCCAGGCTTGGAACCACTTAATAGAAATTATAACAAGAAATAATTAATTAGTGGCTCTCTTTGCTACAGTTCCACTTCACTACTGGGTTATATGAATAAGTGTCTTCCCAGAGAGACATTTCCAATGAAGATCTTCCTTCACTCTTGTCTGCTTCCATACACACATGTGGGAAAATGTGGGTGCCTTGTGTGTGTGTTGTGTCATTACAGTCGTGGCCGACTCTTCATGACTCCATGTCCATGGAGTTTTCTTGGCAGGAATACTGGAGTGGTTTGCCAGTTCCTACTCCAGGTGCCTACAACACCTGGTATTCCCTGCTGGTGTCCCATCCCAGTACTAACCAGGGCCAACCCTGCTTAGCTTCTGAAATCAGGCAAGATCAGATGTGCTCAGGGCATCTAGGCCTTACATATAGTTTAACATGCACATGGATGCCATCCTGCCCATAATGCTATGTCCCCACCCTACCCCACCCTTGGAATGAAATTATAATATGCATTGGAATGAAATTATAATAGATCCAGAACTTTAAGGGAAAGAAGGTGCCATTAAGTCAACACCTCTGGAGTGACTTTTAATCACTACATCGAGTTTAGAAAGTTACTTTTCACAAGGAATTTGCTGTAATTTCCCTACCTGCTTCCAGTGTTTGGAACACTGAACCTGAACATCAATTTGTTGGTGTCATATATTAGAAGTGGGAAGCTTCATTTGTTGCAATTAACTTAACAGTATTTGATTTCTTAAATTCACATTTATTCATTAATTACTGTAAACTGTTTGCTTCAAAATAAGCAGCAGACTTATTTACTAATTACACCTGTGATTCTGGCTTATAACTTTACCCATTATTAGAGATGGGCACGGAACGAACAATTTTTCGTTTTCATTGTTCGTTTTTTCGTTACCCAACGAAATGACAAACGAAATTTGTCCCTAAAATGAAACGAAACGAACAGAAACGCGGGGACTTTTTGTCGTGCATTTCGTTTCCGTTACTGCAATGAAGTGAGCGGCTTTAAATGCTAAAAAAATCATTAAAAATTGGAATAAATGGTAACAAAATAGTAACGAAACGGTAATGAAACAAAAATGAATTTTTTGAAAAATTTCACGAACAACGGAAACAAACCGAAACGGACCTCTAAACGACAAACGACAAACGACACTCCATTTTTTTCTATTCGTGCCCATCTCTACCCATTACCTTACAGTGGTACCTCTACTTACAAGCAGCTCTACTTATGAGCAATTCGACTTAAGAGTGGGAAAATCGTTGGCAATTTAACTGCTGCCTTACATATTTTAGATGCAGTCTGCTCTACTTACAATTTTTTTCAATTTTTCAATTTTTATTTTTATTTATTAGATACGGCTGCTTTACTTATGAGTTGTTCGACTTATGAGCATGCATTTGGAACGAATTAAACTCGTAAGTAGGGATACCACTGTAACTCTACCGCTGTACTTTGCAACTCTGTGACACCCTCCTTCTGGCCAAACTAGTAACTTGCAAGTAACTATGCTTAGCACCAGCCAATTATCAATAGGGAAGAAAAACTGAACACAATTTGATATCATTTACGGTCCATAAAGGGGCTGCGCTGACCATGAATAAAGGAAAATTATCTCCATGCAATCTTGCGATTGCTGTTTTTTTTACTGGTCCGATAAAAGGGATCACATACTTTATGTAACCTCAAAATATATCTGATGATTTAAATGTGGAAATCGGTAGAATGGATTCGGTCCTAAGTTTTTCTGGCTTTTATCCTTTTGGGGAGCCTTTCAGGAGAACAAACAAACAAAGGATGGTTTACAGGATCCCAGCTCAGAATGTAAACAATCCCATTCTTTAAGTTAGGAAATCAATAGCATCCATGCGCAAGTCTCTGCTTCTAGTGCATACTTTTGTTTAGAGACCTTTTAAGACAAACCAACTGGTTAAAAACAAACAAGTGTGCTCTGGGGAAATAGATTTCAAGATGTAACCCACTCAGTTATTTAAGCTGGGAACTCAGTGGCATATGTGCAACAGTTCATGTTTCATAGCTCTTAGCCTATTGGAGATCTCCCCCCCCCCCGGACAAACAAACACACATGAACAAACAAAACAAAACTTCTGCTATATTTATAAGATTCAGTAGTTCCAGTTTGAACCAGGAATGGCCCTCAAGATGTTATAGTAATAAAAATCTTAGAACTTCAGGGCTGGAAGGGACCTTATGGACCATCAAGTCCAGCACCTGTCAAGGAACAGGGGAAAAATTGCTCTCCCAACCTCTAGATCTGCAGCTGGAGACCTCATTCGCTCGTTCGTTCATTTGCTTGTTCAGTTGTTCATTTATTTCTACGCCCACCTTTCTCCCCCAAAGGACTCAAGGTGGCTGGGTCCTAACAGAGACAAAAGAAAATATTGTAGTGAGAACAGACAAAATAAAAGAAAATGTTTTTTTAACCCAGTGTGTTGTTAGTCTGTGGAGCTACCTGCTACAGGAGGTGGTGATGGCATCTGGCCGGGATGCCTTCAAAAGGGGATTGGACAGATTCCTAGAGGAAAAGTCCATCCCAGGTGACAAACCACGAGGGAGATGTGTCATCTCCAGGCTTAAAAACACAGGGTACTTCAAGGGCCAGATGCAGGGGAGTGGTATCAGTAGACAGATATCTAGTCTTGTGTGCTCCCAGAGGCATTTGGTGGGGACACTGTGAGATACAGGAACATGGACTAGATGGGCCTTTGGATTACAATTGGATTAACTGCCACCGAAAAGGGTCTGTTTTATAACAGAAAGACATCATTATAGTCATCTATGATTGCATTAAAGTAAGTTATATTAAAGCATGTAATAACTTTGGTAAAACTAGCATAATACTGAACATCTAATTGTAAACTAATAAAAGTTTCATGTTTTGTTTTAAAATTATAAAACCCGGTGTTTGACTGTCTCTCAAATATATATAATTGTCCAGTTAATCTGGTGGTGGCAGTGAGGGGGAGACCCATTGTGTGTGGTGTCGTCACACCAGTTGCCTCCCTCTAGAAATGTGTTATGTTGATGCTGGAGCACTATAATGGAACATAATTCTTCTAGCACTAGTCACCAAGGCTTCTGAGCGGCAGTGGACTTTCTCTTTACACAGGGGCATTTGGGATTTCTCTGCCAGAACTCAGCCACACGGGTCTCAGGTCCCATCCTCTCCCTGTCATGCAGCGTGAAAGCGTGGCCAACTGTTGTGTTGGCATGGCCCCGTTCTCTGTAAACATGGAGAGCAACATGTCCAACGATCTAATCATTTAAATCTTTCTGAGATGGCGACGCCATTCTTCAGGAATTTGCTCAAATAAATGGTGGGGTTAACTCTTCGTGTCAGTTGTGCCAAGGTTTTTCTCCATCGCAACCTTAGCTGCATTTCACAAAACCTCATGTGACTCCCTCCCCGCCTTGACGATGTGTTTGCATGAGCTGTTCCTTTTCATGAGAGAAGGATAAATGTTTATTGAGAAACTACGCAGAACCAGCTGGGGTTGCCCTCTTCACCAGGCACTCGAAGGAGGCAAACCCCCTCACAGAAGTTAAATAAAACTGAGTCACACTCTAGTTTTTATACTTAGGTGCTGTGAGGTGCCTAATTTTAGACTGCAAACCCCATGTCTGGCCAGGAATGACACACAGGGACATTTCTTTGGTGGAGGCTATCATCTGGACTGCACCATTTAAAAATCTTTTGATATTTTTTTTTAAAGCTGCCTTGATTAACTGCAGAGTGTTTCAGAATCCATCATTATCATCATTAATAGAATTGTCACCATTGTTGTTCATTATCAACAAAACACCTGTGCTGATAAGAACTATTGTTACAGCCTCCAATAGATCTCCCTCCTCTTGCAGGTAGAAGGGATGGTAGTATCCTTCATTCCCAGGGAGACTCACCCTAAACCAGGCATGTCCAAAGTCCGGCCCGGGGGCCAAATGTGGCCTGTTTTAAAATTTCGAGCGGCCCACAGCCTCTTCTCCCTGCCGACTCATCCTGTCATGCCTCCCCACCATCCGGCCCCTCCATGTGCCGGATAGAGACATCAGCTTGCAGTTTTATGATTTGACTACCCTCCCTGCCTCTGTACCCCCACCCATCCACCCAGTGTACCCGCCCCTGGCTCCATTGCTGCAGTATACTCCCAGCCTGCTTGCAAGGGAGGGCAGTGTATACAAGCAGAGGAGTGTCTTGGGTGCATGCCTGCCAATTCCCGGGCTGTGCACCAGCCACTTGGCCGTTGGGACGCCTTGAAACCGGAACGTTTGTGGCTGTTGCAGGTGTGCGTGGGCTCGCACCCTTTCTCCGCCCTTCAGGTTGAATGGTCGGCCACACATTTTCACCTCACCAAATCTGGCCCTCCTTGCAAAACATTTGGACACCTCTGCCCTAAACCAGGCATGTCCAAACTTCAGCCTTCCAGATGTTTTGGACGGCATCTCCCACAGTCCTTTGTCATTGGCAGTCTAAGCTTAGAATTCTGGGAATTGTGGTCCAAAACATCAAGAGGGCCAAAGTTTGGACATGCCTGCCCTAAACCCTATAGAATTGCACCCCACATTGCGGCTCCGACCCACACTTCCAGTGGAAAGCAGAACAAACCATGCATGCTGTATCCATCAGTGCTTGTCATCTAGTGCTTTGCTAAATGGCCATGATGAAAATGTTCTTTGATATCAAAGACACTGTCATTTTCCCCCTCTGTGTTTTCATTTCCCTTATCTTAAGGACTCTTCTTCTCTGGCTTGAAATTTTTTAAAAAAAAATACATGATGTGCTCAACTTTCTTGCCCTAGGCAGGAGAATTTTGTTTGAGTGAAGTTTTGGTTCACATTTCCATTTGGAGATGCATGGGGTGTATGGTAGTTGAGTCCCCACCCCCTCGCCCCTCTGTCCTGATAAGAGCTTGGCATACCAGCGCCCGGAGGGGAGGAGAGACATGGTTGGGTCTTGGGAGGAGTGGGAAAAGATGAAACATTATTTTGTACATTCAACAGCCTCAAGAAAACGCAATCTTTTGGACTTCTCTAGAGTTGCGGTGGAAAGAAGCTTTCACTTCGCCTCCAGAAAACTCACACGTTTGGGAGACTTAGGGTGGGCTTTGGAAAAAAATAAAGCATGCACAAAACTATGTGCACAGTGTGGCATGCAAGCAAATAAACGGCATGCCATTAATATTGATTAACATGTGGTGGTATTTTATTATATTTACTGTGTTGTATTTTATTTTAGTAATGTTGATTTCTGGGTAGGGTTAAATATTTTGCATATATATATATATTTTGTAAATTCCCCAGAGTGAGCTTTGGTTAGATGGGTGACATACGTACCAACCAACCAACATTGAACATGTCTTAATTGTACTGGACTGTATATTATCATGTCTTAATTGTATTGGACTGTATATTATCCTTCATTACCTTAAGCCACCTTGGGTCCTTTTCCAAGGAGAAAGGCGGGGTAAAAATACTCTAAAATGAATGAATGAATGAACAAACGAATGAATGAATAAATAAATAAATAAATAAATAAATGTAATTTTTTGTGGACAGTTTTGGAGGACAGAGGTAATTTTGCAATACGATCTCTCACTTCTGCATTTCCACAAGAAAGCTAACCCACCGAGTCAGAGGAAGCATTACCTTGCTGTGTTTTTTTTTTAAAAAAAATTTGCTTCTGGCAGCAAAAATGTA
This sequence comes from Phrynocephalus guinanensis, assembly GCA_037367245.1. Lineage (NCBI taxonomy): Eukaryota > Metazoa > Chordata > Lepidosauria > Squamata > Agamidae > Phrynocephalus > Phrynocephalus guinanensis. Next base: position 5,951,010 of record CM074745.1, on the reverse strand, counting down.
ACAGGATGGTCTTTTATTGACAAGAGATGAGTTAAAACTGGAACTTGATTGCAGGGTGTCCTGATGCACCTGGAGAATCTTGGAACAAGAACTATTTATTAAGTGCTATTTCTGAAAGGGAGAACTTGTTGACAATAACAGCTTGGTGCATATCTTTGTAGCCCTCATTCCGGGTTAAGATATTACTTTTCTAGGTGCAAATAAAGAGAGGTGGGTTTTTTCAACAGCTGCGTAGCTGGGAGGATCTTGGAAAAAATGATTATTATTTGTGTTTTTTCTCTCTCTCTTCTTTAGCAGCTAAGACGAGCAAAAAAAAAATACATTAACACAAAGAAGCACTTCTTACTAAGAGTAGGTGGTGAAAGGCATAAAAAATAATAATACCTCAAGATGCATTGAAACATTTTAGGGAATTAGGGAATACTGATCTTCAGCAAAGAAAGGGGGGAGAGGGGAAAATTAATATTAAAGACAAGCTGTGAGCAGTGCGATTTTCCATCTGGCCCTGCCGCGTTCGACTAACGCTTCCATGACGGAATTCATCTGTCCATCAACTGTCAAAAATTCTCCTGTCAGTAAATCCCAGGATACCCCTCCTGGCCCACCCTACTCAAAAATAATCCAAGCCACAAAGAATTCAGAATTCAGAATCTGCGTCTTTCCCTCTCCATTTCTCTGCCACTGACAACACAAGTACTACTAAATATAAATATAAATATAAAAATAACACCTCATGCTTTCCTTCTTCAGTTCCTTTCCATGCCCCCTTTCCCTCCTTAATTTTATACAATTCTTAATTTTATTCAGTTTTTTATTTTTTCTGCTCTTTGCAGAATCAAAGAAGATGGTGAAGGAACACTCAGTCCTAGGGAGATTAAATCCTTTCCCAAACTATTCTGCGCCTTCTCCCCCCCCCAACCCCCAATTCAAGGACGACAACAGGCAGCCACACATCTGTTTTAAAAGTTTGAGTGGTTGTGAAGTGTGAACTCCCTGCTGTTTAATGTAACTACATGACTATTTAATGTACACAGTGCTAGAGAGTGAGTCGGAATGCAAAGATGCTGGGACATGCCTGAAGGACATCTATAAACATAATATACCGCAGTTTATTGTGACAAATGCGTCTAAACGGTGAGCAGGGATAAACCGGCTTTTTGCCTCATGAGTGGTGTCAAAAAAGAATGGATTATTTACCGTGGTTTCCCTTCTCCTTGCAAGCTTAAGATAAATATACAGGGAACTTGCGTTCTTAGACATGACACCATCAATTTGATTTCCCAAGGCAAGCGGTGAGAAGTGCCAGTCTGCGCCTTGTGCGCATTTTCCTTTCCGTATGCATAGCGCCATAATGGAGGCACATATGCAATGGTTGAGTCGGGTTGCATGGAAAACAATAACCAGTTGTGATCACCCTGTCTTCTCTGTTGTTTGGGAAATACAGTGGTGCCTCGACTTACGAATTTAATCCGTTCCAAAGGCATGCTCTTAAGTCAAACTACTCTTAAGTCGGGGTACCTATCTAAAAAATTTTAAAAAATAAGTTTAAAAATCAAAAACATGAAAACAAAATATTTGTAAGTTGAACAGACCATATCTAAAATTTGTCAGGCGGCAGTTAAAATGCCAACAGTTTTCTGCTCTTAAATCGAATTGCTCTTAAGTCGAGCTGCTCTTACGTCGGGGTACCACTGTAATTCATTTTGGGAATGAAGGTGCACACGGCTTCCTTGCATCTGTTTCCTTTGCCTTTATTTCTTGTGCGATATTTCCAGTTTGATATCCTGCCACCCCTATCTATAACAGTAACTCAATTGGATTTGAAACTGGCTCCCCCCCCCTGCCCAAATAGGGTGAAAGTGTTTGGGGAAACACTTTACCGCTTTATTTGATCTGCTCTCCCCTCTTTCCCCTTCTCCTTTTAGCCCCATGCCCCACTCTGTAAAGGAAAACAGAGTCCTTTACTTGTGGTTTCTGACACCTCATTAATCAACCATCAGAAAAGAGTATTTAGCAGCTGAGCAAGGCCAATTAGATTTTTTAAAAAAAAAAAGCTAGGCAGCAGCAGCCAAAAATAATTTCTAATTGTCAACTTGGGGTGGCATCGCTGCCCGCTTGAGAGGCGGCTTCTGCTGTTTCTGCTCCTCCCTACCTCTGAAAAAAAACACCCTCCCTGCTCCCTGAAAAGTTTTGCTTGTGTTTGTTTTACAAGATTTCCATCGGCAAGGAATGTCTCAATGAAGGCTTGTATGCTTCTGCTCGCTGGACAACAAAGCCGAACAGTGAAATGTGAATAGGTGCAGAAGGGTTCAAAGGCGGTGGCAGAGTGACACTCAGCCGTGCATACTTTGAAATCCCTTTGGACAAAGCGGAGGGGGGCGTAGTTGCCCCCTACTCTGCAATGTAATATTCCCGTTGCGCTTAAAATGTACTGTATCACATTTGGATGGACGGGACTAGTTCTAGAGAATCTCACGAGTCAACCTAAAAAGTGTAGGACACATTTGGGCTGGTGTGTGGTTGTGTATTAGGAAAATGCACACATTTTTCACTGCTCCTTTGACCTCCCACCGCCAATTTATTGATCGGGAATAAGGTGGCCCCAATTAAAAACCTTGATCTCCTTGGTGAAACGGCTGATTACTTCGGATTTAAAGTTGCAGCACAGTGTGCAATTAATAGAGTAAATCCCATTCTACTCAGCAGTGCTTGCCTTTTTAAAAACCCACACACTTGGGCAGTGTATGGGATTTGATTTATTTTAAGAATCTCAAGCAAACTGCTTTCGGGAACTTCTCTGCAGTAGCTGCAATAGTGATCTTAAGTGTTATTCATTTATCAAGTCCTTATAGCTGCAACAGTGATCTTAAGTGTTATTCATTTATAAAGTCCTTATAGATGCAATCGTGATCTTAAGTGTTATTCATTTATAAAGTCCTTAAGAAGTTGCAAATAAAAGAAAATGACAATATTTGCAGAAGAATTAATAATAGACTTGCCAAACCTCGGGAATGACACATTTAATCGGTTGTGGCTTCTTTTATTTGTTATTTATTTTTTGGAAATAGTTTTTTAAAAGAAAAACAGAATAGGGACGGGAGAAATAAATAAATTCTCTAATGGTTACAACATTGCAATTAATTAAACTCTCTACAAGTATAAGGAAGATAATTTCACTTAGGGTGAGCAGAAATGTCAGATTTGTTCTTTTCTCTTAACGTAAATGATGTCTGTTTTTTGTTCTAAAAGCAAGGCACATATTATCCAGTCCTGGAAACTCACAGTGACAATCTTTAAAGACATGTATATACGAATTAAGTAAGATACATGCAGCGTCTTGCAATGGCTGTTACAAATAGGTAATATAAATATTATTTATTGATATAATCTGTAATAATGCTCAATACTAGAAAAGTAGATTAACCTCTCTGTATGTACATGAATTATCAGACAGACATATACACAGATATATGTATTAGTAAATATATGCATTCACACACACACACACACAAAACACACACAGAGAGAGTAGATAGATAGATAGATAGATGATAGATAGATAGACAGACAGACAGATAGATAGATAGAGTGTAAATTAATTTCTTCCTATCTAGTTTTTTCAAAGTTGTTCTTCTTTGTTTCATGTAATTTAGAAGTATCTTGGCATTTTTAAAAAATTGAAGTATGTTTTCTACAGAAGACGTAACGTTGTCATTCCAGCTCGTGATACTTTTCATTAGTATAATTTTAAATGGACTGGCATCAACAGTTTTGTTTTGCTGACCATGGTCCACCAGCAACCCCTTTCTTGAACACTGGTACTGCCGTGGGGTTATGTCTTCTTTCTCCCCCTACCCCTTCTTTCTGCTTCCCCTTTGCGTCAAGGCTTCTATGGAAATGATGTGGTACGGCAGCACTTTCATACAAACTTAGGTAAAAGAGAAGCCCCTTTGGAGCTGGCAAGGCATCGTAACAACAAGTAGCTTTCATCAGCCGTGGGTTAAATTAAAAAAGGTCAACTCTGGTCTTTGGACCTAAAGCACCTAGTGAAAATGCATTGTAGGGAGGTCTCCAGTTTGTGTGTGTGTGTGTGTGTGTGTGTGTGTGTGTGTGTGTGTGTGTGTGTGTGTGTGTGTGCACATGTGCGTGTTTCTGCCTGTGTGTGAATGCACACAGAGGGTGGTAGTGGTTGCCTGTCCCCCGTCCCCTGCCTCCTGTGCGTTGTCTGATTACTCCCAAGGAGGGGTAGAGATGGGGAGGGAGGAGGTCAGCTCACACCGGTGCCTGGACAAGAGTGAAAACAAATGCCGTTTCTAAAATTCTGATAGGGCCGGGTGATGCATGTCAACCCCTGTCATCTCGGAACAAGGGAGGCAGTGTGCCTAGACAAAGGGGAGGCTGGAATCTCGAGGCCCTGGCAAAACCTGACCCACGCGTCAGAGCTTTGTGTAGCAGATGCCGCGTCTTATTGTTGCCGCTTTCCTTTCCCGACACCCCTGACAACAGCCACTGCCGCTGGCATTCCACCCTGACATCTGTTCAGCTTTATTGATGCGCTCCTGGAGGAATTCCCAGTGTAAACAGGGAATTCTCTACGGGAAACCCGTGTTGTAAAAGGGATGAGCTGCATAATGCAAAGATTTAACCACTATTTAAAGGTGTGACACTTGATGGAAAGGGACTGAGATTCTGCTTCCTTCTCTTAATTTCTCTTCCCCCCCTCTTTCTCCGCCACCCGCACTACCCCGCCCCCCGCCAGACACTTGAATTTAATATAGTGCAAGTGCTTTGATTTCTTTCTCTCCATCTCTCACACACGTCTTGCCTGTAGTCTGGCCATCTTGTGCGTGTGTGTGTGTTTACGTTTTCACGTGTGAACTGTGGATCGCAAGGCAAAGTGTGTTTTCCTTGCCTCTTGGGCATGGTGGCGGCGACAACAAGTGTGTTCTTTGCCACTATTAGACTGTACGTAGACATGTGCCATGCAACAAATGTGGAATAAATTTAGAGAAAGGCAAGGAAGACCATCGGGGGACTGGAAACCAAGCCGTGGAAGGAAAAACAGAAAGAACGAGCATGTTCAGCCTTGGGAAAAGAAGGCTTAGGGGCGGGGATAGATCATAGCACTTTTCAATTGCTTGAATGGCCATCCTACAGAGGAGGAGCTGGATATGTTCTTAAACCTCCCAGAGTGCAGCACACATAATGGGCTTATTAGTTGTGGCTCAGTTGCGGCTGAATGTCAGGGGAAAAACCCTGACTGTTAGAGTAGTACGTTGCGGCTGAATGTCAGGGGGAAAACCCTGACTGTTAGAGTAGTACGTTGCGGCTGAATGTCAGGGGAAAAACCCTGACTGTTAGAGTAGTACGTTGCGGCTGAATGTCAGGGGAAAAACACTGACTGTTAGAGTAGTACGTTGCGGCTGAATGTCAGGGGAAAAACCCTGACTGTTAGAGTAGAACAACAATGGAACCAATCACCTTGGCAGGTGGTGAGTGCTTCTTGAAGAGAAAATTAGACAACCATTGGTCAGATCTGTTTGGATTTGGATTGGTGCCTTGAGCAGGAGATTTCTCAAGATCAGCATCAGCTCTGTTGCCTGGAATCTTGTAACTGGATATACAACTGGGTTTAGATCTGTACTGACCAGGTATGGGTGCTGCCTTAATTTCCCTGAAGTGAGATTCCCCCTTACTTTGCTGGGTGCTTAAAAGGTACAAGGACAACTGATGTACTAGCCATAGAAGTATATACCCCTGGACCACTTGATTTCATTTGACTTTGAGGGAAATTTAAACCTTAATAGGATAGAGTTAGATTCTAAACTACTCATATGAAGCTGATGACTGATTTTCTTTTTAAAGATAATTTTGGGGGAAGAAGGCTAAAATTATAGACCTGGATTTCTGTGTGCAAAGGTCCTTAATCTATTTACCATCTAGAATTTGCTATAACACCCCTTCCCCCATTGGCTTCTCTCCTCCTCTCCCATTCCACCTTCATTAGAATTCTTTATTTCCAATGGGATGTCAGGAGTCTTGATGTTATTATACCCAAGATTAAAAGCTTATGTATAATGAAGATTTCTGAAAAACGGTTTAGGGAAAAAAATCATTTGGAAGGAAAAGCACCATGGTTAAAAATGTACATCACATTACCAGTGCCTTCTCAAAATCTCCTCAGGAACAAAACATAATATTAGCAGGGGAATTGACCATCCAGACGGAGGGAGAGTTCTCTTAATGACATTTGAGTTATACACACAGAAAGTGCCCTCCCCCGAAAATTGCCCTTTATCAACTGCTTGTGGGGAACCCAATATTCACCATACTTAAAGATATTGTACAGGAGAGTCAGAATCAGCTTCTCTGAAAGTTTGGAGTCTCTAGGTGCCTACAGAGAACTTTCTTGGTAGGGTCCTATTTGGGGGGGGGGTACATGATTCAGTCATCGGAACGCCAATCTCCACCAAGATTGAAGAGATTATAGAAGAGCATCAGAGGGCTCTTCCCTCCAAATATGGTCTCCCCAAGTGCCTTGGTGGACGTTTTATAACCTGATGAATTAACAACCCAAAATTTGCTAAAATTCCATCGTTTCGCATTTGTCAGAGACTCCATGAAAGATGAATGCGAATTGACAAATTTTGACAAATTGGTCAAATTCACCAGAACATGTGGTTCGTTTTTCAAATTTGTCCCCATCTCTAACGAGACGTATTGATGCCTACTAGGGGCGTTTATACACGACCCCTAAGCTCGGCTGCAAATGGCTGCAAGCTCCGGAGCTTAAAAATGTTTACCCACCAGCTCCGGAGTTTGCAGACAATTAAGTGCGACCCCACCCACTTTAGTGCAACCCAGCGCACTTTTCTTGTACCTTCTCTTTTGAGGTGAAAAATCTTTGATGCGGTGCAACGATAGTGAGTGCGGGGCTCTCCTCGCTTCTGTTTGCTGCTTTTTGGCTCCCACCCCTTTAAGAGCTACTTTTACAGAGACGAGGGAGTTGGACTTGATGGCCTTACAGAGACGAGAGGCAGAACGAGGTGAGCGGCATGCTTTTCTTTCTCTTTTTCTCCCTCCCTCACGCAGCCAGCAACCAGGAAGTGCGGAGGGGGGTGGGGACAGAGGAAGAGCGACGAACCCCTAAGATCTCTGGTCCGAATTTAAGTGGCCAGCGGATATTAGTGGTCCTGTAAAAAGGCCCCAAATCTGGTGAGGGTAGTCACAAAAGGTAGAGAATTATTGAATCACACAGCCACGGCTCAGAATCCTCCTTGTCTGCATTTAGATGCCCTGCTACTTTTTCATGCACTCTCTGAGACACCAGCACCACCACTGTGGTGATAGACAACAGTGGACAGTGGCTTATTGCTTCATTTCACACAAGACTCATATTCCTCTTGAGTACAAAGATTTCCTCCTGTGAGTCCAAATCAAGCCTGGATTTGTTTTGCCACAACCCTGCAGAGGACTTAAATATTCCTCTTTCCTTAAATGAACCAAGGACCCTGAGGAAGGGGAGGAGTATAGAGGAAAAGGGTGGAGTGGAGTGAAGATGAGGGTATTAGGATTTTGTTTTTCATTCACAGTGGACCCTCATATAACAAATGGTTTGTATAACATAAAATCTGTTGCTGTTGTTCAGTCGTTCAGTCGTGTCCGACTCTTCCTGACCCCATGGACCAGAGTTCGCCAGGCCTTCCTATCTTCCACTGCCTCCCAGAGTTTTGTCAATTCTATATTGTTTGCTTCAATGACACCGTCCAACCATGGACAGAAACAAAAGGCTAAAATCTGTACCACATAAAAAAATTCCAGAGATAGGGGAAATTTGCTTAACAGAATTGTCTATGGGACGAATCTGTGCAACATAAAAATGGTCGTGATTAGGATTACTCTATTTTCAAAGCATTCCTATAGGAAATTTGTATGAAGGAAAATTTGCTTAATATAATTTCATTTGGAACGAATTAATTCCGTTATACAAGGGACCCCTGTAGTTTTCCAAAATCTTACTTTCTTTGAACTTTATCAGCCACCTGATTCCACAGCTGCCCTGTTCGAAGGGAGCGTTCTGGAACAAGCCCCAGATGGCTTTGGGTTTTACGATCCTAAATAATTTGGCCACCTCACTACCGAATTACATTGTTCCTCAGGGAGTCCCATTATTTGCTTACTTCCACGGGGAAAGTTGTCCATTAATTCCCCTCATTTGCTGTTGACTTTTTAACCCGTTGGCGATTCACAAAAAAGGAAGTACTCTTTTATCTGGTGAACATACTGTATTCAGATGCTTTTATGAAGAGAGATTTATACTTTGATTACCTCCATAAGAATATATATCAACACGCTTACATGCTCCTTGAAAGAAAAGGGTGTGCTTATGCATCATTAACATTTTCTATACCTATATATTTTCTATAGTGTCATGGTGAATTTGGAAGAGCAAATGGCTCAGCATGATGGTCTCCCCCTCCACCCCAAAGACAGTCAATAAATACAGCCACCTGGCACATAACTGCATATCATCAGATTACGAGGAGGTATTTTGTACAGTTAATGGCTCTTAAGTGTCCTTTCAAGACTGAACTCCAGTACCATGGATTACAAGAGAGGTAGCTTGCAACAATGTAGTGTTCCTGGAAAAAAACCCATTTTTTCTTCCAGATACTTGGAAGATTGAGCTACACTCAAAGGGAACAGGGAAGCCTTGAGGGGTGGTGTCACAGCCCCTGATCATCAGAAGGTCCTGGGGGCGCCAATGTGTGAGCCATGGCTCCACTACCCACTGAGCTTTAATAATGTCTCTACTAAGTTTTTCAGAACAAAATTGGCACTGAGAGAGCTGCAGTTTCCTGGATGGCTTCTTTTTGTTGTTCTTGTTCAGTCGTTCAATCATGTCCGACTCTTCGTGACCCCATGGACCAGAGCTCGGCAGGCCTTCCTATCTTCCACTACCTCCCGGAGTTTTGTCAAATCCATATTGGTTGCATCGATGACACCATCCAACCATCTCATTCTCTGCTGTCCTCTTTTCCTTTTGCCTTCAATCTTTTCCAACATCAGGGACTTTTCCAAGGAGTCCTCTCTCCTCATGAGGTAGCCATAGTACTGGAGTAGGTAGGAACTGGCAAGCCACCCCAGTATCCCGGCCAAGAAAATTCCATGGACAGGGGGGGAAAAAGGATGGCTTCTAGCTCTCTTTTTATCTCTTCACTTTCGTTGGCTGGCCTCCTGTTCCTTGTACAAAGTCCACGTTTAATGATACAGTAAATTGTAGATTTCTTTCAAATGATCAGCAATTTTACATGCAAGCTCTTTAAGTACTCCCAGGTGGATTCCTCCTGGCCTTGGTGAGTCATCAATTTGCAGTTTGTCAGTTACCTGCAATGCTTTATTCTTTGTCACTTCTATCTGAGGTCTCTTTCCAGGCAGCTTCATTGAAAGCAGCAATTCAAATATGATGCCCCATTTCCAGTTTTCTCATGTAAAGATTGACACAAATGTATTGTTTAGACTCCCCCCCCAAAAAAAAACCCACCCACCCCTGTTTAACTTTTCTTAGCCTGCCTTGCTCTTACACAGGGCTGCAATTCTTTGTGTTCTTACTATGGAGTAAGCCAGGGGAGTGCAAACTTTGGCCCTCCAGATGTTTTGGATCACAACTCCCAGAATTCCAAGCCTGTATTGCCAATGACAAAGGACTGTGGGAGTCGTGGTCCAAAACATCTGGAGGGACAAAGTTTGGACACCACTGGAGTAAGCTTTACTGAGCGCTGCCGCCCCTTGGTTTGAAAGACTGGGGTTGTGAAAAGACTGGGGTCGTCTTCAGGTGCAAGTTGACAACAAGCCCTGCTGCCTCTCGCCTCAGATAGACGTGCCTAGAGAAACTAGGAGCTGCCTAGATGCCCTGAGCACATCCGATCTCGCCTGATTTCAGAAGCTAAGCAGGGTCGGCCCTGGTTAGTACTTGGATGGGAGACCACCAGGGAATACCAGGTGCTGTAGGCTTCTGGAGTAGGAACTCGCAAACCACTCCAGTATTCCTGCCAAGAAAACTCCATGGACATGGGGTCACAAAGAGTCGGTCACGACTGTAACGACACAACACACACAGAGAGAAACTGTTCTTGCCAATATCTATTACATCATTCTAAGACTAACCTTTGGCAAACCCCATCTTGCCATGTTTGGACTTTTGGTCCTTGCCTTGAAGAAGTGGAATTTGTCCATGAAAGCTTGCAATGTTTTTAAATTTGTATTAGTGGTCTATAAAGGTATTGCCTCTAGTCTAGTCTTGCATTTGTATTTTGTAATGGCTTTGCGCTCCCCCTCTTTATTTCAGTTTACTGGACTCAGGCCTCTCTCACACTGCACGTAAAAAACACATTTTTTTAATTATTTAAATTCACATATAGAGTACTGGTCCCTACCGTGATGCGCTTCAAAAAAGGCATGCCTCTACCATGCCTCCTGAAGCATGACCCACCACATTTTCCTGATCCTTGCTCCTCTGGTAGTAATTTTTTGATCCGTATTTTCGGAGAATTGAAGTGCACATCAAAAGTAAGTGGGGGCATTGTTGGTGCTCATTTTTTTTGTTATTCTGCTCAATTTATCGATATTTTCTTACATTTATTTGCTCTTTAAAATAAAAAGTGGATTACTGGTACAGGAAAAAACAAAACAAAACGTTTGTCAGTAAAACTAGAAACCCGGCAAGCGTATTAATTAATCATATATACATATACATAATACAGAAAACAGCTTTTCAAAACAGCAATTTGATGTGCTTTCGGCCCATGGGGATGTGTGAATAGAGCATCAAAATGCTACCACAGGGATGGAAAGTGCGCATCAAATGTCATGTGACCAGTCTTGGAGAAAGGGCTTATCAAATCAACATGCACATTTAGAGTGACTGTGATAGAGGCCTCAAGTCACTGAAATCCTGTTGACTTAGCCATGCCAGTTGAAGACTAATGATGCCCCTAGCAGAAGGAGATTTTCATTTATTTATTGGTAATGAACGCCTTCCTCTTTCTCTCTTCCTTTGTCTTAACAAAGTTCGATGCCTGTCAAGTCAGAGGTATCTTTCCCATCCACTTTAAACACACAGGATTACAACCTAAAAATCTTAAGACATCCCGGGCTAATTTTCTGCAGCTGCTGATTGTCAACAGGTATTTCATTTATGATTTGAACAGTTGGGCTCTGCTCATTATTTCTTAGCCAACAAAATCAACCTTCATTTGTTTGCCCAGGTTTTATACTCTGTTTTATCCTCCTCCTTCGAACAACTTAGTCAGTTTTTCAATAAAGCGTTTTTGTCTCTCCACCCGCGCCGTTGTCTATAACAGTGCTGGCATCTCCCCAGACTCGTTCCTACCCCCTCGGAACTGTGCTTGATCTTAACCTTGGTCACTGTGGTTTTAAATAGCCTTCAAACTTCCTGATGGGATTTAAAACTCCTGACTCGGCGTTTTGGCTTCCTCGTAAGTAATCCCCCTCATTTTAAAGATATTCCCTCTTCTGAAATGAAATTCAACTGTGCTGGAGTTTCTGGGCAATTTTCCAGTTACATCTATTTTGAATTTGGACGTGTTTGGGTTGTTATTCCCCAATGGCCCAGCACCACTTATGTCTCTGATCAGATCCTGGGCACAGTTCAGATTTAAACCAAGGGTCACCTCCCTCTTTCCTCAGCTACTTGACTAAACTGCTCAAACATAGAATTGTTCCTTGGATCAAGGGGGTTTATGTCTTTGAGCTAACCTGAGTGTACTGATCAAACTGAGAGCAAGTGAAGGCACTCATTGTCGTATCCTTTATTGGGTCAATTTTTTTTAAAAAAATATCAAATGAAATTGGCAAGGGTTCCACTTGGAGAAGATCCCCTTTCAGCAGGCTAAGTTCCATCACCGCTGAAACGTTCTACCTGATGAAGAAGAATCTTCTCCATAAAAGCTTCTTCTTCTTCTACTACTACTACTTCTTCTTCTTCTTCTTCTTCTTCTCCTCCTCCTCCTCCTCCTCCTCCTCCTCCTCCTCCTCCTCCTCCTCCTCCTCCTCCTCCTCCTCCTCCTCTTCCTCTTCTTCTTCTTCTTCTTCTTCTTCTTCTTCTTCTTCTTCTTCTTCTTCTCTCTCTCTCTCTCTCTCTCTCTGTGTGTGTGTGTGTGTGTGTGTGTGTGTGTGTGTGTGTGTGTGTGTGTGTGTGTGTTTGATTCAAAATCATTTTATTTAGAGGGTGTTCTTTTTAATACTGTGAACCATCTGGGGTTCCCTTATTAGGAAAAAAGTGGCAAATAAATAAATAAATAAATAAATAAATAAATAAATAAATAAATAAATAAATAAATAGTAGTTGTGAGTTTTTCGGGCTGTTTGGCCGTGTTCTGGAAGTTTTTCCCCCCTGAAGTTTCACCAGACTCTGTGGCTGGCATCTTCAGAGGGCAAGGAGCTGAGGGAACTAGGAGTTCTCTCTGTGCTCTGAGTTCCCTGAGCTCGTTGCCCTCCGAAGATGCCAGCCACAGAGTCTGGCGAAAAGTCAGGGAGAAAAACTTCCAAAACATGGCCAAACAGCTCGAAAACCTCACAGCTACTATCAGATCCCGGCCGTGAATGCCTTCGAGAATACAAATAAAGAAATAAATTTCAGAAACCAGAAGATAGGATTGGTTGGGTGTTACATGGAGATGTTAAAGTAGGCATGTCCAAACTTCAGCCCTCCAGATGTTTTGGACCACAACTCCCACAGTTCTTTGCAATTGGCAATCTAAGCTTAGAATTCTGGGAGCTGTGGTCCAAAACATCTGGAGGGCCGAAGTTTGGACATGCCTGTGTTAAAGATTGATGAATTGCAAGAGAAGTTCCAGAGTTACTTAGAGCTCTCCGTGGTGCTGCTGCATTCTTGATCTTTGTCTTTTGGAAAAAGTCAGTTCCCACTTAGAATTTAGTGGACATTGATTTGTGGAGGAACTGAAGTGAACCAGTTCCATTGCAAATGTTGTTTAACCCAGCACTTCCTGATGGTCATCTTCAGGCTGAGGAGGTGGGATCAGTCCATGAAAGCTCATGCCAAAATGTAGCAGTTAATCTTTAAGGCAGCACGTTTTTGTCTTTATTTCTTTCGTTTTCATTTTTTTTGCCGGACATATTTGAAGTAACTTAAGCAGTAGCGTCAACTACAACTGTTGTTGTTGTTACATGACGTCAACTCAAAACTGACTTACAGTGACCCTGATGGGTTTTTTAAAGTAAGTGGGGCAATTAAGGAGCGGTTTCACCAGTTCCACCCCCCCCAGTGTGTTTCCATGGCTGAGCAGGGTTTTGAACCCAGCACTGCAGAGTCCTAGCATGTTGCTTTATCCACCATACCACACTGGGTTCTTTGTCAACTGGAATAGGCCAACTGAATGAGCTGAATTCGTGTAAATGCTAATTTATGAAGCAGCAGAGGTTGCTATGGGTCTGTCCCGATTGAAACAGCCTTTGAATTTAGGTTGTCCAGTGTGGGGCATGTGTAGGAGGGTGGTAGGGGGCAGAGAAAAGTTATCGCTCAAGTGATGTTACCGAATAACATTGCCCTCCTTTGACCCTTCTACGTTCTGTCATATTTTAATTTTTCTATGCCATCCTGCCGATGATCTTCTCGACTATCTTCTCGTTTTGCTTCCTTCTCTTTTTTAACTTCTTTCTTCATTTTGTGTTGATTGCTGTACTGGGTTTTTTCTTTTTTTTATTGTGATTGTGTTACCCTTATTGTTAACCACCCGGAGTTCCTCTGGGAGGACGGGTGGTATAAAAATAAATAAGTAAGTAAGTAAGTAAGTAAGTAAGTAAGTAAGTAAGTAAGTAAGTAAGATGGTGAGACTCATTGATTAACTAAAGGGACCACCAGCCTGATAAGTCATATCTCTCTGCCTAAGTTCCGACTGCCATCAAGTTATATACGGTAATATCAAGCCTGATAAAGTCAGGAGGTGTATTTGTTCTGTAAGGGTTCACGTCTGAGGCTTTTCTAATCAGTTCTTTCATTTTGCTAATATTCTAACGACTGTCAGTTTACTTCAGGGGTACCATTTGCGGAATTTTCCAATTAGCTGGAAACCTGTTCCTTCTTCTTCCATAATTACAGGGGACTCGCTTCAGATCAGCTGCGGCCAGTCAGCTGAGGAGACGCTTGCCAAAATTTGAGCTGCTTGTGTGTGTGTGTGCTTTGAATTAACCTTTGAATAAACTGGCACCAATTTAGCATCTGTGTTTGTCGGCAAGGAGCTACCACTGTAGAGGCATGTGTCAAAATATCCAAATAATCTCTAATAAACATGGCACAAGGAGAACACAAATATACACAGGCCAGTTTTATTTCTATATTTGTTTGTTTGTTTGTTTTATTTCTATACCGCTCATCTTCCAGCAGGAACTCTCGGTGGTTTACAACAAGCTACAATCAACAATAAATAACAAATCAACAATACTAAAATAAATACTAAACACAAATATACACAGGCCAGTTATTTTAAGGTAGTGTGTAATGGGTCTTCTATAGTTTGGGTAGCTTGGCAAATTGTGTGTGTGTGTGTGTGTGTGTGTGTGTGTGTGTGTGTGTGTGTGTGTGAGCGAGCGAGCGAGCAAGAGAGAGAGAGAGAGAGAGAGAGAGAGAGAGAGAGAGAGAGAGAGAGAGAGAGAGAGAGAGAGAGAGATGTTCCCTTTCATACATCAAATCTTCTGCCTTTTAAATGCACTGGTATTTAAATCACTGACAGCACAACCACACCGATAACTCTGATTGTTACATGAAAAGAAAATATATTTAATAATAAGCTCATTGATTTTAACAGCATCTCTGTGTTGCTTAATTGATGGGAAGTTGTATGTTTGTGTAGCCAACGGGGATTATGAATTAAATATGGCCGTCATGCCTTCAGGGATGCATGTCAATGGAAGAAAGATGGAAGATCTACATTTCCTCCAAGCTAAACAATCCCCTTGTAACACAACTAGGGAAGTCTGGAATACAGGGTGATGGGGGGGGAGGGCTAAAGATATATATAAAAAACACCCATCCATCACTGTTTATTAAGTGCTGCTACTTGAAGGTAAAAGAGGTATTGAACTGTTTTTAAATTGGAGGGAATGTAGCTAGACACAACATTGATGGTAATATTAGATGGGTGACAAATTTTACTCTTTTGTCCACATTTATCAAAGTAGCAATTTGGAATGATTTATGCCCTCTGTGTCAATGTTTTTTTTTAAACTTGTGAAATCTCCTTTAGTAATAATCATAATAAAAACCCTCTCCTAAAACACCTGTTCCAGATTGCTGGATAAAAATGGAACAGGAATTTATTACAGGATTTTAAATATCATTTAATGTGAGTGCACTTTCCATCTGCAGTAGGCAAGATAAATTAAGAAAGTAAGTGAAAATATGGGGTGTTCCTTGAATTGATCATTGTTCCTAATGAAGCATGCAGAGAATAACAGGCATGCATCTTAACCTCGAATGGGGCTGGAAATGGGAAAATTTTAAAATCAATCTGTAGTTTAAGTGAACCAACCAAATTAGCATTTTTTGGTCAAATAAGTTGAGTAGAACACAAGTTACCCTTCAGATGGTGCAGCTCTCTTTCAGCTCAGGTATTTGAGGAAAGCATGTCAGTAAATAAAATATATGTACATACTTAGGGCAATCAGAAATACATATACTGGGAAAAGTTGTATATGAGAATGTTTGTTTTCAGGGAAAATTGTACCCCACCCTGAAAAATAGTCCTTGTTTTTTAGAAACTGTTGATTAATAGAGAAACTGGATAGAAAAATGTTGTTACTGGAACACATGTAAGACCGACCAGGTAGTGTTTAAAGTCATCTACTTCCACGAAAGTATGTACATTTGATGTGAGAATTACAGTAGCTTGTTCAGCAACATGGGCTTTAATTTGGAGACATATACACTGGTCAATGGCTTTTTAGAAGGAGTAGATGAAAATATGGTGTTTGGGTCTGTCAGTCATTACCAACAGTTATATCTCAATTGTGGTGGCAACCTGTGTCCATCTACATATTTTGTACTCCAGTTCCCACAAGTCCTATCCACCCTGGCCAATGAGAATGGATTCCTTCCATCTGCCTTTAACCATCCAATTTCATGATCCAAAGCAAAGGAACATGTTCCCTTGGACAGACATCTTGAATACAAAAGGTCTCAGGCCATCCCTCAGATATCTTTAAACAGCGCTGCATAAGACCCTGTCTGAACAACCACTGAAGGTCAGTTGAGGTACGGTACTGAACAGGATGGGCCAGGAGACTATTTTGGTAGACGCTTCCTGCATTCAGTATTAATGGAGAAGAAATATTCCTTCCATGGTTAGCAGAGGTGCCCTTCTAAATGGTTTTGCAAGGAGAACTGTGATCGATCATAACTGGTGAAACCCACCAGGACTGCTGATAGTAGCCATTCAAAAATGCCTGGAGGTGGAACATTTGGCCTTTCTTTCTCTACTTGCCATTTGAGACCTGGAGACACCTCTGAGAGCTTTGTCTTCCACATACCAACAACAGCCATGCTTTGGTCACCCTTGTTATCCTAGGTCCATTGCAGAAACTGGAACACCATATACCGTTGTCCCCAGCCCTTTCATGGTTCATATACTTCGGTCCCAGTATATCGTGCGTCCACAGTATATGAATAAAGCCCCCCCTGGGGTAAGGAGGAAAGGCCTTCCCAGGCACACCGAAGGCCCCAAAAGTGCTTCCCTGCAAACCGGAAGTGACTTCCGGTAAACCAGCAGTGACCTCCAGATCACTAGAAAGTACTTTTGGGGGCTCTGGGGGATTGGAAAGCCCCTTGCAAGTCCGTTTGGGGCAGCACCAGGCCTGGGGTGAGTACAAGAACCCCCAGAGAGCTCACCCAGTCCCGACCTGACCCAGCATTCGCATATTGCAATAAGTGGGGGTTTACTGTATACAGGTGCCATGATTAGATGACTGTTGGAACCTATGAACAGTCGCGTTCTGCAGTACAGAGCAAATCCATGGAATCATGCTAATCTCTGCTTAGATGATTCTGGATGTTTCTAAATTAATAAGCAATAAGTTTCAACAGGCCAAATACATTCATTCCTTAACCTACTCTGACTAACAAGGGACTGATTCCTTATTCTAATTTCTCATCCAACATCCTCTACCTAATGTCAGTCTTACTCCCTTGCTAGTTTCATTTCTTCGCCTTGATGTCTAGTTCTTGTAGCAGCTCCTCAATTATTGAACACCCCAACATCTGGATGAAATAAACCAGGAAAACAGTCAGCACGCATGGCACAGAATCCAAAGCTTTGCTCCCAAAACTCTTTTAAAAACCTTTTAGATTAGCAATATTGGGCGGGTGGGGAGAGTGAGGTTCATCTGGAAATACCTCCAGATTTCCAAGCTCTGATGAGTGTTCTATGTTTCTAGTGACACAATGGAAGAAATCCAACAGGTATTTTTTACTAGCAGAGGACATGAACACAAGGTATTCAGACAGTGCAGACGGGAAGACACTGAAAGGTTTGAGAACTGTTACTTTCCCCCTTCCAAGTGCATTGGTGGTTTTCCCTCTTGTCAAAACGTAAAACATATTTGGATACCTAAGAAAAACAGTCACCCCATTCAGATAAGCTGTATAAAAATAATTGGCCTGTGGTCTCCGCTGATGTGATCCAGATCCAGAAAGCCTGCATTCTCTTTGTGCTATAGATTCAGCCAAATGTCACCAAGGAATTATAACTTCTGAATCCATCTGGCCCTATTGATGGAGTAAGGGAGAATCCATTTCCGTTTCTCCCACCAATCTGTCTACTTCTGGAGACTTTATCAGATGCCTCTCTCAGATTTTTCTAACCTATGTTAGCATTCATAATGAATAGAGACTTGATTTTTAATTTTTGACTAATGAGTTATGACACAACACACTGATGGATTCCATTTTCAGCTTGCAAAACGGCAGAGGAATCCTAACTTAAATGGTGTACTGGGGAGGGAATGAATTAATGAGAGTGGGCCATTGTGGATATAATAAAATTCCAACACTACTTAGCTGGAAGTGGTTGGATTCAGCATAACTTCAGATCTTGGTCAGTGATGATGCCACTCTAAGGCTGAAATCTAGGACATGATTCATTGGGAAAAGTCCCATTGAATGCAGAAGAAATGAAGAAACATATGTAGCATTTCCAGAATGATTGACCTGATAGTCCATTGCATTAAAAATGAGAGTTTGCGACACCTTCCAAGTTAACAAATTTACTGGAGCATTTTTTTTTTTTTACTGATGTGATTTTAAATTCAATGTCTTTTCAATATTGTAATTTGATATTGTATTATGCTTTTACTCTATGTGTGTTTTGTTGGGAGCCATCTTGATTCTCCATTTTTGGAGAAAGGTGGGTTATATGTCAGGTAAATAAGCAGAAGGGGTTATTTCCTCAGGAACAAAAAAAGCATGGATTGCCATCAATATACAGATCTCTATCTCATAACTAGAGATGGGCACGACTCAAAAAAATAATTTTTTGTTTTTCGTTTTTCGTTTAGGGGGGGGTCCGTTTCGGTTCGTTTTCGTTTTTCGAGGGTTTTCTTGCACATTTTTCGTTTTCGTTTTCGTACGAAACGAAACGAAAAAACATAAACGAAAATGAAAAATTTTCGTTTCGTTAGCATTCTTTTCAGTGCAATGTGTCTGCCGTAACGAAAACGAAAAAACACGGCAAAATTTTTCGTTTCGTTTCCGTTGTCGTTTTGCTTCTGAAAAATTTTTTGTTTTCGTTTTCGTTGCGAAACGAAACGAAAAAACGAAAACGAAAATGAAAATTTCGATGAGTCGTGCCCATCTCTACTCATAACGCTTTGGTATAGTCAGACAGCTTATGTCATGTAAAGGAGGAATCAGCTAGTAAAGGCTTTGGGGCTAAATGTAGCCCTCTGAGGAATACCAGATGGCCACTCAGCTGTCAACCCAGACACAAGAGATCCCTGAACGGAGGGAAAGGTTGCTATGGAAATGGCGCTCGTTGGCAAAACCACTTTGGGGAATGAGGTGAAATCCTTTGCCTTCCTCCTCAGATGTGTTCTTTCAAAAGCATCTTGACTGTTACTGGTCAACAGCAGTCCCATCCCATTTACATACTTCCTCCTTATCTAGCAAGGGTTGCATCCAAGAGAGAAATTGAGATATTACAAAGGAGAGGGCTAGAAAATTCTCAGGTGCCTCCAGAGGGTGGGGGGACTCTTCTGAGAAATCACCTCAGATCAAATTTAAATAAATATCTCCCATATGGTGAACAATCTACCACAGAGGACGGTTGCAATGTCTTTGTATAATTCATTCTACTAGCTTTCCCTTCTATTAATCAGGCATCATTCATGACTGGGACAGGAATTATTCAGTCATGTCTATATGTCAGGTGTTTTTGGATAACTGTCCCTGTTGATCCGATCCTGACAAGGCCCCATGTTATGCTATATCCTACTATCCATCCATTAAATCTTAGTTACTGCTAGTAAAATCCTGCTTTATGAGGCATTTATTTATTTATTTATTTATTTATTTATTTATTTATTTATTTATTTATTTATTTTAGGGTACTTTTACCCCGTCTTTCTCCTTGGAAAAGGACCCAAGGCAGCTTACAGTAATGAGGGATAATATACTGCCCAGTACCATTAAGACATGTTCAAAATATTTCAGAACAACGAATTGAGGGACGTCTTACAGCATTAATAGACAACATTACATTAAAGCTACAAGGTTATATAAGCACAAAGTCTATGTGATCCTATAGATTCATATGATCTACACAAGGTAGTCCATCATTCAGGGAAAGCTTGCCTGAAGAGAAAGGTGTCTTTGCCTGTTTCCCAGTGCTACGTGGAAAAACATTTCATACAATGTGGTTTAGAACAAAATCACCACTCTTGAGGCTTGCAGGAAGAGAGAATAGCACATGTCTCATAGCTCAATGTTTAAAAACCTTTAGGTCTTCCTACCCCACCCCCCTGCTCGTTAAGGCCACATTTTAAAGCAAACCGATTGAGTTTCTAGAGAAGTAGCACGTGGATGCCACAGAACAGGATGAAAACAAAACAATAACATTGTCTCACAGGTCTTTATTCAATATCTAGACACCAAAATGCACATTGTATGTTAAAGAAAAAGCATTTTAGGATAATTAACCCTATCATTGTGTGCTGTCAAAGTCAGTTCTGATTTATGGCGACCTTTTTTTCTGGGTTTTCCAGGTTATTGTTCCCTTCTTCTGTTGGGGGTGGCCTGGGGACGGTGCAGCTTGCCCAAGGCCATCCAGGCTGGCTCTACTCACAGGACATGCAGTGGAGACACCAAGTCCCAACCTCAGACTCCATGTCCAGATTCTTAAACCACTGAGCAATGTAACCAGGCGTTTTAGCATTAAACAAAACAAATGTTTAACGGTAATGCATTTTGTGTGCAGACATGGAAAGAGATAGAAACTGTTATAATTCTCACTTCCCTTTCGGTAGACTTGCTGTTTTCTATGAATGCAGTGTAGTGGATAGATGATCAGGCCGGACTCAAGAATCTTGGGTTCCAGTCCTTGGCAAACCATGAAAGCTCCCTGGTAGGTTGTAATGGTAAATAAACCATTCCTTAAACATTTCATGTATCTAGAAAGGCCTAGTAAGGTTGTACTTGTAACAGGTTGGAAGCAATTTGATGGCCTGTTCAAACAACCAAGGCTCATACTAGATTTCATAACTTATATGTCTCTTCCAATATTGTTTTTTCCTGTGGCTCATTTATTCTGTTCTGGGGTTGCTTTGGGTATTTGTGGACCTCGACTCTTTTCTCCCCATTCGAAGAGATGTGCCCAATTTTTTTACGTGCAGGGGAGCCTCCCTTTACTGATTCTAAAAGTGAGTCTTTTGGAGAAAGGGATGCTCATGTGCAGAAATATTCCAATTTTTATGTAAGGTGGGAGGAAGGATCCCTCTCATATCAGAGGTTTGAAAAGGCAAGTTGAGGTTGCATGACCTCTCATTAAATACACCCCAAAGCTCTATCCTTCTTGGATCCACAGTGGTTGGTACATCCCCTCGATATCACAGAACAACATTGCGAGATGTGGGGTGTTGTGATGTACTTCCCCTTGAGCTATCAGATTGCATCTTCTTGTTTTTCAAAAAATGCAACACCCCACCCTGTGCCCGTCGACTCGCACGCTTCTCCAAGCCGAAGCTCTCCAGCATTCAAGTGATTCCCCGACATTTTAATTAGGACCTAATACATCCAATGCTAATGGCACTTAATTGTTCCACTAGAACAGTTGCCTTTGTTTTTGGCAGCCGGAATGAAAACAGTTCCAAATGCCATCAAAAGAGCTTATCGAAACACAGCATGTACAGGGGGGCAAACACTTGAGATACAAGGGTGTCCTCATCTCATGGCACTTCTTAATGCTGTAGATGGTCTTGCAATCCACTCCTTGCATCAATGCGTGGGGGAGGAGGATCCAGGCACTCAAATGTAATCAAGAAGGGGATGGTTGGCAACAGAGAGAACTGTTATTTGTACCCCTGAAAGCTAATATACCGGGAGTACCTCATTTCATGAAGTATCAGCTCTGAATTGATCTCTGCTTACCTCAGTCCATCAAAGATACCTTCCCCACATATGTTCTGTCCTGGCCTGTGTATTTTTTTTAAACACTTACTTCGCAGTTTATAGAAGGAAGTGAATGATCTCATCAAGATGCTTACAAATTAAAAAAAATCTGTGCTTATTAATTATGCAGGATTAGTCTAATTATAATTCAGCAAATTAATTAGCGACAGAAGGTGTTCTGAAACATTGGAGTACATTTGCATGTTAAATGGAGAGGCTAGTCTGTAATATATGTAAATTTATGCATGGCTTCATAGTTTTAATTTAAAAATTTGCAGCTGCATATGGCATGGGAGCAGGTGAAAAGTCAGTTTTAGTTTAATGATGCTAACAAACATTGGATGTTGTCCTGACTTAGGCGAGGGGGAAAAGGCACCTATATCTGCCACTCTATAAATCTGTCCGCGGAGTCTAATGTTACATCAGTGTTTGGGCTCAAGGTCATCAGTGACTAAGATCCACCAGCTTGAAAGGTGTAAAAACACCAACAGAGGCCGACCTTTGAGATGAAGAGAAGGAAATACGTAGGTGGAATCAAGGCGCTTGATTGGAAATTATTTCCCTTAGCAAATTTATGCACATGGCTTTCTCTACCACCGCAGTTTAGGGACTAGAGTTGCTCGTGCCTTCTGTAGGAGTGAAATCTCTTATCTGAGTATTATCTGCTCTGGCAGGTGTAAAATAGGTTCCTCACCTTGCTTCTGTCTCTTGAATGGCCTCTGTCGCCATCACTTCCTCCTCCTCCTCCTCCTCCTCTTTCTTTCTTTCTTTCTTTCTTTCTTTCTTTCTTTCTTTCTTTCTTTCTTTCTTTCTTTCTTTCTTTCTTTCTTTCTTTCTAGGAGTTACAGGAAAGTTATTACTCAGTTTTGAATTAAAAAGCAAAGTCTAGAGTTTTTAACAAGTTGCCCCCTTCCATCTGGCAGCTATAGTAAAAACCATTGGACCAGACAAGGGGAGGGGGGGGGAGAGAAGGGACTGTTGATGTAATAGGTGCTCAGTGTTCAGGCTTCCATAGAGCTCAGGGGGAGTTGAGGGAGTACTTGGAAAAAAGTAGCCATTATTGGGCTCCCGTGAGTAAGAATGACTTGGTGGTAGAGATCACACAGTGTTAGGAACAAAACTAGTTAGCGAAGGTGTTAGTATCCACCCCAACAATCTACTACATCCAGTAAAACATGGCATAAATTAATGAGTCAAATCCACCTCCCTGAACACCAAGGAAACGGGGACAGTGATGAAAGCATTGTTTGTTGTTCTGACTGAAAATGTATGCATATATGAAACATCCCTTACCTTTTAGCTGTTGTGAATTTTTCAGGCTGTTTGGCTGTGTTCTGGAAGTTTTTCTTCCTGACATTTCACCAGACGCTGTGGCCGGCACCTTCAGAGGGCAAGGAGTTCAGGGAACTAGGAGTTCTGTGTTCACACAGAGAGAACTCCTAGTTCCCTGAGCTCCTTGCCGTCTAAAATGGTTACTTCACGTCCATTCTCATTCCGGGAGGAACTCAAGGAGAAAGACAAACTGTTCCTCTTGCAAGGAATTGAACTCCCAACCTCCCAGGCAGAGACCTAAACCACTTTGCCATCCAGCCGTTCACCTCTTGCGGTTGTCAATAGAGATGGGCACAAGCCAGGAAAATGGCAGTTCATGATGGTTTGCAGTTGGCTGGTATTGGTGAACCAAGAACTTTCCAACCAAATGAAGAGCACTTCCCCAGGGAGGGGTGGTTACCTGCTGTGGGTGGGTATAACAATGACATCCCAAATCCAAAGTTCACTAAACTTGGAGAGGGTGGGGAGGAGAGAATTCTGAAGACCCCTGTGAGGTTGGCCTCTCTAACATGCACAGGGGACCATTCCACCCCTCCCAGAAGTCCCAAATCACACAAACCACGAAGTGCACAAGTATCCAATACCTATGATACTTCATTTCATTCTGGGCAGGCATGTTTCCCCCAGGTGCCCCCAAACAAAAGGCCCTGTATGTCTCGCAGAGGTGCAGGTCTTCCAAGATGCAGTTCTAGGGATGATTAGGAAGGGTATAGGAAATAAGTCAGCAATTGTCATTTTGCCTCTTTATAAATCTATGGTGAGGCCCCAACTGGAGTACTGTGTACAGTTTTGGTCCCCATACCTCCAGAAGGATATTATGGAAATGGAGAAAGTGCAGAGGAGGGCATCCAGAATGATTAGGGGACTGGAATACCATCCTTACCATCTGAGGCTGCAATGGCTGGGCCTCTTCACTCTTGAACGACGGCACCTAAGAGGCCACCTGATTGAAGTTCATAAAATCATACACAGTGTGGACAAGGAAGATAAGGAAAAACTGTTTTCCCTGTCGCACAACACTAGAACAAGGGGGCACTCCATGAAACCTTTGGGTGCTAGATTGCAAACAAATAAGAGGAAGTACTTTTTTACCCAGAAGATCACTAGTCTGTGGAACTCCCTGCCGGAAGAAGTGCTGACAGCTGTCAGCCTTAACAGCTTTAAGAAAAGATTGGACAAGTTCATGGAGAACAAGGGTATCCATGGCTATCCTTATGGATGCCTAAGGACAACCTCCAGGTTGGAGACATAGGGCAGAATATCTCTCAATGCCATTTGCAGGGAATCATAAGCAGGGAAAGACATCTGCTTGGGAATACCCTGAAGCAACTGGTGAGCTGCTGTGTGAGACAGAAAGCTGGACTGGATAAGCTTGTGGGCTGTTCCAGCAAGGCTGTTCTTATGTTCTTATT
This sequence comes from Phrynocephalus guinanensis, assembly GCA_037367245.1. NCBI lineage: Eukaryota > Metazoa > Chordata > Lepidosauria > Squamata > Agamidae > Phrynocephalus > Phrynocephalus guinanensis. Next base: position 5,926,572 of record CM074745.1, on the reverse strand, counting down.
AGAGATGGGCATGAAATGAACAATTTTTCGTTTCCATTTTCATTTTTTTGTTTCGTTATGCAATGAAATGACAAACGAATTTTGTCTCCAAAATAAAACGAAACGAACAGAAACACCGGAAATTTTGTCGTGCGTTTCATTTCCATTACTGCAATACAGTGAACTGCTTTAAATGCTAAAAAAAATCACAAAAAATTGAAATAAATGGTAACAAAATGGTAACGAAACGAACGAAAACAAAAATGATCTTTTTGCAAAAATTCACGAAAAATGGAAACGAACCGAAACGGACCTTCCAAACGACAAACGACAAACGAAACATCATTTTTTTTATTCGTGCCCATCTCTAGTTCTTATGTATGTCCTTATGTTCTTCTTGCAACCCATGCTAAGAGGTGTAAAAGCTCCATTTTCATCAAGACTGTCAAATCGATCAAAATGCTTTTCCAACCCAGGAGGGAGACACCCACCCCCAAACCCCTCTTGCTTACATGTGAATGTCCTACAAAGAGGTAGCCAGACCACTAACATAGATTATCAGTGGATGAGATCACACATGCTTTCTTTTAAAATGGTAACGGCAGCCATAAACATGGCAGGTTTAACTGACGATGGCAAGGCAGACAGAGGAGAACGTAACCCACCCCCCAATCCTATTTTTGCAATTAAATTTGCTCCCCATTGCTGCTATTTGATCACACAACACAGAGATATCCATATGTTCCTTGTGTATTTTCATCCCATGGGGAATGTCACAGCTTCAAGTGGGTGTTTTGAATTGATAAGTGGCACAGCAGGGAGGGTTCATTTCTGTCTCTCAGAGTATCATGGTCTCGATGCAGATCTCTCTTTCCTCCTTTTATTTTCTCTTCCCAACATCCTTTGGAGGCAAGGCAACATAAAAAAATTTTCAACGGCATCCAGGTTTAAATATGAATCCCACAATTCCTTGGACCATCATTTATCCTTTGATGTTACCCTAACTTGATTCACTTAACTTTGGGTGACATCAGAAGGCTGTAAAGATGCCTGATTGCACTGGGAAGGTTACTGGCTGGATAGCTCACTGTTTTGGGTATCTGTCTGTGGATCCATAGGTTGGGAGTTCAATTCCCTGCTGCACTTCCTAGGAAAAGAGCCAACCTTGGACAATGCACAGTCCCTGGACACCCCCAAGAAGAAGGGAATGGTAAACTACTTAGATACAGTAGATCTTTCTAATGGCAGAGCGTATCGCTCAGCGGTCAACTTCGGCCCGTCCCGTTCGGCAGGCGCGAGCGCACTTGCTTCGGGTCACCACTCCTCGTGAAGCCCGAAGGACGAGTACTCGGACCCGGGCTTTCTCGGTGGCGGCCCCTAGCCTCTGGAATTCCATCCCCAGTGAAGTGCGCTCTGCAGAGTCCCTGCTGGCCTTCCGGAAGGCGTTAAAGACCTATCTTTTCTGGGAGGCCTTTGGCGATTCTTAACTGATTTCCCCCCCCCCTCCGCCATCGCAAACTATTTTGCCTCCCATTGTTTAGTTATTGAGGTGCTATAAGGTTTTAACTTTGTCTAGCATTTTTATTATTTGTTTTATCTGTGTATTCTTGTAATTTGTGTGGCTATTGAATCCTTGAAGCCTTGTAAGCCGCTTAGAGTTCACAATGTAGATAAGCGGGGTATAAATGCAACAAATAAATAATAATAATAATAATAATAATAATAATAATAAATAATAAATAATGCAGTTATTGGTAGGGTTGTACAGGAACAGGAACTCAAATCCAATGTATACAGATCAGGAGCAACCTATCCTGAGTGCATTAGGAGCCATCCAAACTTACTCCATCCCTGGGTCTGTGACATTTATGTGAGCACTTTCAGATCTTTGTGTTTGTTTGTTTATTTGCTTGTTTAATCCTAGCTATTGGGAAGAGGCCGTGCAGTATCCCAGTTGTGTGGCCTAGCCACCCAATGCCCCCCGCAAGAATAATCCAGATAGGAACCCAAATCAAAGCAGCGTTTTGACAGACTGCAGTCCAATTTTGTCTTGAATGCCTCCAGCGGTGGAGCGCTCACCAACTTCTGGGGTGATTCAGTCCGTTGATGTACTGCTCTTAACAGTTCAGAATCTGTCCTCCTGTAGTTTGAACCCATTATTACATGCCCTGCACTCTGGACTCAGTGTAACGGTATTTCAGCAAGGTTCACTAAACTGAGTGAAACAATAAGGGAAAGGAGGAGCCTTCCAGGATGCAAATAACAATCTAAAAAGCGGCACAGGTCTTTTTCTTTGCCTGAGAGCACTGCAGAACTGCTGACCTCTGTTGGAGCCTTCGCTCTAGCGTCCCAGTGGTTGGAATGTCCAGGGGAGATCTTGGCTGTTACTGAGGATTCTGCTTGCCTTATCTTTTAGAGCCAGCAGCTCAATCTACGATGCTACTTTCAATTCCCTTTTTCCTTTGTTCAATCCACTGTTCAACTTTTTTTTACCCCCATGGATGTCCAGTGGGATTCAAAAACACAACAGTGAGTGAGCACTGACACAAATACAGTGGTACCCCGACTTAACAGCAGCTCGACTTAAGAGCGGAAAACTGTTGGCATTTTAACTGCCACCTTACAAATTTTAGATATGGTCTGCTCAACTACAAATTTTTTTTTCATTTTTTGATTTTTAACTTTTTTCCCCAATTATTTATATAGGTTCCCTGACTTAAGAGTAGTTCAACTTAAGAGCATGCATTCGGAAAGGATTAAATTCGTAAGTTGAGGTACCATTGTACTCCTGATTTGGTCCATTTTTTTGCATTTTTGAAAAAAAAATAGGGTACCTACCTAGTTATACTTCGCTCACCCTGCTTCCTCTTTTGCAAAGACTCTTCATTATTAAGTTGTTCTTTCCCCATTGGCTTTTATTCTGCAACCTTCTTCCGTCTCCCTGATGGCTTTGATGGGCGCAGAGAGAAAAGCATCCAATGACGAAATGATGAAAACGCCCTGTTGTTGATCTCTTTCAATATGTGTCTAGATATACACAGACATAATAGTATGTGCACCAAATTTCTTCCATCCTGACGTTCAGAAGTGCCCATTTCTGAGCAAAATTTAGCTGGAGTGGAGATGACTGAACGGCAAAGCCCCACAACAATTATGGAGTGGCACTGGTCAGTTCTGCTCATTCTGAGATGGGAGTTCCTAAATTTCCTTTGAACTTTTTGAAGCAATTGTCGATTGCAAATGAAAGGAATGGTTGTGGACACTGATATGCATCCCTCTTCTACTTCATAAAATGATAGCTGTGCTTGTACTCCACTCTGACGATATCTCACAAGCACAGCTCTCTGTGAAAGTTACTTTGTTCTCCGCTCACCACTGGCCATACGAGCTACATACACATAATACAAAGCCAAGGACGACCTATTTTCAGCTGTCAACTGGTAGAAGGTATATAGAATACAGCACCTGAAAAATAGCTTTCGTAACCTTGCAACTTTGTCCCTGACATAATACATGCTGATAGCAAAGAGGAAAAAAGCAAGTGAAGTTGAGATGATCCAGGAAGCAGAACGCACCCACAAAGGTTTAGTTATTCAATAACTAGGGGATTAGATTCATGTACATAGATCTGTAGAGACTAAAGTATTTTAATTTGCTTTTTTGCAAAGGGAAAAAAATTGAACAGATTAAAAGTCCTTAAATGCTGCATCTTGGACTGAGACTACACAGGTAAATAGCATATGATCAAATTGTTTCCCCTGTGTAATCAGTTGTTTTGTTTTCCAGAAAAACTGTCTGTGTAACTGTGGGTGGTATTTTGCTGATATACTAAGCTGCAGATGATGTTTTGGACAGACGGAGCACCTACCTTGGAAATCTTTCTTGCTAGTTTCTCCAGACTACTAAATTAAGTGCTTAATTGTTTTATCACCGCATTGGTATATTAATTTAGTGCTGGATCACCTCTGCATAGACACAGATCCTGCTTCTTGATGTACTAGTCCATTACCACCATGGGTGATTGCTGGGAATAGATTAAAATAAAGCCTTTCATCTATCAAAGCTGCCAAGGTTCCCTCTGGTGTCACTTTCCAGGATTGTGAAGTGGCTTAATAAGCAAGCCACTTCACAATATTGATACATTGAACACTTCCGCAGCTCCTTTGTGAAGAATCAGGGGAAGTAATTAAAAAATAAGTAGATCATCATTGTATTATTGAATCAACTTAGATTATTATCATTATTTAATCTTTGTCATTGTGTGAAATGCCTGTCAAAACTGTGTCCATGGGCAGTTTTGCGATCAACACTGCACGCAAAGTCAGAAAACTTTAAAAAATAATCTAACTGCTTCAGTGCATCACCGATAGTCTAGCACAAACATAAATATTAACTTCACTTCCCCTGGCCTTCTGCAGAGTAGTAGGGAAATTCTTCACATGACACTGGGAGGAGCCGGAAGGTCATTTGAGGCCGATATACCATTTGAACATGAGAAACATGCCAAATTGTCTTCCTCCTTCCCTTGACCTCAAGTGACCCTATTTAGACTGCACCAGCCAATACCAAGAGGGGTAATGTGGTTGTACCTCTTTCTACTTATACAGTAGTCTGAAATTTATTTATTTATTTATTTAGAATATTTTTACCCCACCTTTCTCCTTGGGAAAGGACCCATCTGGCACATATTTAATGCCATCATGAGAGAAAGGCCCAGTTTTGATACAAATTCAGTATCCTCATGGCGCCCTGGGTCCTTGCGCCATAGGTTCAGGAGGCAGAAAACAGAATTTCACTTACTTTTGCAATAATCTGGCCTCTGATGCCTAAGGCTTCATGAGCCCTGAGAATGTTCTTGAAAGTCTTGCATCTGACACTTTTTAGAGACTAAAATATGCCATAAAACAAGCCATATCCTCTTCCACATGTGGTGACTCAATTTTGAGTCATCGCTCAAACAATCAGTCTGACTAAGGTGGGCCAACTAGCAACTGGAACCCCTATTAATGCCTGTGTGAATTTTGTCCAGAAAAAGGTGTGAAAGTTGCTGTCTTATTATATCGGTATTTAAGGGGCGGGGGAATCAGGAAACCCTATTCTGTGACTCTCCTATTGCCCTTAAATCCTACATCTGTGGTGCTAAGATTTACCTCCTCTTGCTTCCTCTTCCCCTAAGTCATTTTATTGTAATACCCCAATAAATATTAATGCATTTACCAGATGCAAGCATGTAAAATATCTGAATATGTGTGTATGTGTGTGTGTGTGTGAGCATATAAAAGAATGCAGAAAACGCTTTTATATGGCTAGTTAGTTATAGCTAGTCTGGCTGGAAAATATCTGAAGGGAAAGACGGAACAAAGGACATGGTTCAAGTAAAGGAAAGATAAAAGCCAAAGAAACCCAAATGTGCTTGTTTGACCGTTCAAAAAAGTGTAAAGCCAGAGTAGGAAAATGAGGTGGCTTAATGTATCCCTTGGGATTGAAAAGCAAGTAAGGCAGCTACAATAAGGGAACGTGTCAGCAGTGACTCGCTGGAGCCAAAGTCCTAAAACACCCCATGTGACTTTGGGTGAGGTCTTTTAAAAAATGGTTGATAGGGTGATGTTGAAGTGGTGAATGAGGAACACTTGCCGTGAGTGGAGCTTCTAAGGGTCTGCGCAGAGGATACAGATAAAACAGTTCTTTTTAGAGCAGAAATTGTGTTAGCGTTCCCACCGCACAGTTTCCTTTTGAACTTCATGCTCGGAGAATCAGACTTGCAGACAAAGTGTGTGTTTACTTCCCAGGGACCAATCACACCTCAACGCAAGTTCATTTGCAAGTTGCAGGAAACGAGGAGAGGTTGTGCTCTGGCAATTTCAGCTGTCCTGCAGCACATACTGCTTCTAACACAATGTCTACGTTGACTTCTCTGGCATCACGACAGGGAATAAATCAATGGGGGTTGGACATGTTGCACCATGTTAGTGAGTTTTGGTAGCAAACATTGAGATGTACTGCATATTTAAATCTGTAAATAGGGAAATGATTATTTGTGTGTCATTCAGTGGTCACTGGGATGATTACACAGCTCCTGGTTTCCCAAAATTTATTTATTCATTTATTTATTTATTTACAAGATTTTTTAGGCACCCCACTACCAGGTGGTTCTCTGTAATGACACCCAACAAATGGTATAATTTTCACCACTCAGATTGGGCATGCTCCCAGTGTGAGCTATGTCTGCAGCCAACTAAAGACATAGAATATGACTAGACAATAGGTTTAGCACTGTATTAGAAGCAGTGCTCCCTCAAGAGATGAAAACCTTTTTTTGTCACAGCATGCAACATTCTACACTGAAATATCTTGCATTTTGTTTTGTTTTGTGCTTCACCACTAGAAGGTAGATATGGATTCATGTCAACCCATTGAGGTGTGTATTTCTGCAGAAATTTAATTTTCAGAGGGAAAACAGGACAGTAAGAAGGAAGACATGTTGTGTTTAATGTTTCTTTTCAGCCCAAAGTTTATCTATTTGGCTTACTGTTTTATGATCACCATTCCTGTCAATTACCAAAGAAAAGCATTACTGTTTGCGTGCTTCATTATTTCACTTTTAAATTAACAAACAGAATAATATATGTGTCTGTGAAGATTCTCAGTCATCCAGGTGAGTTTATCTGGAAGTTGAGTCATGGCAGCTGGACTTCTTTTTCTTGAGAGATGAAACATTTTGCTGCTCATCCAAACAGCTCCGTCAGTCTGGGGAAAGCTAGTTGTGAGTCCTCCATTTTATAGTTCACTTTGACCTCTTGTCACCCTGGTCTGAAATAGGCTCATAAGATGAACAGTGGCCTGAACAGGCTCGCTAGGTAGACAACAGTCTCAATAGCCTTAAGGTGAACGGCCTAAAGTGCTGAAACCCATAAAGTATGGGTCGTTAGCTATGGCCTTGGTGGTGAAGGCATGAAGTATTTTTGATTTGTCTAGGAATTGTTGAAATCAGAGCCTGATAAGAGGCAAATAGACAACATCTGTTGAGAGAGGGGTTTTCAATGCTCACATGAATGGCTTCCCTGACCCCTCTCTCAAACCACCTATCTTCTCTGTCTAATATGGGTACCTCCTCATCTTTGAATGAGTGTCTTTTGTCCTTCAAGTGGAGGTGTACTGCTGATTCTGATCCTGAGCTGTTACCCTTCCTATGTTGGGCCATCCTTCTGTTTAATAGCTGTTTAGTTTCTCCATTGTAGAAGTCTGCACACTCCTCACTGCACTGGACCGCATATACTATATTGCTCCTTTCTATATAATATTCCCTCTTGAACGTTCTTGGTTTTAATATGAAACTGCTCTGTGACTTATAGGAGAAAAGTAATATAAAAATTCTTAAGTAAACAAAATGAAACAATACTTTGTAGGGTCCTAGTACAACATCCCACCCTTCTGTTGATCCACAGACTCGCCCAAAATAGCTATTATTCTGCCTGAACAGCCCTTCCATCCAAAGCTGGTACTTCTGCCTCACTAAAATTGAACTCCTTACCCAGAGTTGGGACTTATTAGGGTCCTAAGACTCTAAGAGCACAGAAGACTGCTAGACTCTTTGTGAATACTGCTTGATACATCATGAGTATGGATATAGATTTTAATGCCTATTTTATCTCAAGGATTCAACTAAATTCATTATTTGTTTATTTTATTTATTGGCTGCCTTTGGCAAAAGGTGCATAGCTGAAGGGTTCCTCAGCCAGTTTTTCAATGCTTAACTTTTAAGGACGCCATTTACAGATGCTGCTAGCAGGGAAACTGGTGCAAGTGTTTCAATGTTCTGAAGGACAAAACTAGCATATTTTTATCATTCCCATGGAGAACCATGTGTTTGTGTGTGGAGAGTGGGAATTATCTGTTAAAATTCTCTCTATATTAATCTGATTTTTAAAAGATCTGTTAATGCAGGGCTCTTGTTGCTTTACACACCATCACCGATATTTTGAAGAATCATTTGGGTGATGTTATCTAGAGATGGGCACGGAACGAACAATTTTTCATTTTCGTTGTTTGTTTTTTATTTCATTACGCAACGAAATGACAAATGAAATTTGTCCCTAAAATGAAACGAAACGAACAGAAATGCGGGGATTTTGGTCGTGTGTTTCATTTTTGTTACTGCAATGAAGTGAGCGGCTTTAAATGCTTTAAAAATCATTAAAATCGGAATAAATGGTAACGAAACAGTAACGAAATGGTAACGAAATGGTAATGAAACGAAAATGAATTTTTTGGAAAATTTCACGAACAACGGAAACGAACCGAAACGGACCTCTAAACAACAAACGACAAACGAAAATCCATTTTTTCTATTCGTGCCCATCTCTAATGTTATCATTTTAAAGTGCCATCTGACCCTCCATTGTACTTGCTGTTTATTTAAGGATGCTTGTAAATGAATCAGATGCCTTAATATTTCCTTTGTGTCTCTCTGGTGGTAAAAAAGAAAAAGAAAAAGAAAGAGTCTGCAGTTTTGAAAGTAAACAAAACTAAGGTTTTACTGGGGATGTGACATCATTGTACTGGTATTGGGGGGGGTGAGGGGAGCTGTGGAGATCTTTCTTTGCCTTCTTTTTCCATTGCTTGTTTTTCTTGTTGGTAAACCTTGGGAGAAAAAAATATACATCTTTCTCCTTTAAAGTTCTAATTCAAGGCATGAATGTGTGAGTTCTGGAGGGACTTTGGGACTGCGGTAAAAATTCGTTGTCATAGTAACAGAAAGGGAACTAGGCCTCGCTCACCTGGGACTTTAACTTACTGCAAAAGCTGATTTTTTTTTCCAAGACAAGCACTCAGCAAGGGAAATAAATAAATAAATTGCTCATTGTGTTCCCAGCTGACTTTCAACTCCCGCCTCGCTCCCCGCAACTATTCAACTCTGATATGAATGCATTTTTATTTTGTCCTGCAGCCTTCATGAATTTTCTGTGTCCCAGTTAAATCCGTGGGTCTCTCCCCCCCCCCGCACCACCACTTCCCTGCTTTCAATTTAAATGTACCACTAGGACACCAGGGCAAAAAGCGGGGGTTCGGGGGGGGAGAGATAGAAAAGAGAAATCCAGCTGAAACAATGCCTTATGAAAATATTTCCAAGCAGAAAAAGGAGAGAGAGAGAGAGAGAGAGAGAGAGAGAGAGAGAGAGAGAGAGAGAGAGAGAGAGAGAGATGAACAAACACATTTATGCATTTATGTTGAGAACTGATGAAATGAAATTTGTTCTCAACCCTTTGGTTTGCTTACGTATGGCATGGCAATTTAGGGAACTTTAAAACCAGCAAGCACATCCACACAATTGTTTAAAATATCTCCAAGGATGAAAAAGTTGCTTGGAGATGGACAGACCTCTCCTGAAACACTAACCTTATAATTTCAGTTCTATCCTATTTGGGGCCGGGGCCTGGGAGACCATCAAGGGGTTGATAGGTAGGACAATCCAGAGCCAATCTGGATTGTCCACACATATGCAAGACCTTTCTGACCACACATATGCGACTCGGCAGCACAGCAGAGCTGGGTGACATGCCTTTTAGCTGCCGATTAGGTGCCCCCAAAGCCGCCCCCAAAATGATGGAATTGACCACTATGATGGCCCAATTCTTAATTCTCCACTGGGATTCTTCAGAACTACACAGGTATTGCTTTTTGCTTTTGCTGCCTGTTGAGCAGTGTGGGTAGCTTTCAGTTGTATATGTTGTTGTATATGTTGTTGTTGTTACATGCTGTTGTCTCTGACATATGACAACCTTATGAATGACCAGTCTCCAAAATGCCCTGTCCTCATCATCAACTCTGTTCAGCTCTTGCAGATTTAAGGCCATGACTGAGTCAATCCATTTTGTGTTTGGTTTTCCTCTTTAGGCTAGGCATACATATCTTAATCTACACATCTTAATATATTTTTTTAAATTTCCCCCACCCACCAATTTTCACTCCTCCTTCCTCTGAATCCAGGCTTCCCAAATGATAAGTTCTGTATACAGACTGAACAGGTAACGGAATAAAATGTACCCCTGTAGAGAACCATTCTGTTTCTCCATATTGTGTAGCTTCTTGCCCACAATACAGGTGACACATAAGTACAAACAGGTTCTGGGATGGACACACACACACACACACACACACACACACATGTTTTCTGTGATCTATATATAATCAAAGGCTTTTCTGTAGTCTACCAAGTACAGACTCATCTTATTCTGAATTTCTCTGCTGCACTCAATAGCCAGTGGATAATTGCAATATGATCTCTAGAGCCTCTTTCTTTTCGCAATCCAGCTTGAACATTTCTTGCGCCTCATCAGTTAAAAGCCTTTGTTGCATATGCTATGTAGAGACACAATATCGGTATACATCACTGCAACCTTATATTGAGATAAAACTTTGGACCAGCTGGCCCATTGTCTTCTCCAACAATGTTTAAAGGGTCAATCAAACACCTAAAAAAAAGGACAAAACAAAGCACAATAAGATCAGGAAAAACCACATCTAACCTGTTTTAATGGCTCCTGCAACCAAAAGTAACATAAGAGGAAACAGAAATTGGAAGTAAGGGAACAAATTATACTTTTAATTTTGCAACACATAATGCATTGTTTTATTTTTTAAAAATAATTTGAGTAATAGGAATGAATATAAAATAATTTTTGAAGCTCCAACCCTGGAATCTGATTATCAAATATGAAAATTTCATTTTTTTTTCATTCTAGTAGTTTTACTCTATTATAGTTTTGAGCTTTCTTTTATAACAAGGCTTATTAGTGTATTATTTTATGTATTTGATGTATATGCCACCCTTCTCCCAGAATCAGGACCTAAAATGGCCTACAGAACAGTTTAAAACTGTACCAGTTTAAAATACAATAAAAGCACAACCATTAAAATAGAATTCAATTCAATTGTATGAGGGATTGATACGTAATGAAAATTTTAAAACTCTTTAAAATTGCTTCATGAGAAATAGCAATAACACTTTCACTGCTAGTATTACATTAATATAGCACATAGAATATTTAAAAGGCAAGCACAGATTGGACAATACGTTACTGTACTAAAAGGGAATTAATTATAATCCTATTAAAACAACCGCTGAGTGAAAGAAAAACACTTAGAATCATTTAAAAGCACATCGAAAGAAATCGGCTTGTTTTGAAATTAACTTGTTCAGAGGACTTGGACTGTTTTAGATTCTTTCGAGATAATTGTGCTGATTATACTGACCATATCCACCTTGAGATATGTTGATATGGGGTAGTCCTGTTACACTGGTAATTAATTATACTAGCTGGTGGTATCCTATGGCAGAAACATACGGCAGAATGGCCGTTGTGTAAGTGAGGGCCTTTTCACACAACCCCTAAAATCCGCTGGTCCCTTAAATTCGGACCAGAGATCTTGGGGGTTTGTTTCTATTCCTGCGTCCCCACCCCTCAGCACTTCCTGCTCCTGTCGGCGTGAGGGGAGGGAGGGAAAAAAAGGACAAAAGAAGCCTTTACTAACCTGCCGGTGCCGGTCGAAGTTGCCACGAGCCCTGTTACTTCCTGGTTCCTTCTCAAGGGGCTCTTAAAGGGGCGGGAGGCAAAAAAACAACAGACAAGCGAGGAGAGCCCGGCACTCTTATCCGCATCAAATATTTTTCACCTCCAGAGAGAAGGTACAAGAAAAGTGCGCTGGGTCGCGCTAAAGTGGGCGGGGTCGCACTTTATTGTCTGCAAACTCCGGAGCTGGTGGGGAAACATTTCTAAGCTCCAGAGCTGGGAGCCATTTGCAGCGCAGCTTAGGGGTCGTGTATAAACACCCTGACTTGCATACTTTTTCTCGCATTGACTGTGGAATAGTGTGCCCTAGTAGGGTGATGAGGGGTCTGCTGGGTGGGGACCTGATTGCAATTCTGCTTCACATTTTTTTACAATAGGCTGCAGGACATAATATGTGTACCAATACCCTGACGCATGGCTTTGCCTGTGCAATGGGAGTGATGTCATAAGGGAAAAAGAACTGTAATTGATGGCAATGATGCCATGGCAGTTGCCTAGGCAGACGTACACAACAGGATATTGGGCAATGCATTGATTCGGGCTCCTTTCTTTTAACATTTCCCCCTATGTCTACTAGTGGTTTCTTGGACTCTAAATACAGGGATCTTTTCCAAATCTGTTTTTTGAGAGCTTTTGCCTGAAGTTTAAGCTGGATCCAAAGCATTTGTTCTTCCACTCAGCTGTAGATCTTTAGAAACATTTACTTTGTACTTACATACCTATCTGAACATCAGAATTGCCTTCCTGGGGGTGTGAAGTCATCATGACAAACCCAGGTTTCTTGCCATGCAATGTGTGAATACCCCTTAGACTTGTGGAATGATATATGTACTGCAGTCCAACCGCTCGCATGCAAAAATTCTACTTACTGGGGAAGAGGAGAAAAATGCATACATTTCTTCTTTGTTTTTATAGCCCTGGTTTTCCCCCCCCTCACTTGATGGTGAGTGGAAAGACCACCAGTTTCTCTAGTTTCTAATAATGCTCGGTATTATTCTGCAAGACCGGGAGATAGTGCCAGAAACATCATTGTAATCAGTTTTAATTGACAGTGTCCCTTTTTTAAACAGCCTGTCGATCTGTCCCCAATGGCTTCCGCCATGGGAAATGACTGTATCAGCACAAAGCAAGTAAATAATACCAGGGGCCAGCTTTTAAATGGAGGATGTCACACCCATTCTCTTTTCCCCCCTCTACAGATTCTTCCTGAAATTTTTCCTCAAGTGCAATCAGAATTGTTTGAAGACAGCTGGGAACCCTCGAGATATGCGCCGGTTCCAGGTAAGTGAGATGGCCTTCATGATTTGTCTTCTTTCTTCCCTATAAACCTCTTTTACAGTAGGACTCCCATATCCACTGATTCATTATGCACTGATTCAGTTATCCACGGTTGGCAGAGGAAAAAAAATTAAATAATTCAGCAGCCACAAAGCAAGGTATTGTCACAAATAGCATCTGTAAAGCAAGCTACTGTCACAAACAGCAGTCATAATGCAAGCCACTGTCAGGAAACAGCCGTTTGGATGTAGGCGGGCAGGTATTCCGTCTTATCCACGGTTTTCATTATCCACGGGAAGGCCTGGAACCAATCCCCAGCAGATACCGGGGTCCTACTGTATTTCAATTTAAAGAGAGAGGATTGGTGGACACATAACCACTAGCCAATCCCCATCTCTTTAAATTTAAATAAAATGGGTTTATGGCTAAAAGAAGCCAGATTTTACTGTATCTACTTGATTTCATATGATGTTTGTATGGGATATTTCCCAATCACCCTAAAATCACCCTCTACACACTGATATATCTGACAGCACATCTCTTGCTAGACAGATCACTGTATCTTACTGATACATCATCCATTCCTGGGTGCCACCTCTCTGCACACGAGTTATAATTTCCAACATGCTGCCCCAACTCGTAAGCTACCCTCAATATTGGGTGCCTCTAGGATCCAGGGGAACTGACCCATATAATATAACAAACCATTTTGCATTGTTTTGCTTTGTTATGCTTTTTTTTTTTAAAAAGTTGTTAATAATGAAATAGCAAAGGAAATGAAATAAAACAGACCACTATTTTTTGTGTGTGCCTATCTCGAGTAGTGATTCCTTTTTGGCACCGAGACTAATTACAAGTAAGTAGATACAGTGGTAGCTCGACTTAAGAGCAATTCGACTTAAGAGCAGAAAACTGTTGGCGTTTTAACTGCCGTCTTACAAATTTTAGATATGGTCTGCTCGACTTACAATTTTTCCCCATTTTCCCCATTTTTTAACTTAGTTTTTCAATTTTTTAGATAGGTACCCCGACTTAAGAGTAGCTCGACTTAAGAGCATGCATTCGGAATGGATTCGTTTCATAAGTCGAGGTACCACTGTACTTCCGAGTGATGAGCTGCCCAGAGGAAAGGCTATGTTGTGATCCTTCTGTGGCTTTGAAGTTTTCATAGCAGTAACTGAAATCTGATTGTGTAGCTGTGTGTGCAGTGTTGGTACTAGGCATGTGGTAGCCCTAATGACACCAAGGCAGAAATGCAAATTGCGTTGTACTTCTGCAACTGCATATAACATTTGGACACAACAGGAGCTGCGCAAGGGATGTCAACCTTGAACAGTACGATCCTTGCTGCCAGGGTGTGACTCCTGGCAGATTCACACAAACAGGATTCCAGCCTCCTGCTCCTGAAATCCTTTTTGCACTTTTGCACTTCCGAATCCTTGTATTGAGGCACTTTCGAAACAGCAGCTGATTCGGGCATGGTCACTTTAAGATCTCTTGCATGGTAAAAGCAACAAGGCCCCTGGGACAATGACCCAGCTGCTTTGCAGGAAAATCTGCCACTGGTTTCATCATAGCTGTCGCTGATGTATCGAGAATACCAGCTAATAAAAACACAGAAGGAGGTGAAGTGTGTCAAGTTGGCTTGGGAGGTGGGCGAGCAGAGAGAGAGAGAGAGAGAGAGAGAGAGAGAGAGAGAGAGAGAGGGGAGGGTGACACAGGCACTAAATCTCCTCTCTTTTTCCTCCTTCTTTTCCACACCATAATTGTTTAAGTCTGTACAGACGTAACACTCCTACAACAATTTCCCTCTTGCTAGTGTCATGGCTCCAGCCTAGCTTTCTCACAACCCCACCTCTGACTATGCTTGCTACTGTAGCCAGAAAGCCATGCAAGCAGAAATAAAAAGTCCGTGTACTGCCTGGTTGAGTTACGTCTGCAGCTTATCGGGAAATGGGCTTATCCCCTTCCTGTATGTAAACAGGAGGAAGCTTAACAATCTAATCTTTCATTCCATTGGGAAGGGTCTTCATTATACCCTAATACGGACCCAAAGAGAGGCATTTTATGGACCAAACAAGGCGAGGAAACTTACCCTCTCCCTCAAATTTCAAATACTATATATACTCAAATATAAGCCTAGTTTTTCAGCCCTAATTTTGGGCTGAAAAAAAGGGGCCCTCAACTTATATTTGGGTCAATACTTTTAGCCACTGAGCCAAGTGCTTGAGTTGGTAGCTAAAATCATTTTAAACATTGTGCGCTGCTTCTCCTACCACCACCACCCACGTTGAGGGGGAACAGCGTGCAATTTTTAAAATGACTTTTATCCACCGAGGCAAGCACTTGCCTCGGTGGCTAAAAGTCATTTTAAACATTGTGTGCCACTCCCCCAGCTCACAAAGGAGGAGCTGCCAGGCCCTGCTGCATTTCTCACCCTAGATTTATACTCGAGTCAATAAGTTTCCCCAGTTTCGGGGGGGGGAGTTTAAATTAGGGGCCTCGACTTATACTCGGGTTGATTTATGCTCGAGTATATATGGTAGGTGTCACTCTGCTTCCATCAGAAGCCACCAACGTGGTCCATTTTGCTGACCATGGAAAAGAGTCTTCTTTGCGTCAATGTAGCTGATGAGTTCCAACACCGGGAGCACCTGGATGTTCTATTACACTACCCTAAGCTGGAAGGTTTACTTTTCTTCTTCATTATTTTGGAATGGGTGGAAAATATCAGCTAGTCTGCACCACGTGGCACTCGGCACACACACCGGGGTCTTTGGTTTATGAGAAAATCTTACAGTTGTTCTGAAACATCTCTTTTTTTCCTTTGTGGTTCTTTTTGGGAAGAGGAAAGGGCAAAGGACATGTCCTGCAAGTTGTTAAATTAATCTAGTCCTATTCCTCTAAACCACTTATGCATATTCTGATAGAAGTTTGGCACATGCTTTTACTACAGATAGGATCACCATCAGTTTTTTTAAAATGCAGTGTGTGTAATATCTTCTCAAGATCATGCAATCTAGTGTAGATAAATAGCATCTAGCCCGTCCTTTCATTTGCATAAATTGTTTAATCAAGTGTCATTGTTCTATTGTTTCCATGCACATTTCACTGGATTGTGTTCTGCAATATTTAAAATGCAGCACATTCA
Source organism: Phrynocephalus guinanensis (assembly GCA_037367245.1). Taxonomy (NCBI): domain Eukaryota; kingdom Metazoa; phylum Chordata; class Lepidosauria; order Squamata; family Agamidae; genus Phrynocephalus; species Phrynocephalus guinanensis. The sequence continues at coordinate 5,910,594 of CM074745.1, read as the reverse complement.
CCCCTGATAACCACACAGACATGTTTTTGCTGTATTATCAAGGAGCTCAGGATGGCACTCATCCTTGTGTTTCGATCTGTACTATAACCCTCAGAGTTAGATTAAGCTGAGAAGGGACGAGAGGGTGCCCAGAGACTTTCCTACCTTCTAGACTGGGACCATGGGAAACTCTATCAGGCGAGACAAGAATCAGAGACCATAGGAAAAGCTGGTTGTTACAACTGAAGTATAAGTGAAGCAACATCCAAAGGCCAAAACAGGAGATAAGACCATACCACAAGCTGTAAGGGTGTTTATACACGACCCCTAAACTCCGGGGCAAATGGCTCCCAGCTCCGGAGCTTAAAAATGTTTCCCCACCAGCTCCGGAGTTTACAGGAAATTAAGTGCGGCCATGCCCACTTTAGCGCGTCCCAGCGCACCTTTCAAGTACCTGCTCTTCCAGGGTGAAAATTGCTTGATGCGGTGTAACGATAGTGAGTGCGGGGCTCTCCTCGCTTCTGTTTGTTGTTTTTTGGCTCCCGCCCCTTTAAGAGCTACTTTACAGAGACAGGAATGTTGCCGCGGCAAGAACAGAGTCAGAATGGAGGTGAGCCACGATCTTTTCTTCCTTTTTTTCCTCCCTCCCCTCACACAGCCAGCAGCCAGGGTGGGGACACAGGAAGAGCGACAAGCCCCTAAGATCTCTGGTCCGAATTTAAGTGGCCAGTGGATCTTAGGGGTCGTGTAAAAGTGCCCTAAGTCAGGACCAAAGAATAACCAAGAGTCCAGGAAAACAGCAAAGTTCAGTCCTGTTCGAACAAAGCTCAGGTGGAATAGGAAGCCAACGTATGCTCTGGGCTAGCTGGAGGTGGGGAGCAAAGTCAGCTTGGAGTGAGGGCATGGCAAAGTGATCACTTGGAGTTCAGTGGTCCACCACACAAGCCAGAGATCCAGCACATCCTGGCAAAAGGTTCGTTTCTAATGTCAGCCCTGTTGGCCCTTTCTGAGCATCACACCAGTGCAGCACATGACAACCCTGTGGCTGATTCTGGCATGAAAAATGGTTGAGCAGAGTAGGATTTTGTACAGTACCTGCCTTGTAGGCTTCATAACCTTCTCCTGCTGTTCTTTCTTCACTAACCAGAACGTTCTCCAGGGTTGACATTAGGAAATGTGTGATCCTTCTCAGATTGCAACTCGGAACTGTAGTGCAACAACTTCTGGAGGGCAGTCCCCCATTTCTGCCTCCTGGAGAGAGAGAGAGAGAGAGAGAGAGAGAGAGAGAGAGAGAGAGAGAGAGAGATGCTCCTCTTCCTTCACCAATCATGCACATCTACAGCACCCAACCCACAATTTAAGTGATCATGCAGGGCTTCATTCCAAGTTTGGAAAAACCTGTGCTCTGCCAGACATCTATGTTCTGCACTGTATAATGAAATGCTCTCCCCTGGGGCTGGTTCCATTTATAGAACTGTGTTGTGCTATTTTGGATGGCTCGGAGAAGGAATGCCCTTGTCGGACAGACAAAATATCCTTGTTAGGTGTAATAGTACACTGTTCTAGCACCAAGAAGGCCTTGGAGAAGTCAACGGGCTCTTCCCATAGCACACTTCTTCCTTGGCTTGGTAATGCCATTTGTTGCCTTTGAAATTTGACCATGCCTCCATAATGGCTCCATTTGCCAAGGCCTGTAGGGTTAAATTCCTCTTTATGCTCTTGGGCACCCATATGCATAAGGACCCTGGGTAGTCACTGCTGCAAGGCTTTCTGTTGTCACATAATCCCATTTTAAACAGGATTGTATTTTTCTAGTCCCTCTCTCTAATCCACCAGGAATCTCTGTGTGTGCCTTAAAGGGATGTCTCTGCCTTGCCTTCCTTGCTAGCATTTAATATCATGAAGACAAGGCCACACCAGTGAGCACAGCAAGAACTAATGGGATGTTAAATTTAAAAAAAGGATCACAAAAATTAGGCAGTGCATAATGCAAACTGCAAAGGAACAGTGCGATGGTCAAAAGGGAAGAAGAAGAAGAAGAAGAAGAAGAAGAAGAAGAAGAAGAAGAAGAAGAGGAGGAGGAGGAGGAGGAGGAGGAGGAGGAGGAGGAAGAAGAAGAAGAAGAAGGAGGAGGAGGAGGAGGAGGAGGAGGAGGAGGAGGAGGAGGATCTGCTACTTGCTTTGTCTTCTCCATGAGGAGATGAGGGCACAGCAAAGGGACAGTAGCAACCTCTAGGACAGTGGTGGTGATGAACCTTCGGCACTCCACATGTTTTGGACCTTAACTCCCACAGTCCTTTGTCAATGGCAATCTAGGCTCAGAATTATGCGAGTTGTGATCCAAAATATCTGGAGTGCCGAAGGTTCACTACCACTGCTCGAGGAGATAGCCAGAACAACTAGCTGCCTTATCTCCCAGATCTGAAGAGAGCAGAAATCGAGTCCAGGCAGGTTTTCGAATTAAGTTCTTGTTTGACCACTCTTTAACCTCCATTATTGTATAAGTTTCGCTTTGATTAGGGAGTGCTCAAAGATGAGCTAATCCCCATTAACTAATCTGTGCACACTCACAGGGACAATTTTGGTTCATTTTATCCTCTCCCTCTCTTAACAGGGAGCCCTATTAATGTCTCTGGGAAGCTTGCCTGGATGTGGGGAGAGCCCTCAGAAGGGTCGTTATGGGTTGTTTTTCCTCTACCCGTGTTGAAAATAACAATAATAAATATGAACATTTCACATCACATCGTCGTAATTTTGGCAAAACGAGGCAACTTGTTAGTGTGACTGAACAGTTCTAAAGGAAAAAATACATTAGGAATTATGTATTGTTTCCAGATGTCCATTTTCCCAGAAAATATTTGTTCCTCTCTTAGAGCCATAGCTGTTCATGTACTTCCTCTTTTTTATCCCTTTGTTCCACCATGTGTGGGTAGAGTAACTGGCATGGTAAAGCATTAGACCGTATTTGTCCATGGAGAGGAGGAACCCTTCAAAGTTCATGGTGGGTGCAGTTGATTGCTGGTACTGGCAGTAGCCTAACATTTCCAACTGCTATGGCTACCATTTTCCCAGACTTAGGGCGCTTTAACACAACCTCTAAAATCCAATGGCAACTTAAATTCGGACCAGAGATCGTGGGGGTTTGTTGCTCTTCCTGTGTTCCCACCCCTCCGCACTCCATTGTTCCTGCTTGCATGAGGGGAGGGAGGAAAAAAGGGAGAAAAAATGCAGGCTCACCTCTGTCTGCTGGTGGAAGCAGCCCCGAGCTGCTCTGTAGTGAGTCCTGTCTCTTAAAGGGGCGGCGGGGACAAAAAAACAAACAGAAGGCGAGGGAGCCCAGCTACAATCCACACTGGAAGATTTTTTACCTCCTGGAGGCCAGGTACTAGAAAAGTGCGCTGGGACGCGCTTAGGTGGGCGTGATCATACTTACTTTTTTTAAAGTCCGCAGCTGGTGGGAAAACATTTTAAGCTCCAGATCTGGGAGTCCTTTGCCTCGGATTTTAGGGGTCGTGTAAAAGTGCCCTTAGTTGCTTCCAAGTAATTGGAAGGTGATATCGCTGTCACTACCACCACTGCTGCTGCAAACCTCTCAAGAACATTCCCAGGAAATGGTCTTCTGGGCAATTCTGGCCATACTCTGGCTTGGCAGACATCTACCCTCCCCTTGCTCCCCAGAAGACATGGGGGTTGTTACGCAGACTTCTGTGCAGTCATTTGGGACACAGAAAAAGTATTTACTAGGTTGTGGTTCTTGTTACATGCTATCAATTTGCTTGTGACTTATGCTGGCCCTTTGAATGAGAGATCCCCCAGCGGCTAGGAAAGGACTGAATATGTGGCTTATCTTGGACTGCCGTGGGAGAAGGCCTCTTAGGCCACTAAACCAGTTGGCACCATCATCCAGCAAAGGAAATATGTAATTTAATTTTTCATTTCAATTAGAGTTTCCAGTTTTCCCCTTTCATGTTCTGAGGTTCTCTAGGCCACACTTGTGCCCTGGAAATGTCTTTGGGAGCATTGATATGGAGAACAGGAATTTAATAGCCAAAAGTCACCATTGGATTACTACCAGTGGTCCAGATCCTCATGGCAGCTTTTGACTATCTAGAGCCTTTGTACACAACTCCTAAGCTCCGCTGCAAATGGCTGCCAGCTCCGGAGCTTACAATTGTTTCCCCACCAGCTCCGGAGTTTGCAGAAAATTAAGTGCGACCACGCCCACCTAAGAGCGTCCCAGCGCACTTTTCATGCACCTGCTCTCAGAGGGTGAAAATCCCTGATGCGGATTTAAGGGAGTGGGTGCCGGGCTCTCCTTGCTTCTGTTTGTTGTTGTTTTTTCCTCCCGCCCCTTTAAGAGAAGGAATCAGGACGACGACAGGGCTCCGGGTGGCTTCGGAGGTGAGCCTGAATTTTTTCCTCTCTTTTTTTCTCCTTCCCCTCACGCAGACAGGAGCAAGGAAGTGCGGAGAGGTGGGGACATAGGAAGTGCAACGAACCCCCAAGATCTCTAGTCCGAATTTAAGTGGCCAGCGGATCTTAGGGGTCATGTGAAAAGGCCCTAAGTTAGAGCACAGGTTTAGGATTTTCCCTGATAGCTCTACACACTTCTGTTGAGCTCTTTGGATGATGTTAAGGGGTTGGACTTTTTGACCTGACATTTCTCCTCTCCTCCTTGGGGAAATGTATTCCCCTTTAAAATACAGCCATTATTGCTTTTCTTTTTTTCCTGCCTAGATTGTCGTGAATGTTGCTCCTATTATCATTATTATGATTAAATTTGCATCCGTGCATGTAAATTAACAAAGATGCAAATCTGTGGCTTTTGTCTTCTTTTGGATGATGCGGTTTCCCTTCTCTGGCAATGTATAAGTGACCAGAAGTGGAATTTACAATTGAATGATATGTGTTTGGCTCTAACTAAAGAGTGTGGGTGAAAGAAAGAAAATGATGATGAGGTCAGCCAGTGCTCAATCAGTAAGTCAATTGAATGTATGTTTAATGTATAGAAATTTGCAGCACAGAAATTAAAATTGCCCTACCACTCTTTCAATGAAAAGTACTGGTATTATTTTATTTTATTCTATGTTTTATTTGGAAACATAAGCAACAGAGTTATTTGAAAACACTCTTACAGAGCAGCTGTTCAATGCAGCTGGTTGAAATGAATATTTGGTTGGAGCAAAAGGGGCGAAAGGAGCCCCTGGGAGGGATCAAAACAAGATGTATTTTTCACCACATACAAAACTCTTAAATATGTAGAAATGCATAATGGTCCATCTTAGGCCCTTTGTACACGACCCCTAAACTCCGCCGCAAATGGCTCCCAGCTCCGGAGCTTAAAATTGTTTCCCCACCAGCTCTGGAGTTTACAGATAATTAAGTGCGACCACGCCCACCTAAGTGCGTCCCAGCACACTTTTCAGGTACCTGCTCTCAGGAGGTGAAAATTCCTGATGCGGATATAACGTAGTGACTGCCCGGCTCTCCTTGCTTCTGTTTGTTCTTTTTTTGCCCCCTGCCCATTTAAGAGATCTGAATGCAGTGCCGGGATGGCAGAACGGAGGTGAGCGGCATTCTTTTCTTCCTTTTTTTCTCCCTCCCCCTCACGCAGCCAGCAGCCAGGAGTGCGGAGGGGGTGGGAACGCAGGAACAGCAACAAACCCCTAAGATCTCTGGTCCAAATTTAAGTGGCCAGCGGATCTTAGGGGTCGTGTGAAAAGGCCCTTAGGTTCATGGATTTAATGTGTTCTAGTGAAGCATCTTTGCAGAAGAAATAACAAGTGAAGCTTCAAAACACAAACACAGAAAGCCTTCCTCACTAGGACAGAAAGTAACCATTGAGCTATCTGCACTAGCGCTTCTCTTGCTACTCCATCCAAAGTGTTTAACCCTGGCTCTCCAAACTGAAACAATTAGGTAGCCACTGACCACCTTTCTAGTCAACAGTACTCAGCTAGATGGGGAAATCCACTGGAAAAGTGTGTGTGTGTGTGTGTGTGTGTGTGTGTGTGTGTGTGTGTGTAATTCCTGGCCCATATGGAATTTTCAAAGGCAGCCCTAGACAAACATATGATAGTGAACTAGCATATTTTCCATTGACTGATTTTTCTATAGAAATTCAAGCAACTCCAGCCAAGGAAGGAAGGGGAGTTTTATCAATGTTAATAAAAATATTAATATCTTACAGTAGGTCTGTGGATCCTACAGCCCACCAGATATCCACAACTGGGGTTCCTACAATCTCTTAAATTCGCTCTACGTGGAGTTGATGGGGAATATATTCCACAAGGTTCCTTGCTGTATGTATGTATGTATGTATGTATGTATGTATGTATGTATGTATATGTATGTATGTATGTATGTATGTATGTATGTAACAGAGAGAAACACCCATGAGATAGAGACAAGGTAAAGACTTCCTTCACGCTCTAGTTTTTCCCCTAGAAGTTTGTCAGTCTGACATTTTGCACAGCCGAATTATTATGCAATGAAACAGAGATGGGAGACTCAGAAAGGGCAAAAAGAAACCATTATTTCACATAGTGCTTAATTTAAAATATAATAGAGAATTCACACCAGTTTCTGAGGTATAAGAATGGAAGGACGTTGTGATTGTGGCCTCTTATTACACTATCTGTGTGCTGACAATAAATGTCTCATAAAGCACTATGGTGGCAGAATGCTGGACTTTGGTCTCCACCCACCTCCATGTAAGGTCTTCTTGTGGGTACATACATACATGGTGCACTTGCGTGAAGAGACCTAGATCTCCAGGGATGTCAGTGCAATATCTTTCACCAGCCTCCAATACCAGCAAGGAAAACAAAAGACATGTTGTGTTTTATGGATCTTGGGCACACAAATGGTACTGATGGATATGCCATCTGAAGGGTCCTGGCAAAAGCTGAGGAGGGAGGGTGGGTGGGGGAGCATCTAAATGGTTAACAAGGTAATGGTAAGAAATATTGACCTTGATTTGTTTAGCTAAGATGTAAAGATTTCTGCAGGTCAAAGGTTTCCATGTGTAGTGTTTTGGAGTCTAACTGTGCCTGACCCTCTAACATTAAGCTGCTGTGGCCTGCAGTTTTGAAGAGCAAAGCGAACCAGGGGGAGAAGGAGAAGGGGGGAGAGAACAGGAAATAGAGTGAGGTGTTTCAGGAAGTTGTCAGGAGTTGACTGATTGATTCCAGATGGAAAGGGTCACCCTCTATGACCCAGGAAATACTCACTGGGGGAAAGCAGTTGGCTGGCGAAAGGGGAGGGCCTGGGAGCTGGAGTCTATGGTGGAATGTCCGCTTCCTTAAAGAAAAATAAAGTAGACTTTTAACTCTTTCGTCTGTGGTCTGTAGGCAACAAGAGATCTTGTGGAGTTGTGTCTGGGTCTTGAAGAACTAAATAAATATTCTAAATATTCTAAATAGTTTGATATTACAAATACCTGGCGGCTTTTCGTTGCAATTCGGAGAATTCGTAGACTTGCACTGAATCCAAATGGACAGCCAAGGCCTAAGAGAAATGGCGGAATGAACTGGAGGTGCACCTCATATTCTCCAGGGATGCCCGTCCATGGTGTAGTCATGTCCTATCACATTCCAGAGATCTGAAAAATGCTCAAGAAATTCCCTGCTGTTGTTGATTTTGTGTGTTTCGGCATGCCAACATCTTCAAGAGGAATACTGAAGCCGTGTTGGATTCCTTCTTCCCAACATGATAGCAAGACAGGACCTGTATAATTTGAGCAAAATGTCTCTGCACAAAATGACTCACATTTTCTATTGAGAAGCAAAGGGCTGCTCCATAAGTACTAGATGATTGTTCAAAATGGATGACCCGTCCGACACTTGGAATGGTCGAAAGTCTGTTCACTGCTTCTGTTTCTTAAACACCCATGAAACAAAGAAGCAGCCACTGCAGTTTTTCAGATGACAACTTCCAGACTATCCCAGCCACCATGGATACTACATGCTCATTTAGTTCAGTTTTCTAAGGATGAGTAGATTTCTTTATAGTCAAGATTGGAAAACCATTGAGATTTTCCAAAATTCACATGCAGGAGAAGATGAATGTGACAAAGATTTTTCTGCCTCTACCAGTTTGAGCACAAATAAAGGATGCTACTAGAGATGAGTGCTTCATTTCGGAAGGGGACTGATTCCAAAACAAAAAACGCCAGCTGGTGTTCAGAACCCAGTCCCACCTTCTGGAACAAAATCAACCACAATCTTACCTTGCTGTAGTTCATGCTGGGCAAAATTCCAACCAGGAAGCAGCCTCTGATGCATCACCTTTACCTCTCCCTGGTGCTTGCCAATCAGGAGCTGTGCAAGGACATGCATTATCCTGCTTCCCTGTCTAATTGGCCAGCACCAGGGAGAGGGAAAGATGATGCATTGGAGGCTGTTTCCAGGTTGGAATTTCGTCCAGTGTGAACTACAGCAAGGTAAGACTGTGGTTGATTTTGTTCTGGAGGGTGGGACTGGGTTTCAAATGCTAGCTGTGCTGGCGTGCTTGTGGGGTTTTGGAATCACCCGTGGGTGCCTCCTATCCTCCCCTTCTGAAATGAAATGCCCATCTCTAGGTGCCACTTTTCTGTGTGTTCAGAACCTAGAAGTCCTTTCAATAAACATGCGATTGTGAGTGGCAATGCACTAGCAATGGTGAGACTGGAACTTGCCCATTCACTTAATATGTATTTATGGTTGTATGCACTTTCTAACCATCTTTGAAAAGCAGAATGAGATTACTATGTACCGTCTTCTGAAAGATTGTTTTCACACTATAAGAGGTTTGTGTCAAGCATGGACTGTACAGAGGTCAAGGTGACACGGTTTCCCTATATCACATAATCAAGGCTTCGAAGTAACACATTATAAGTTACCCAAAACCACTGTGCAAGGAACGAGCACGACAAATCAGACCAAAATTGTTCGTTCGTCGGTTCGAGCTCGAAGTCTGGGGGAGTAATTCCCGTTACCGTTTCCGAAGAGTCGTGCCCATCTCTACTTTCAATAAACATGAGATTGTGAGTGGCAATGCACTAGCAATGGTGAGACTGGGTGAAAAGCAGAATGAGATTACTATGTACCGTCTTCTTAAAGATTGTTTTCACACTATAGAGGTTTGTTTTGGTTGTCAAGAGCAAGGGTGTAATAAAATTACATTTCAATAACAAGGTGTTGATTTGAGTTCATTTATAGAGTGTACTACACATTATAGTTACTTTCAAAACTTAATTTTAAAAGCCATTTTAAGCACCTAACACAAAATGTTCCTGCATCAGTCTTAAGGTTTTCCTTTTTTCTCTTTTTTTTCCCTTCAAAAAATAAAACAAAGGAAACGTAAAAAGAAGCACAAAATGTACTTTTCAGTGTAGGGGCATGTTAATAACAATGGCATAGTATTCAAACATTGTCTGTAATCTTTCAAGCTCCAATCTTTCAACAAGACCAACCACATCAAGAGAGACAGAGAGAGAGAGAGAGGCAGCAGAGAATAAGGAAGAACCCTGGCTTGACCACTTCTAACACTACCCCTTACTACTCCTAGCTTTCATACCGCCTTGCCGTGATTTTGCCCAGCCCACGATCCATTTCCCGGCCCCGAGAGATGACCCCAAAGGAAAAGCACCCCCCTCAACCAAACATAGAAGCTCCCCTTCCGCTCAGAGGCCCAACCTCAGCGCATGAACACCAAACAATGTATCGGGAAAATGCTCAGAATGCTCTAGAACACATTTGGAAACAGATCTCCTGACTTCAGCGGCTGATAAACTGTTTTTGGCTCACAGCAGGAAGGGAAAAAAACCTGCTCTCCAGAAGAAGTATTTATTTTTATAAATAAATAATGTTCTGCTGACTAGAAGAATGCTCCCTCTCCGCGAGACGAGCTTAATTCGTTCCAAAAGGCACTTGTCATCTGGTGCGTTTGGGCCGCTCGCGCATTCCTGCCCCCAAATGTGTGTCTTGCGCCTGCCAACAGATTCCATCATTGCGGAGCTGGGTGGAGCTGGGACTCGGTTCCAGAGTGAACATTTCCCCTGTGACATCACCGAGCCGAGTCAGATGAACTTCATTATTTCTCTCTTAAACAATGGAAATAAATTTTAATCTCACATTGCCTGGCCTAGCAAGGGAATAAGGGTGAAGGATTCCAGGGCCTGAAATATTTACGAGAAGATTTTAAATTGCAACCAAATGTAAATCAAAAATGTATTATTGTGCATACATACATACATACATACACACACACACACACACACACACACACACACACACACACACACACACACACACACACACAGAGGGGGGGGGAGCCAACCCCACACAAGCAAAGACTATATTATACACACCCAGTGGGATGGAGGTATATAAACAGTCAACCACATCACATTCTAATATATATTTTACAGCCAGATGTTGAAATATACAGAGATAGGGGGGAGGGGGAGCTTCATTTCTGCAAGTGGAAGAAAGGAGAGAGGGGTATTCCAAAAATTCATGCTGGCAGAAGCCTGACACAAATGTGTGGTGTCTCCGGTCTTCACACATGCAGCTCCAACAGAAGAACGCTTGCTTGTTTTGTTCCATTCATATATAAAGTAAGAACGATGCTTACATGGACGTGCAGAGGAGCTCCAGCCTGGCTCCTTTCCTTTATTGGGGGGGGGGGGGGGGGCAAACAAAGCAGGGGTGATACCGTCTTGCATGATCTGTATTTAATGTTTGAAGCACCTTATGATGTAAGTTCCCAACACACATTGAGAATGGACGGGGCAACATCCTCATACTGTGTGAGTGTACCCATGCTTGCATATACTGAAGTGAGTGGTTTTTATCATGAAGGGATATGTTTCTGTGTTTTATGTGTAATTCATCAAAGCAGATGCTGTCATTTAAAAGTGAGTGATGGGTTAGAGGTGTTTGTGCTATGCAATCTGTTGGAAAACCAATACAGTGGTACCTTGTATAAAGGAATTAATTCGTTCCAAATGAAATTATGTTAAGCAAATTTTCCTTTATACAAGTTTCCCATAGGAATGCATTAAAAACAGAGTAATCCCTAATCGTGACCATTTCTATGTTGTACGGATTCGCACCATAGACGATTCTGTTAAGCAAATTTCCCCTATCTCTGGAATTATATATGTTCAGATTTTATATTATACAAACCGTTTGTTATACGAGGGTCCACTGTATTCTAACTGAAAAGGTGTGTCTGATGTAGGACGGTGAGAGAGTGTGTGCACATGCAAGGATGTGTATTATCTATGACAATGTATGCGTTACACATATCTGTAATATTGGGAACACAAATAAGTTTCCATGGATAGTAAGATCTTTGAGGGAGGCTTTTATCTTAGTTCTACCATCCTTACAAGTACTGCACAGTAAGAACATAAGCCAGGCCCTTCTTGGTGTCTGCTCCCAGGCCACAGAATTATTTACGACAGAGAGCCCCCTCCACGATTGTCCTATGTACATTGGCTAAGCTATGTATTTTTATCATTGTGTGTGTTGTGTCGTTACATTTGTGACCAACTCTTTGTGACCCCATGTCCATGGAGTTTTCTTGACAGGAATACTGGAGTGGTTTGCCAGTTCCTACTGCAGGCGCCTACAGCACCTGGTATTCCCTGGTGGTCTCCCATCCAAGCACGAACCAGGGCCGACCCTGCTTAGCTTCCGAAATCAGGCGAGATCGGATGTGCTTAGGGCATCTAGGCAGCATTTTTTATTATTACTTGTATGTGTGTGTTGTGTCATTACATTTGTGACCAACCCTTTGTGACCCCATGTCCATGGAGTTTTCTTGACAGGAATACTGGAGTGGTTTGCCAGTTCCTACTCCAGGCACCTACAGCACCTGGTATGCCCTGGTGGTCTCCCATCCAAGCATTAACCAGGGCCAACCCTGCTTAGCTTCCGAAATCAGGCAAGATTGGATGTGCTTAGGGCATCTAGGCAGATAGATAGATAGATAGATAGATAGATAGATAGATAGATAGATAGATAGATAGATAGATACTTGTATACTGTATATAATTATAATTATCTTAGTCTTAGTCTTTGACTGTAAATAAAGAACGAGTCCTTCCACCAGCAGGTAAATACCTTTTCAGGCAACCTTTCAGTATGTAAATAGCTGTGAAGGAAGGTGTTTTTAATTAGGGCTGGTATTAAATAATGGCATTTTGAGATTGGAGGGGTACTCCACATTCTCTGCAGCACTGCTTGAGGGAAATGCATCGGATTGCTACGTATCTCTGTGAGATGCCAGGATTCCATAACAGTGCAATGTAGAAGTAGTTTGAGTGTTGGTTTCGGTGGCCCCACAGCCCTCCCATGGATGCAGCTGCACCAGTGCTTCCCAGCACTGGACATGCCTTCATGGGGGATGGCTACTTCTGACGTCATGAGGATTGCTGAGTGCCGCTTCCCTTTGAAACCGAAGCGCCTTCCACCCTCCAGTGAGTGGGAGGTGGTGGAGGAAGCCAAAAACAACAGCTTCTTGGTTCCATGCTAGCCCTTGGGAACAGTCCTACGACGGATGGCCCCTTGCAGGGACAGAGGCCCTTTTCTTAACGCAGGCCATTTTTTGACGTAGGGCGTAACTTCTACGGTCTGTGGTCTCCTGCTTTCTATGCCCACACTTCGCATTTGCATGGGCTGGGGGGGGGATCTGTCATTTTTGCTTTCTCTCCACTGCTCAGTTTCCTTGGACTTGAGCTTAAATAAAAGCCCAAAGTGAGACAGTTTGTATTTTAAGCCTTGACATGCGCCAAAGAGTACGTTTTGGTTTTCCGAAAGGTTTGACTTAAGATTGGCATCCTTATTTTGCATTTCACTTTTTACACATGCATTTTACGCACAGCTTTGCCCAGTAACATATATTTTTATAAGTACAGTGGACCCTTGTATAACAAACAGCTTGCATAACATAAAATCTGTACAACATAAAAAATTCCAGACATAGGGGAAATTTGCTGAACAGAATCGCCTATGGGGAGAATCCGTACAACATAAAAATGGGATTACTCCATTTTCAATGCATTCCTATGGGAATTTGTATAAAGGAAAATTTGCTTCACATAATTTCATTTGGAACGAATTAATTCCTTTATACAAGGTACCACTGTAATGTCTTTATTACAAGGAATTTTTAATCTTTTACTAATGTCCCTATCTCAACGCACTTCCCAGAATATGCAAAGTGGTACACGTTCAAATAAATAAATAAATAAATAAATAAATAAATAAATAAATAAATAAATAAATAAATACCAGTATTAAATTCCTGAAAAGCACAGAAGACCTCTAAGAATAACCATATTTGGGTCTAAAAATGGAAATTATTAAAATTGCTTCTCTGTGAATGGCTTCTTCGCCATTCACAGAGTTGGGAATGACACTTGGTCTTAATTTAGGGCCTTTTCACACGACCCCTAAGATCCGCTGGTCCCTTAAATTCGGACCATAGATCTTGGGGGTTCGTTTCTGTTCCTGCGTCCCCACCCCTCAGCACTTCCTGCTCCTGTCGGCGTGAGGGGAGGGAGGGGAAAAAAGGACAAAAGAAGCCTTTACTAACCTGCCGGTGACGGTCGAAGTTGCCAGGAGCCCCGTTACTTCCTGGTTCCTTCTCAAGGGGCTCTTAAAGGGGCGGGAGGCAAAAAAACAACAGACAAGCGAGGAGAGCCCAGCACTCTTATCCGCATCAAAAATTTTTTTCACCTCCAAAGAGAAGGTACAAGGAAAGTGCGCTGTGTCGCGCTAAAGTGGGTGGGGTCGCACTACTTAATTGTCTCCAAACTCTGGAGCTGGTGAGAAAACATTTCTAAGCTCCGGAGCTGGGAGCCATTTGCAGCGGAGCTTAGGGGTCGTGTATAAGCGCCCTTAGTCACTTGACTATCAATTCTGTCTTCCTTCCCGCCACACTTTGTTTCAATTTCCAAACTATTCTTTTTTGCCTTCCAGCATGGAAATTCAGACATAGTTTCATGTTCCATAATCCATGGATAATCCTCTCATCACGTACACATTTTTCCCGTTGATGGAAATGTGTTTGTGTGCGTTTTTGGGTCCTATTCATTTGAATGTGAGCTACATTTTTTTTTTAAAAAAAAGGTGTGTAGCAATGGTTCTAATTCTCAATGCTTTTTTCCCTAGTTGCCTCAGAAGGCATAAAAGAGATTCTTTCAGTGAAAATATTGAAACAACTCCAATTCATTTTTTCTCTCTCCATCCTCTACCCAGGATCCCAAGTACACTAAGGGAGTTTTAAGTTCAGAGGACATGAAGCGTGGTTCCAACCGCCCTGCTATGCATTTAAACCCACCCTTTGTCCAGTGTTAGGAAGAGTATGTGACATTGTTTGATCATAACCTAAATATAGGTCTGTCTTCACTCATTGGCTTATTACGCTACCAAAGCACTAGGGTTTAGGACTCGGCACTAAGTGGAATTAATGCAAGACAGAAAGGTCTCATCCCCCTGAAGGTGGAGGGGAAAGATTGTCCCCCAGAGGGCAGAGTTTCATTTTGCAAAAATAGAATGGGGTTTTAAACTCAGCGGAGTAATTAAGGCCTCCGCTCCAACACGGATCACGCCAAAGTAATTTACCCGCCTCTCCCTTTCTTTGCCTTTTTAATATCCAGGTGGTGTTATCAACAACGGTGAACGTTGATGGCCATGTCCTGGCAGTATCTGACAATATGTTTGTTCACAACAACTCAAAACATGGCCGGAGAGCGAGAAGACTTGACCCGTCTGAAGGTACGGGACCTTTAACTCATGGCGAAGTGGGGATTGTCATGAAATAAATCTCACAGTCACAAGTGGGGGGGGGGAATGAGGTGTTGCCTATGTGTAAATAAAATGATGTACATTTGCATAAGGAGTCCCAATCTTCTTTCATTTGTTCTGAGTCAGTTCCCATTCCTATTCTATCCCTGTTTTCATTCCCCCCCCCCAGGGGGCTAATTAATTTGGGTGGTTTTAAAACACTTAGAAACATAGCATAGGGCAGGCATGTCCAAAGTCAGGCCCAGGGACCAAATGCGGCCTGTTTTCACATTTCAAGTGGCCCACAGCCTCTTCTCCCTGTCGGCTCAGCCTGTCATGCTTCCCCGCCAGCTGGCCCCTCCCCATACCGGATGGAGATGTCAACTTGCAGTGTTACAGTTTGCCTGCCCTCCCTGCCTCCGTCCATCCCCCCCAGCCACCTGCCCAGCCTACCCACCCCAGGATCCATTGGTACAGCATCCTCCCCACCTCCTTGCATGTTGTAGAGACTTGTCCAAAGTCCAGCCCGGGGGCCAAATGCGGCTGAATGGATGGCCCGCACACATTTTCACCTCACCAAATCTGGCCCTTCTTGCAAAACATTTGGACACCCCTGGCATAAGGTATATATCAAAGGTCATAACGGCCAGTGGTTCCCAACTTTTTTCAGATCATGACCCCT
Organism: Phrynocephalus guinanensis; assembly: GCA_037367245.1. NCBI lineage: Eukaryota > Metazoa > Chordata > Lepidosauria > Squamata > Agamidae > Phrynocephalus > Phrynocephalus guinanensis. The sequence goes on along the minus strand of CM074745.1, from coordinate 5,895,153 downwards.
TTTATAACAGCTGAGCCATCTGGCTCTTGGTTGTTTGCCATGCTCCTTGATTAAGTTGAACATTCATTTATGTATTTATTTAAAATATTTTTACCTAGCCTTTCTCCTTAAAATAAGAAGAGGCTTGCATCACTCAAGGACAAGATTTAGAGCAGTGGTGTCCAAACTTCAGCCCTCCAGGTGTTTTGGACCACAACTCCCACACTCCTTTGTCATTGGCAATACGGGCTTGGAATTCTGGGGTTTGTGATCCAAAACATCTGGAGGGCCAAAGTTTGGAGACCCCTGATTTAGAGCTAACAATGGTAAGCTTACAAATACCGAAAAGGATCAAACAAATGTCACACTGAAAACCAGTAAAAGTGTTCTGTTTATATACTTCCCCATACCACTTCAATTAGTCTCTGGGTGGTTTACAGTTTTAATTACAGTATGAAGGCTACACATTGCCCCCTCCCCCAGCAAGCTGGGTACTCATTTTACCAACCTCAGAAGGATGGAAGGCTGAGTCAACCATGAGCCTGCTACCTGGGATTAAACCCCAGGTCGTGAGCACAGTTTTACCTGCAGTACAGGCATTTAACCACTGCACCACGGGACTCTTACATGATCAAAATCACAATTAAAGCAGAGTAAGTGATAATGATGATCCATTAACACCCTCCCCAACCCAAGCACAAAGGGAAAGCTTTCTTGAAGAGAAATGTCTTCCCAATGCCTGTGATAGGACAACTAAGATGGGACCAGCCTGACCTGCTGTGGGAGGGAGTTCCAAAGTCTCGAGTGCAGGAACAGAGAAGGAACCATACCCTGATCCAGGCAATATTTATACATTTGTCCAAAGTCAGCCCACCTCCTTTGTTCTCAGCCAGGGGTACAAAAATTACTCTCGAGAAACTAAAGTGATCAAGATGAGCCATAGGCTTTTCCTGGTATGAAATCATAGGAGTATTATTTTTCCATTTTAGTTCTAGCAAAACAAAATATTCCAGATAATAGTACTGCAACTTTCACTTATTATCCTTGTGTTTTATACTTACTGGTCGGTAGCATTACTGTCGTATTCAACTAGTGACAGAATCGTGACCTTGATGTTGTTGTTCACGTTGCATTTGAGCCCAATAATGCGATCACATTTTTTTTTGCCCTTAAAATTCAGGGAGCAACACAAAAGGCACTTAACAAAATGCCAGCAAATATAAATTGTCTTGCTCAAAAAAAAAAAAAAGCATCAAGGGACCAAGGTGCTTTGACAGCATGATTGATCGGACAAGTGCAGGTTCATTTGGTTTTTGTGCACGGGATGAGAGAGGACAACATGTTTTTCCTCGCCTTGAACATTAAAAAAATTAAGTCTATCCTCCTAGGTAGCACCATCCTCAAATCTCTCCTCCTTCCTGATCCAGTTTCAGCCACCTCTGTAGTCTACCTAATGGTGTGACAGGCTACACTAGTGAGATACATACCTTGGTCACTTATACAATTATTTTCTGCAAGTAACATCATCAGATCAGCGTTATGGCTGAACCTGGCCCTCTGTGCTGTGTATACAACTGAATCAGGCCATTCCCCACTACTTTTTCAGTCTTCTAATTGTTTGTTTCGGTCGGGATCGGCCGAAACGCAATGTGCTAAGCATTCAGCAGAAATAATTTTCAGACATCTCGCTCAGCTGGGCTTGACTTGATTTTGAGCAAATCAAGCACCCTGACATCTTAGTTAAACAGAAATGGAACAGCGTAAGATGTGTATGAAAAAGTGTCAGCCGTTCCCTTAAACAAACTGCACGAAACATAACAATGCGCAGAAGGAAACTGACACTAATTGATTTTCGTTTGTTTGGCTAAGCGAGGAATCACCCTCGTCTGCAGGCTGTGTTTCCAAGCAATTACAGATCGCTGGATCTGCTAAGCTTCAAATTGGATAATCGCCTCCACTCTCACTAGCCCTATTCTGGCACCAGTTAAAAAATAACTAGAGAAGCCCCTTTTGGCCTTTTTCTCCTGGCTAGTGAAAGTGAGAAGACTCGGTGACCGTTACTCGAAAAAACAGGTTAGTCTATTATTTCATTAGAGGGTTTCGTTGGCTTCCCCCCCCCCCTTTTTTTTTAAAAAAAATGTGCCCCCACATAAACCTAAAGGAGAATTAATGAACTGGAAGAAAATGATTGAATCAGTAAAGAATTCGGAGCAGTGTTAATTCTCCCCCAGCGGGCAGTGAAATGGTAGAAGGAAACTCCCAAGATTGCAAGGGTAGGAAGCCTTCCAGTTTTTCCTTGACTGATTGAATGTGATTGACGGGCCGTTCAAAGGAGGCTCGTATTTTTGGAGCCCTGCCAAAGCCCCCTTCCACCTCTGACCTTGTCAACATTGGGAATGGCGTGATGGATTGACTTTGGTTATGGACTGGAAAACCATATTGGGATCCTGATGGGATGTCGTCGAGTCCAGGGGCCTTGCAAGTAAGGGATTTGGGGGCGGGGGGGGGCAATGAAAAAGCAAAACTGGGACACGAGCACAATGGGAAGCCTCTCACATTGTGTTGCAGGTCCAGGATAAATGCTAGTTTGTTCAAAAGTGTTTGTGCAGTCAAGACAGCCAATGATTTTAACACCTTTTGACTAGCTAAGAACATAAGAACATAAGAACATAAGAAGAGCCATGCTGGATCAGGCCAAAGGCCCATCTAGTCCAGCTTCCTGTATCTCACAGCGGCCCCACCAGATGCGTTTGGGAGCGCATGAGACTAGATATCTGTCTCCTGATACCACTCCCCTGCATCTGGCCCTTGAAGTACCCTGGTTTAAAGCCTAGAGATTACACATCTCCATCATGGTTTGTAACCCGTGATGGACTTTTCCTCTAGGAATCTGTCCAAACAAAAAAGGAGAGCCAAACCCCTGCTTCGCAGCAACAAAGGTGGGGTGAGGAGGATGCTACCATAAATGATTCGTTGCTGCTAATTAAAAGGTCATCAGTTTCAGACTGTATGCAGCTTATATGCAAGGAGGCAAAGTCACACAGCCCAAAATTAAAGCAGGGGTCAGAAACACAATGAGAAATGTTGGCACCTGGGAGAACTGACACCCAGGTGCCACTTTGAACTGAGGGTGGGCATCCCCTGAAAGAAGGAGGAGGAGAATGTAGTGTTTCCCCCCCCCCCCCAAAAAAAGAAAAGATTCATACTTTCAGAGTGAAAAAGGTAACTAGATCTTAATCTTGTGCCCTCTAAATTAGGTGCCCTTGTTGGCTCACCCTATTTATGGCCCTGGCAGCGACTCTTTAATTGGTGGCAACTCCCCATTGGCACCCATATGTCATTTCTTGTATGCTGATGTTGCTATACATGAGGATACTCGCCTATACAAAATGTATATAGGTGAGAATAATAATAATTGTACTGCAGAGCTGGAAGTGACCCTGTCAAGGCGGAACAGCTGGGAATTGAACTCCCAGCCTCTGCCTCTGCAGTCAGATGCCATAACCACTGAGCTGGTATAGTGTAATGATGTAAGTTGCTGGGGTATGTTGCTATTAGTTAGCAAGCTGATACTTGCATCCATTTTTGTTTTGAGGGGCATGGTGGAAAACGAGCGATACAAGGGGGCCAATTGTTGACAGCAGCAATTCAGTCTACAGTTTATGCAGTTGTACTTCCTCTAGAGTAGCTAACCATAAGGATTTTGGCCAGTATTTCTATAAACCTGCCCAATGTCATTGTGCCCTTCAAAGTGAAAAATAGGGCTCCAGACCCCTGACTCGATGCAAAGGTCCTCACTTATGGGCATTCTGCTCAGTTTTGTCGCCAGCACAAGCACAGATGATGGGGACACGCAGGAGGGTCTTCTCTGTGGCAGCTCCCAGGTGATGGAATACTCACCCTTGGGAGATCAGGCTGACTCTCCTCCCTTTTATCTTACCAATGACTGCTAATGATCCATCATTTCAGTCAGAGTTTTAACAAGCGTAAACTGAGTCTCTGGGTCGCTTTTTAGTTACAATAATTTTTGACATTTTACCCGTTGTAATTATTCAATGTATTTTAATCACCTTTAGAGTGTTTTTTATATATATATATATATATATATATATATATATATATATATATATATATATATATATATATATATATATATATATATATATATATATATATATATATATATATATATATATATATATATATATATATATATATATATATATGCATGTTAGGGTGGATTCGGGTTTCTTCCCGTGTAGAAATCTGGTTGTTTTGGCGACGTTTCGACGAGGTCTCACTCGTCATCTTCAGGCTGGTGTTCTGGCTTCTTTCTTCTTGAAGCAAAGCGTGATCTCAGTTGAAGTCCTTCTATAAATACTGCTGGGGGTGTGTGGTTTGCTTGCTCTGTTGCTGATTGTAGGTTCGTTTGTTCTTTTGTGATCTGCTGTGTGGCTGAGGCGATCGTTAAGGGCTTAACTGCTGGTGGGTTAGATGGCTGTTTAGAGACATCATGTGTGGGTGAGGTGCTGGATGTGTGTCTATTAGCCTTTTGTTTCTTAACGACCTTGGTGATGGGCGTTCTGGCAGCATCCTGGGCTTTGGTGGAGTGGGTCCTGTGTCTTGTGAATTCATTTTGGTCTGGCTGCGTGTCTGTGGTCTCCCAATGTTTTTTTGGCATGTGTAAGTGTGCTCCATGTGGTGGCTGGAGTGGGGAGTAGCGGTAGATGGTGCAGTCGTGGTTTTGTTATTGGATGGTGGTTTCGTTTCGCAGCCAGACCAAAATGAATTCACAAGACACAGGACCCCACTCCACCAAAGCCCAGGATGCTGCCAGAACGCCCATCACCAAGGTCGTTAAGAAACAAAAGGCCAATAGACACACATCCAGCACCTCACCCACACATGATGTCTCTAAACAGCCATCTAACCCACCAGCAGTTAAGCCCTTAACGATCGCCTCAGCCACACAGCAGATCACAAAAGAACAAACGAACCTACAATCAGCAACAGAGCAAGCAAACCACACACACCCAGCAGTATTTATAGAAGGACTTCAACTGAGATCACGCTTTGCTTCAAGAAGAAAGAAGCCAGAACACCAGCCTGAAGATGACGAGTGAGACCTCGTCGAAACGTCGCCAAAACAACCAGATTTCTACACAGGAAGAAACCCGAATCCACCCTAATATGCATACCTATACCCGTGAAAATCTACGAAAACATATATATATATATATATATATATATATATATATATATATATATATATATATATATATATATATATATATATATATAATCGTGGTTTTTTAAATTCCATCCTTTTTAATACTGTGAGCCCCCTTGAGTCCCGTTTTCAGGAGAAGAATGGCCAATAAATGAATAAATAAACCTGGGGTCTCTCTCTCTCTCTTTTGCTTGTGCCCTGACGTTGTCCTTTAGCTACGCCCTGCATCAAGGCTATTAGTCCAAGTGAAGGGTGGACTACAGGTGGCGCCATGGTGATCATTATAGGAGACAACTTCTTTGATGGTCTACAGGTCGTGTTTGGGACCATGCTGGTATGGAGCGAGGTAGGCACAGTTGGGCTATGGTCGCAGTTTGTTAAGCTGCTCTCCTCTTCGAAAGGGTAGGGGGCTTGGGTTTGTTCTCGTTCTCGTTTCTAAGGGCACAAGAGCATACCACCACTTTTACTGTCAAGGGTCCATTCGACAGAATCCTTGGGTTTGTCGCTTGGGGAACCATTTAGAACACCTTGGGTTTGCCATGTTAGATGTAGCTAGTTACTGAGGTGGTGGGGTGCATCTCACTCACATGTTCACACACATGCCTGGTTGAGCAGCCTCGGTACTAAAGAGCTTCTGAAGCTTCTCCTACAATTTATTCTTCTTCTGCACAACTTTTAACAGGGTCCTGTTCTCCAGGATAGTATTCTGGAGTATTCTGATTCTGATCTTATATGGGAACCATACTTTACTTGGAGTGGAAGTTAGGTTTTCAGCAAGGAACCATTCTTTGTGGTTATCATCTATCTATCTATCTATCTATCTATCTATCTATCTATCTATCTATCTATCTATCTATCTATCTATCTATCTATCTATCTATCTATCTATCTAATTAATTCATTTCCTTCCTTCCTTCCTTCCTTCCTTCCTTCCTTCCTTCCTTCCTTCCTTCCTTCCTTCCTTCCATTCATCCATTCATCCATCCATCCATCTATCTATCTATCTATCTATCTATCTATCTATCTATCTATCTATCTATCTATCTATCTATCTATCTATCTATCTATCTATCTATCTATCTATCTATCTATCTATCTGTCTATCTGTCTATCTATCTATCTATCTTTTTGGGTTCATTGAGGGTCTCTGAGTATACAGCTGCTTTCGCTCACAAATACTTATTTCCTACAAGCAGAATATGCAAAATGAAAGCTATTGCTACTTTTGGTGGGGAGGTAATGCCCACATTCAGTTCTGATCAATAACTTCCTAATTATTCTGGAGCAGGACACCTACACCTTGTGCCCTTTAAATGTATGGGTTAGGCTGACTGATGATGTTGAGAGATGCCGTCTCGGGCATCTAAGCAGCACCAAGTTGGAGAAAGCTGACCTAGAAGCCCAAATGGAGAATGATGATGGTTTTTGTGGAAAAGCTCTGACATCCTAACATGTGTCTCTTTGATATTTTCCAGCTGATAACCCCACATGCCATCCGTGTACAGACACCCCCTCGGCACATCCCTGGTGTGGTTGAAGTAACATTATCGTACAAATCCAAACAGTTTTGCAAAGGAGCCCCTGGAAGGTTTATTTATACAGGTATGTGCGAATCATGCACCGCAGAGGAGAGGTGCCGTATTCAATTGTTCTTTATTACAAGTGAAACCCACATGTACTGAGGGGAAAGTATCAGCCAAGCTCCCACTGTAATCTCTAAGCACAGAAGTATGACAGAGGGGGAGGCGGCTGTACAAGGGTAGCTTCTCCAAGTGACAGGGAACACCAGTTTTTCCACATACATTAATCTCATGTGAAGCAGGTACATAGGTACAGCAGAATTCCCTCTCTCATGCTGCCAAACCCCATGGTGTTTAATGTTTAAAGTTGTTTTGAAAAAAGTTAATCTAGAGATGAAGACAAATCAGAAAAATGATGATTCGTTTTTATTCATGATTCATAAAGGTCAACAACTCATATATATATATATGATCATAAATTCATTTGTGCGTAATACAGGGGTGTCCAAACTTTAGCCCTCCAGATGTTTTGGACAACAACTCCTACAGTCCTTTGCCATTGGCAGTCTAAGCTTAGAATTCTGGGAGTTGTGGTTCAAAACATCAGGAGGGCCAACGTATATATATAAGCAAGCTCAGTTTCGGAGCCTTAGTCCGCTGAGCCACCACGCCCCCCTTGTGTATTTATTTAAATACCATTAAAAGGTAACCTCCCCCCAAAAAAGTCTAGCATAGGCACAGATCAGTGTTAGACTGCAAAACATTTCCCTGTGCATAGTGCAATCATTCGGAAACAGATGTCACTGGTGCACTCTACAAACAGTTGAAACGTCGATCTACTTCCCTGTGTTATCACTCACTGAGTTGTAGTGTTCCTTTTGTGTGGTGTCACCACTACTTATTCTTCTTTCCCTTTTTGGAACATGGCTGCAGCTAGCTGCTATCAAGACTTTGCTGTTTGAGTAGAACTTGGGACTAGAGATGTGCACGAACGACCAAACCGGTGGTTCGTTCAACAGTTTCCAGCCTCGCCTCCTGTGGCAGGTACCCACTCAGAAACAGCACCCTGACTTTCCTGCCCCGCCTCCTCTGGGTGGTGCCTCTGATTGGATGCTGACTTAGAGGGGGCAGGTCTGGGAAGTTCAAAACACCTGTTTAGCCAAAAAAACAACAACCCATGAACCAGCACAAAATGACAATTTGGCAGTTTGTGCCCATCTCAACTTGGAACCTATGATTCAGTGAATCAGCCAGGGTGAAATGCAGACCATTTTTTTTAAGTACCGTATATGACTTCCATTTGGCCACAGAGCAGAATGTAAACACGGAAATAGCTGGAGATTGTTTTCAGATTCATCCGATTGGGGTGGGGGAGAGAAAAGTTGTTTTGATGGTGTATACGAGGTGCTGCTCCATAAAATTAGCAAAGGGGAATCAAGTAATTTCTCAGCCTCTCTATCTAAGTAGATCATGACAAGCAATACGATAAACACAACGATTAAGCACAGCTGCACCTGGTGTAAGCAATTCCCCAAGCTCATTTTGGCTGGTAGCAGAATAGTTTGAAGAAAAACACAAAACAACAAAATAAGAAATTCCGAACCGTATAATTAGCCTGGCATGTTGTTTTTCTTCGCCGATCACTATATTAGCGGTATTCAAATACCTGTTATGAGCCTGGTATGATATTTTTTTAAAAAAAAACATAATTACAGTCAGTTATATTTATATATTTGGTCTGTTTTCCTTTATGAATCTGTATGTTGTTTTGGAAGGCATGCGACCTGCTCCATGTGGCTGTGATAAGGAAACACTGCTCTGAACAAAGGCTTTGATAACATAAAATTGGGAAGCAAAATGTTTTCCACCCTCCAGGCTTTTAAAACTTCATCACTGGTGCCATTTGTTGATTGTAGGTAAATTCCATTCATTCCATAGGCAGTGGTCTTGTTTATACATTTTTAATTAGTGTCAAGGCTGAGGACTCCGATTTCAAAACGTCTTCCAAACAACATGCGACACTAACCATGTGATTCAACCTTTTTTTGTTTTTTGTCAGAAACAGTGTAGAGCTTAACATCCAGGATGAGGTTGTGAGGTTCCTTCTGTAGGAAAAAAAACATAGAAAAATGGAATCAACTGGACATTATGTATAGCTGAGCAGTGAGAAGAGAGACAGACGTTTTGGAAGCAAGACACGTGAGAGGCAGGCTGACTGTAACTCAAGATCTCTCTGAAAATCTACTCCAAAAGGCCGAGGCTGGGACGAGAATTTCTATCACCGATGTGGTGGCGATGGTGTAGAAAGATTTTGGGAAGTTCACAGTGCAAGAGCTAAAGATCTAAGAAGAAATCTTCAATATTTAATAGGAAATCCAATATTCATTTCGTGTTCAAACAGATTAGGCTTTAACTGAACAAGAAAGGCACCGAGGCAGCTTGTTTGAAGAGGAGACAGCCATAAACTGTTAAAAAGACAACTATAAAAATTAAAGATAAATTCCAAGGGTAAATCTAAATGCCACAGAGGGAGCTGTTATTGGCACGCATATGTTCCCTGTAATGGGCACTTATAATAGGTTGCAGCAAAGTGTGTCACGCTCACATTGCAGTAGTTAAGGATATGTCAGCAGTTCCTCTCAGTGTTATCAGTCAAGGCGTGCTGTGCAGCTGCTGGCAGACTGAGCTCCCTGGTTATGAGTTTGAATGGCTTTCTCCTTAGCCCTGAGAGAGATGGAGAGGACCAATAGACCTTCTGCTGCATAGCTGAATAAGGGGGCCATCAGACATCTCCAAAAGAGCATCTACTGATGCTACCAGGAAGGGTCACTTTAACAAGAGTGGCCTTCCGTTCTGTGAGCCTTCCATCTTGTGGGTCTTTGTTCCAGCCCAGCCAAAAAAGAGAGAAGTTCTACAGAAGCTTGGGCACAGATGTGGGTGAGGCAGGACCATATTTCCCTGTGCGTCCTGTCATCACTGGGAAATAGTTGTGAATTTCTGGTAAAATTCCTTTCATTATGCAGTAAAACTACTTCAGGTTCCTCAAGGTTCAGCCCTTTCTCATTAACTGGCACTTAAGGTCTCAGTAATTCACTCTGTGATAGTTGAAGTAGAAAGAATAAAAGAATATTTCTTTATCTCTAGTTACTTGCAAATACAGACTTGAGCTTGCTCCTTTTTGAGTACACACATACTTAGCAACCAGTTGAACAGTTCAACAGAAAAACAAGACACACAACAAGCAACTGACCAGTGAAAGAGAAGGAAAAGAACGCTTAGCAGAGAGGCAGGTCTCTCTTTGACATCAAAGGCTGAAGGGCACAGTTGATGAGCACTAGCTAGAGACACAATCATCCCAATGCAAAGAAGTTACTCCCAGCAGAAAACATAGACACCATGCAAGGTTGCAAACAAAATGGCAACAAATGGATCCCAGTACAGGTAGACCATTCCACAAGTCATGATCTATTTCCCTGTGTGGTTACATTCTAAGTTTCAAAAACTCTGTGCTGCCAGTACAAGGGGGAGGGGAAAATAAAAAAAATATTTTTAAAAAGAGCTGACGAGCCCCAGGCCTAGCTGGTCAGGGCTGGGGCGGGGGGGGGGGGGGCAGAAAACCAGATCATATCCGAGCTCCCACAGACTTCTGGCTCACATTTTTTTACTGGAGCAAAAAATTCCCAACTTCTCTGGTAGGTCTTGGAAAACTCGCTAAAGGGGGCGTAACTGGGTTTTTTTCTTTAAAGCCCAGTGGCTGTGGGGACAATATTTTTGGAAATACTTTATATTTAATCAGCATTTTAAAGAATGTGTGATAGAGCCCTTAGTGACTGGAGCTTGGGAGGAGTCTTTAAATGGACTGTTGTGCTTTGTTGCTTTGAATCCATTTTTAATATGTGTACATTTACTGTTTTTTAAATGATGTGAGCTACCTTGGGGCCTTTTCAAGGAAAAAGATGGGGTGAAAATATTATAAAGAGAGAAATAAAGGGGGGATATGTGGCTTTTTAAACTCTGAACAATCTTGAGAACACGAAATTTGATTTTGAAATGACCAAATAAATTGTGAGATTCTCCACGCAATGTGGAACCAAGCGTTACATGCTATCATGACCAAATAAATACATTTATAAAATCTTTCTTGACTAGTAGCCAGATTCTTTTTTTTAAGCAAGAAATCTGAATATTCCTATGAGTTATTTTTACTTAAATATGTACATCTCAGTTGTTTTCATAGTGGGATTTTAAAAGAAAAAAAAATAACAACTCAAGTTTATAATCCCCTTTTCCTTGACCCAAGGCATGTAACTTACTAAAGCGATTAGACTTACCGACAAGAAGAGAAATGGCAGATAGTGATATATACGATCTCAGGAGAATTCTGACAAATTCTCACGATTATTGTTGCAACTTCTCTGCCTGGCTCCCCAATGGGAAATAGATCCTGTGGCAGTTGAAATGTGTATTATTAAATTTCTTAAGCAGTCTAGAAGGGTTCCCAGTGGGCAGAAACAGACTGTCTATGTATAGTAAAGCTGAAACTCTCAGGTCTAAGGTTTCTGTCATCCACTCCCTCTTGGTTTCCTCCAATAATAGTTCAACTCAACATCATAACTCCATCACAGTGTATTATGACTTCTGGCTTCCATATTGTTCCGCTCAAGACAAGCAAGCAAAAAGATGTGAGGCTGATCAATTTTTTTTCTGTTTCATTCACTGCTGCCAGTCAGAGCTGGTGTCAAGACCAGCCCAACAAATGCTACAATGTTTATTTCCAAGTACAGCCCCCTCCTCACTTAACAACGGAGTGCCCTTCCTACGACAAGGTCATTAAGTGAATTGGTTGTTGAGCGAGGAGCTTAGGGTAGATGTCTTGTGTTGAGGCTACCCTTTTTGCAGGCAGGTCAGAAAATGGAGGCTCTCTGGGAGGCCATGGCAGAAGCGGAACAAAAAGGAGGGGAACATACAGTAGAGATGGAGGTGGTTGATGCTTTGGTCATTCTCATCCCCATGGGAGGCTCCCACTGCAATGCCTGCAACAACACCTGTTTCTTAGAAACAGCAGAGGAGGAGGAAGGTGTGTGTGTGGAGGATTGTAACCCTGCTTCCTTCCCTCTGAATTGCTGTTAAGATAGGTGCAGGCAAGCGGAAGGAGACTGGATGCTTGGGCCCAAGCTCTGTGAGATAGAACATCAGGTGCTTCCTGTGGTAGCCACTAGGTGGCAGTGACTTTGGCCGCTGCTACTGGTTGTAAGCCTGAGCGGTCATTAAACAAGTAGGTTGTTAAGTGAGGAGTCCTTGTTATCTCCCAATCAGCAACTGCCCCCCCCCCCGGCAATGTTAATTAATACTTTCCATCTTCATACCCTTCCTGTTTTATGGCTACTTCTTCTGCTCAGCTGGGACATTGGTACTGCTGATCCATCTGTTGATTGCCCCTTAATTAAACCATTTTGAGACCCTGCTGGTGTATCTGACTACTGCTTCCTTTGCATTATTACTCTTTTTCTTTCTTCATATAAAATAATAGTTGGTTTTCCAGAGGGAGGTGGGGTTGTTTTCTCTCTTTTTTTATTTGCATTAATCTCCTGTTACGATTATGTCTGATCGTTTGCCCCAACCTCTGTTTCAGCATTAAATGAGCCTACCATCGACTATGGTTTCCAAAGACTCCAGAAAGTCATCCCTAGACACCCTGGCGACCCAGAGAGACTAGCCAAGGTATACAGTTTTCTAAGCCTTTTCATCAAAATCTGTCATTCTGGATTTGCTACATCAGAAATTGAAACCTGTACATTTCTAATCCAATATGATAGAGTAAATCTTAATTCTCTTGCAAATAACAGTACTGAGTCTAAATCAGCAACACTATACTTTGAGTATGAGATTGGACTCATTTGCCATGTAAGCCGCTCTCAACTGAGTTATTCTATGCTTCTTATATACAGTGGACCCTCATATAACAGTTTGTATAACATAAAATCTGTACAACATAAAAAATTCCAGAGATAGGGGAAATTTGCTTAACATAATCACCTGTGGGGCAAATCCATACAACATAAACTGGGATTACTCCATTTTAATGCATTCCTATGAGAAATTTGTATAAAGGAAAATTTTCTTAACATAATTTCATTTGGAACGAATTAATTCCTTTATACGAGGTACCACTGTATTTGAAATCCCTATAATTAATCATAAGCATAAGCATGGCTTGATATACTTAATATTTGTAACTCATGTACATTGATCGGGATACCTTAACATATATAGGCCAAAATCCTGTTGGTGAATTTAGTAATGTGCAGTAAAATAGGTCCATCAAATCACTGGGGATTCAGTGAGTCGATGCCTTCAAAACTTCCATTAATTTTCATGGACCTGCAGTAGGATTTTGACCATAAACTGGCACAAAGAATCCTTGAACAGACCATTGTCATCCATGTATTATTCCCCCTATGACTCTCTTTTTTCTCCTAGACTTTTTCTCTCTATATTTTTTCTCTTAGAATTTCTACAACCCAATCTGGTAGATCAGGCATTGGAAAAAAAGAGAGAAGATTTAATTGTGTGGGTTTTTTTTAAAAAAAAATGTAATTGCACACAAATCCTTGAATTTCTTCCAGTCCACTCATGCAAGGCAGCTCAGACTCAGAAGGTTCTCACACAAGTGAGACCTCCAGCAAGAGCAATTATTCTAGCTACAGAATTCATGTGTGGCAATCTGAGTTGATTCTAGACTGGCATTCCCATTGGCTACCAGTTAGCTAGGGAGGTTCCATTTATAACTCTTGGCTGTCGTCTTTCCTTCCAGGAGATGCTGTTGAAAAGAGCAGCTGACCTAGTTGAAGCACTGTACGGAACACCGCATAATAATCAGGTTACAGCCTCTCCTCTCTCTCTTTCTCTCTCTTCCTCCCTCTCTCTGTATATCTGTAGGGGAAGTCAAAATCCTGCTGGCTAACTTTCCTCCATAGTTGATGGTTACAGCTGAAGTTTTAGATCTCACCAAAGCCAGCATGGACTTCCCTTTCAAGGAAGGCCAGAGACCGACATTAGAGATACCCCATGACTGGAAGAGGGCCATACTTAACTAACATACCTTTTACACAACCCCTAAAATCCGCTGCAAAACACTTGCAGATCCAGAGCATAAAATTGTTTTCCCACCAGCAGCGGACTTTTTTTAAAAAAAAAAAAGTACGACCACGCCCACTTAAGCGCACCCCAGCACACTTTACAAGTACCTGGTCTCCGGAGGTTAAAAAAAATTCCAATGTGGATTGTAAAGCTGTGGATGCTGGGCTCTCCTCACCTTCTGTTTGTTTTTGTTGTCCCTGCTGCCCCTTTAACAGATAGGAATCCCTATGGGGCTGCTCTGAAGGCAGGCGGAGGTGAGCCTGTATTTTTTTCTCCCTCCCCTCACCGCAGACAGAAGCAACAGAGTGCGGGGGGGGGGGAATCCAAATTTAAGCTACCAGCAGATCTTAGGGGTCGTGTAAAAGGGCTCTAAGGTGGATGTCTTAATTTCAGAGCAAAAGCTTCCTGCCTACAGATTAAGTTGCTTTGTTTGGTAATTAATGGATCTTAATGATTTAAGCACAAGATTCCTTGAAGGTGGATTTCATAAACTTGGAAAGACCTCTCCAATCACTCCTTGGCCTCATGTTCTAATTACGGGCTACTGTTAATATACAATATATTTCTAGCTTTGGCTACTTCCCTCCTTGCAGTCTTTTCATTTTCACAGGATTTTGGCCTTTGAAAGAGTGCTAAGGAAGGGTTTTATTACATTGGGTGTGGCATTTTTTTGTCCTTCCTCCTTTCAAACGGATTTTATTTTAATTCTGTGTTTGCTTATTGTAGCAGCTTTTAGAGATTTTAGTTATGTTAGATTGCAGCTTTTAGAGTTATGTTAGGTTGTTTCGGCAACAGCAGAAGCAAAACAAACAGAAGGGTTCTGGGATCTTCACAAATTAACAAATTTGTTCCAGTGTGTCTGCAGAAGCAAAATCAGAATCTATGAAATCTTACAATGAAATAAGTTTCTTGTCAGTCTCAAACGTGCCCACGATCCTTTTGATTTTGTAGTCCCTTCTGTTTTAATATGACCCCTCGCTGTGCTTTTTTACATTATGATTTTGAGCTCCCTTGAATCCTACACAGGCAGAGAGACAAAGGAAGGAAGGAAGGAAGGAAGGGTAGGAAGAAGATAAAAGGAAGGAAGGAGGGAAGGGTAGGAAGAAGATAAAAGGAAGGAAGGAAGGAAGACGCTCGAGTTACCTAATTAAAAAATAACTTGCTTGTTCCATGCAGGACATTATTCTGAAGCGAGCTGCAGATATAGCAGAAGCTCTTTACAGCGTTCCAAGGAATCCCGGTCAGATCCCTGCTTTGTCTAGCTCTCCAGCTCACAGTAGCATGATGGGAATCAACTCCTACGGCAGCCAACTGGGAGTCAGCATCTCAGAGTCCACACAAGGGAACAATCAAGGTAAAGAGGGCAGTAGCAGCCAGGAGGGCTAGGATTTTCAGATTTTCTGAAATACCAACACCATTATTCTCTATTCTGCGAGTCCTACATACTTTACAGACACCTCCTCACAAGCACCTAAATAGGATGCCCCTGGGAGAAAGGTCTCAACCGGAAACCTTTGAGGATTCGTTAGGCCTAACCCTGCTCAAGCGTCCAGCTAGCGTCACTGCAAGAACAGGACGCTTTGGTGGATCTAGACTTAGAACCGCCAGCAATTAAGAGCACTGTAAATAATATCTAAGACTGCTTTCACATGACCGCTAAAATCCGCTGACAACTTAAATGCTGATCCCCCAATGTGGTTTTTGTTCTGCTTCCCATGTTCCCACCTCCCACACTCTGATTCTATTGCTTCTGCCTGCGGTGAGGGGAGAGAGGGAAAAATGCAGGCTCACCTCTGCTTGCCATCAGCAGCAGCTAATTGTTCCAGCCCGTTAGGATTCCTGTCTGTTAAAGGGGGGGTTGGAACCCAACAAAAACAAACAAAAAGCGGAGGAGGGCCAGGCATGGAATGCTTTAAAACAGCAACAAGGAACAGCAACAAGGATTTTACCTCCTACAGACCAGGTACTTGTAAAATGTGCTGGGGTGCGCTTAAGTGGGCGTGGTCGTACTTTATTTTTTTTTAAAGTCTGCTGCTGATGGGGAAATAATTTTATGCTCCGCATCTGCGAGCATTTTGCAGCGGATTTTAGGGGTCGTGTGAAAGCAGCCTAAATGTTCATAATGAAGGAGCAGTTTGCACCTCTACATACCTATAAATTAGAATATGAACTTTTTACCTCCTGTTCTGTCCTGTCTTGGATAACTCTTTTTGGGGTTGTTATAATTATAATTTCCCAACCACTCACTGGGAGATACACAGAGACCTTTCCTTCTTATAATATAGGTTGAGAATGTGCGTTAGCATTAAAAAGAGAGAACAAGAACAAAAATGAAAATGAAATGCACAAGTGCCATTAAATGAGTAGTGTTTCAACAGAATAATTGACTATTGATTTGCCAGCCAGATTCCTTTTGAGGGGGGGGGATTATTGTCACAAGCAAGCAAGCAAACAAAATATATTCCTCTAATTGCATTCAGTTGGAGACCTGCTAAAATAGTCTATATTGGTCAAATAGTGCTTATGTTTGCTGGGGAGAGGCGTGATGCCTTATTATGTGGAAAAGTTTCTTTCTTTTAAACTTTCCAAAAGTTTCCTTGCTGCTCAACCCCCCCCCCCCCCCCAAAAAAAAAACCCCACACAACCCTTCTATGCAATGGAGAATGAGCCTCTGTATCTCCCTTGAAATCGCTGAGAAGTTGCAACCTTGACCATAGGTTGCAGCCAAACCCACATTAATGGAATAAACACGAGAAACAACCCTGCGATAATTTCTTCCAGAGGCCAAAACGCCCTGCCACGTCCTTTCAACCGTCAGATGTGATCAGCCGAAAATGCACACGTTGTCAAACAAAGGTGTTGTTTGACAGTCCTCCGGTGCAATGGGCTTTAGGGCTGAGAACCTGGAAAGGGATCGTATTCAAGCGATCCTTCAATCTCAGGCTGCTCTTTGAGGATGGCTTTTCTGCCTGCATTTTCACGCACCTTGGCAGTACGCCCTGGATTAGAAAGGCAGGCCTTGGCTACAACAGTGATGTCCCTTTTTAAAACATCCAGTCGGCTTTGAGAGAGAGATACAAAAGAGAACAAGGGGCAAAGAGGGGAACAGGCTTCCTCGTTCATTGTGTAGCAACAACAAGGCAAGTCCAGGACACTGGATTTGGTGGAATGGAAAGCACCACTGCCTGTGTTGGCAGCGTAGGAGCAAAAGTAGGTGGTCTCAAAAGAGCATAGAAGCATTCTCTCTCTCTCTCTCTCTCTCTCTCTCTCTCTCTCTCACACACACACACACACACACACACACACACACACACACACACACACACACACACACAGAGAGAGAGAGAGAGAGGGGGGGGGAGGGAGGGAGACACCCCCCCACACAAAAATGCATCCTCTCTGCCTCAAATGGGATAGAAGACAAGATTGAGATGGCTGGAGTATGTCTGAAGGTGAAATAGCACCTCACTTGCCCTAATAGATGAGACTCACCAGTAAGAGGTCCTCTTTGTGAAGACCCATGGCAGGGATGCAGAGAAGAGAGCAAATTTTGTCTTGACACAACTCCACGGAGCTTTTTCTGGAAGTTGGGTCATGGCTACTGGGCTTCTTTTTCTTGAGACTTTTCTTTTTCTTGAGAGATAGAAACATTTGGCTGCTCATCCAAACAGCTTCATCAGTCACCAGCTTCATCAGCTGTTTGGATGAGCAGCGAAACCTTTCTATCTCTCAAGAAAAAGAAGTCCAGTAGCCATGACTCAACTTCCAGATAAACTCACCTGGATGACTGAGAATCTTCACAGACATATCCATGTAGCTTGTGTGGTGTCAAAGTCGATGCTCTCCTTTTGCTACTAGATAAAGATTAATGACAAACAGTACTTGGAAAGTACAGTGTAAAAGTAACCACAACAAACTACAAGCAAGTAGACTATGTGCCATTTCTGAAACAATACAAGGAGTAGTACAATTCTCTCCCTCACCAAGGTATAATCAATAATGTTTCCTAGGGTGCTTTTACACGACCCCTAAGATCCGCTGGCCCCTTAAATTCAGACCAGAGATCTTAGGGGGTTGTCACTCTTCGTACTTCCTGGCTGCCTGCTGCATGAGGGGAGGGAGGAAAAAAAGGGACAAAAGAATAAAGCCTTACCTCCCGGTGCTGGTGGAAGCTGCGGGGGGGGGGGGGAAGCCCCGGTCACTTCCTGGTTCCTCTTAAAGGGGCGGGAGGCAAAAAACAAAAAGAAAAAGAAGCGAGGAGAGCCCAGCACATCCGCATCAAATATTTTTCACCTCCCAAGAGCAGGTACAAGAAAAGTGCGCTGGGTCGCGCTTAGGTGGGCGGGGTCGCACTTAATTGTCTGCAAACTCCGGAGCTGGTGGGGAAACATTTTTAAGCTCCGGAGCTTGCAGCCATTTGCAGCGGAGTTTAGGGGTCGTGTATAAACGCCCCTAGTCAGTTTTAAAGGGGCTTCTTAAGAGCCCTTTTGGAAGCAATTTAAGTAGTTTTTATAAAAATGTTCTTCTCTTATGTCCTGTTACATCTGTGGCCGGCATCTTGAGAGGGCAAGGAGCTCAGGGAACTGGGAGTTCTCTCTGTGCTCTGGGCCACAGAATCTGGCAAAACGTCTGGAAGAAAAACTTCCAGAACACAGCCAAACAGCCCCGAAAAACTTACAACAACTATCATGAGATAAATGGTTTGCCAAAGCAAATGGAATTGCGGGAAATATACTGGAGATATAAAATGCACATGGACTTTGTCTGCCCTGGCTACAACATGCAAGGTCGGAATCATTGCATTCGAGAAAAGGAAACGGACTGATTGACCCATTTCCTAGTCTTGGTGGCTAACGGCAGCCGGGGGAGGGAGATTGTGCTGTTGTCCCCATCCACGTGTACTCAGCGAAGGTCTCTCCCTTGGTAGGCTACATCCGCAACACCAGCAGCATCTCTCCGCGAGGTTATTCATCCAGTTCGACCCCTCAGCAGTCTAATTACAGCACCTCCAGCAACAGCATGAACGGCTACAGCAACGTCCCCATGTCTAACCTGGGCGTTCCTAGCTCGCCTGGCTTTATTAACGGCTCTCCCACAGGATCGCCCTATGGCTGTGAGTATCCCGCCTTTTCCATCTCATTGTTGTTGTTTATTTCCTCCCCCCCCCTTCCTCTGTGCTGACCTGTGCTTTGACTTAGGCCAAGAGGCAATCTGCTGGAAAATGGCTCATGCCTCACTCTGGAGGGAGGGAGTGGAAAGGCTTCCTGACCTCGCCAGCAGAAATTAAGTGCCAAGGTGTTGCGGAATGAGATCGCCAGGGCACGCGGCTGCTTCCGCCATCTCTACCCGGGCCAATCTGCCAGGCGTGTAGCTAAAACCTTGAAAGCTGCTCTGAGAAGTAATGAGTTACGGTACCAAGAGACCTCAAAAGTATTTAGTCCCTGCTAGTGTTATAATTGTGGAGAAGGATGTGCTTACCTCTCATTTTCTTGGAAGTCACTGAATTGTAGGTTGATTTGGGCTGGGCAGTTTGCTGGCTGGCAGATTGGTTTAATTTGTTTATTTATTTATTTATTTATTTTTACCACTTATATGCCGCCCACTACCCAAAGGTCTCTGGGCGGCTTACAATCAAAAGAATTAAAACAGTTTAAAATAGTTAAAAATAGAATATCCATAAATAATCAAAGATATAATAAAAACCTTACACTAAAATCATTACACTAAAATTGTCATCAGAGGACCCACAGTCTATACTGTATCAATTAAAAAACTTCTGGAACAGGGAGGTTTTTACCTGGTGTCGAAATGTAATCAATGTTGGTGCCTGGCGGATCTCAATCGGGAAGGCATTCCATAGCTTGGGGGCAGCTGCCGAGAAGGCCCTATGTCTACAAGCCATCCCTCTTACCTCCTTGATCTCCTTGATCTCTACCCCCTGGCTCGATCTTAATTGCCGGGTAGGTTCGTATAACCCCTTTCTCTCAACACCGGGACCCCAAGACATTCACATGATTATAAAACAGATCATACAATTAATACAGATGTCGACGAGAAATAGGCCCAAGCTGGAAAATGATTAATAGAGGTGGTTCGTGGCTACCCACGAGCTGGAAAAGACAGCCAGGTCATGCTTCACCCCCCCCCGCCCCCAGTTTGTGCACGGGGGAGGGAATCCTAATGCCTCCAACCAATCTCCCACTTGCCTACCTCCTTCCCACTGTCCTGTCGCCTCACTTCCTGATCCTGTCACCTCCTCCTCTTTGTCCTCAGCAGATAGACATGTGCATGCACAGGTTTAAAATATTGCACCCATTCAGGTCATATCCATTTTAAATGCAATAAATAAATAAATAAATAAATAAATAAATAAATAAATAAATAAATAAATAAATAAATATTGGTCTGTGTTTTCTATGTTGTCACTTTCCCCTGTCAAACATGCACCACATGTAGATACACCTGAGATCTCGGCCCTTTCCGCACCTGCATCATAAATATTTATGATATTTAAAACATATCTCTGTTTTGTGTCTCCCCTTCCCTTTGCATGAAAAAAAAATGCAAGTGTTTCTCAGACCACCTTTACTGAAAAATTCCAGCCACATTTACCATTGTCTGTATTCTGCCTTTCCTTTCACTTTTATTTTCCCAGACTTTTACTTCCTCTCGCCTAGGACCAATATCATAAAAATAAAATTAACAAAAAAAAACCCATGCTTAACAGGATAAAATACCCTGGCTGTAGTAAATCTTTTACATTTTTCTCCTCGCCACTCACACCTTGTAACCAGAAAGCTTGCAAGGATATTATTTGTTATTATTTGCTTTCTTCCAGTTGTGAGGTGGCTCACAATGTTGCTTAAAACAGATGTGCAGTACTAAAAAAACTGAGGGGTCTTTCAGACAGTGGAAAGATTTGTGCCTTTTGTCTCTCTTATTCTGTCACTTGCTTAGGATGTCCCAAAAATCACATCTTGACCGTGAGTGGTTTTTTGTTGCCCTCCATTTCAGTGCTGTACTTGTGCTTCTCAATAGGGATGATATTTTCAGTTTTAATGGACTACAGATCCCACAGTTCTCCAATCTTGGACTACAGATCCCACAATTCTCCAATCTGCCAGTTCTACAGACAGACAGACACTTGGCAGACACCTCAATGTGGCTGGCTTGGCAAGCTTGGAGGCTGAGCTAGGCCTAACTGCCTAGCTTCTTGTTAATTGAACATGAGTCAGCAGTGTGATGCGGCGGCCAATAAAGCCAACACGATTCTTGGTTTCTTGGTTCATCAACAGAAGCATAGTATCTAGTTCAAGAGAAGTGATACTACCACTCTATGAGCTATGTCCAGTTCTGTGCACCTCAATTTAAAAAGGATGTTGACAACCTCGAGCGGGTGCAGAGGAGGGCGACCAGGATGGTTGAGAGTCTGGAGGAAATGTCTTATGAGGAATGGCTTAGGGAACTGGGAATGTTTAGCCTTTCAAAAAGAAGACTGAGAGGGGATATGATAGCTATGTTTAAATATTTGAAAGGATGTCCTATTGAAGAGGGAACAGCTTTGTTTTCCATGGCTTCAGAGAGGAGGACTCGGGGCAGCCCATAGGGAACATTTGTTATCTGAGCCAGCCCTATAACTAGAAATTGTGATTTGTTATCCCAGTCAGCCCATAGCGAAAATTCGTTATCCGAGGCAGTCCCATACCTGGAAATTGTGATTTGTTATCCAAAAAATTCATTATCTGGGCATTCGTTATCCGAGGTATTACTGTAGTCTAAATTCCACAAAGTGTTGGCGGTCGAGTCTACGAGGGAGGCAATAACAAGCAAACAGCCTCTGATCAAACTTTAGGATTAAAGCAGGCTCGGATTGGGATGGGCGAGTCATTTAGAATACCTTGGATTCAAGCCATGGAGGGTTTCTTTCATAGCTTGTTACCAGCTCTCGGACATGTAATAATCCTGCTGCAAAAGCAACTTTTTAAAAAGTTGAAGTGGTTTAAAAAACACACACACACACACACAGAGAGAGAGCTCAGTAAGGGTTGAAGATGCTGCAGAACTATGTTCAATGTCAGTTAGGAAAGAAAAGAAGAAGAAAAATGGAATGGAGTATCCCACAAGGGGAGGGGGGGCACAGCTGGCTGGGACATTTTTAAGTTCATGTTTGCCTTGTAATTTTTCTATGGCTGACCTGTTTGCACACCCAGAGAAACACATAGAGAGAGCCCAAGAACATTATAGATGATCTGTAGCAGAGCAGGGATAAAATTGTGAATTTTCCTAACTCACACGGAGTCTTCTAGGAAGGTCATTGTTTTGCCACTGACAAGGTCTAATTGTTTTTCCTAAACAGCCCCCGGTTCGAAAAAGAAGAAGATCTCGAGCTTCCCCCCTCCCTCCCCCTTTTTTGTAATTTAACAACAATTTGCCTGTTTGAAAGAATCACTCTCTTTAAAAAAAAAAAAAGAAATTTGAAACGTCGATGACTCTTGCACGGAGAGATTAAAAATGGCCAAACAGATGTTGTGGTGGGTTTTTTTTTCTTTTTTAAAAGAAAACTTAGAAAATCCACTTCCTGGCTAGGTTATATGTGCCAAGTTTCAGCTCCAGGGAAAAAGGGAGAAATTTTTGCAGCTGAGTTATAAACCCCTGACAATAAGGGTTTACAATGAGATGCTGACAGACCCTTAGGAAAAAAAATATTTAAAAGGAAATGTTCCATCTCCGAGAAGAATATGTGCCGAGCGCAATCCAGCTGTGATTGTGTGGGCATAACCATGGATTTGTGCAAGAAAAGAAAAAGAAGAACGTTTTGGCCTCAGAAGAATTCCAAGGGCTGCTTGATTTCATCGTGACCTGTTTCATACTGCCTCTGAGATCTTCTTTAGTTTAATCTTCTTTTAAAACAGCCTTCAGACATGGTACCATTCCCATCATCCCCAATTCCCACCCTGCATGGTATGGTGGAATTTATTGTCCACCACATCTGGCTCCTTCACTACTCTCCCTTCAGTTTCAAGAACAACAAAGGTTGAGGAAGGCAGTTTTAAAATACTAATGGAGGAAGGGGTTTACTGTCTTGACATCTGATAGGCAGAGACTGGAGGGACGCCTGATGGTCAAATACTGCCATGTTGGATATACGGTAAACCCCCACCTATCGCGAGGGTTAGGGATCCGACCCGACCCACAATAATTGAAAATCCGCAATATGCGGATGTTGGATCAGGTCGAGACTGGGTGGGCTCTCTGGAGGCTCCTGTACTTACCCCAGGCCTGGCACTGCCCCAAACGGGCCTGCAAGGGGCTTTCCAGTTCCCCAGAGGCCCCCAAAGTGCTTTCTAGTGATCTGGAGGTCACTTCTGGTTTACTGGAAGTCACTTCTGGTTTGCGGGGAAGCACTTTTGGGGCCTCTCACGGGCCTGGGAAGGCCTTTTCTCCTTACCCCAGGGGGCCTTTTTTCATATACTGCGGACCCACGATATACTGGGACTGCAATACATGAACCACGAAAGGGCGGGGGACAACTGTATAGGACACCATCATCAGAGATGCCATGCATTTAGACTCCAGTCATGTGACAAGCAACAGTGGGAGAAAGAGAGCATTTGTCTTCATTTTTTCTTTCTTTCTGTTGGCTTGGTTGCCTCTAATCTCAGATAATCAGGGATTGGGGGGCAGTCAAAACAGAATTCCATCTCGGGGTAAAAAGGAGCTCCTTCCTCTGTCCTGCAGACACCCAGGAAATGCACAGACACTGTTATTCAGTTGTTTGGTACACATGTGCCCTAAGACTGGGGTATGATAAGAAGACCTTAAAAACTAGGAAGATGAACATTTACGGTCAGTAACATGGATTGTGCATCATAAATTGTTCTTCATTCGGTAAGACACCTGACTATATAGAACAGGGGTCCTCAACGTTTTCAAACAGCGGGCCAGTCCACCACCACCCAGACACCACTGGGGGCCGGATCACAGTCCAAAAGCAGCCGTGGAGGTTGGCTTGCTCACAAAACAGGGGGTAGGTGGGGGGGGGTTGCAATTGGTCCCAGGGGCCGGATTCAGGATCTTGGGGGGCCGCATCCGGCCCCGGGGCCTTAGGTTGAGGACCCATGGTATAGAACTTTGAAAGTTATTGGTCTCCAGAAGTAATATATGCTAGGATCTGGGGAAAGGTTTCAAATCAGTTTGTAGAATGGTAATGTGCTGGAACGCTTGAGCTCAGCAGTTCTGGGGTGTTACTGGAAATCGTATATTGAAAATTTGTCATGTGTATTATTTGTGTGTGTCTGTGTGTGTGTTCGCGCATGTGCGTGGAATTAGCATTCGTCAGTGACAGTTGACTAAAATCTCATTATAAAGCATTTTTAAAAAAACTAATTGTTAAAGTTTTCAAAGAATACAGTCAAAAGGTCAACATCAACTTGCTCCCCCTACCAAAATGATTGTCTTTTTAAAAAGTTTTGAAATAATAAATGGCATCATGCTATTATTTTCCTACTTCAAAAAATATTACACGCTGCAGGTGACCCTGTTCTCGGTGACCAAATATGACCTGGTCGGTCTGCCCTTCTCTTCTGAAATGTATTTTCCCTCCTAAAATTATAGTGATGATTTCCAGAGTTGCCTATATACTCGTAGAATAACATCTGCAAACAATGTGCAAATTGGTCTCTGCTTTTGCCTTCCTTTTTGGTAATCCAGTTCTTCATTTTACGCAGGAAAGAAAGAAGTGGGTGGGAAGGAAGGAAGGTGGTCCTTTTGGTTCTTTTTTTCCTTTTTTTGCCATCAAGGAACTCTCGATTGCTAACGGAAGTTCTGTTTTTGGCTCCTCCTTAGTGATGTCTTCAAGTCCAACTGTCGGCTCCTCCAGTGCTTCCTCCATCCTTCCATTCTCCTCCTCTGTCTTTCCTGCTGTCAAACAAAAGAGTGCCTTTGCCCCGGTCATCCGACCCCAAGGATCGCCTTCCCCAGCTTGCTCCACTGGCAATGGGAATGGGTTTAGAGGTAAGGAAATACCTGTTTTGCTTCCCTTCCCAAACCTTTTAGGGAAAGGGGGTGAGATTCATTTCAAGGACCTGTGAGATGCATTGCATCCATCGAACACCTTGTCTGCAGCCCTGCAGCCACCGTACTGCCAATGGCTTGGCCATCATCACAAACCATGCCTCCAAAATTGCCACCAAACGTCTGTTGGCATAGGGCCACATTTCTCTAACCCAGGCATGTCCAAACTTCAGCACTCCTGATATTTTGGACCACAACTCCCAGAATTCTAAGCTTGTTTATTTATTTATTTATTTATTTATTTATTTATTTATTTATTTATTTATTTATTTATTTGTAAGCTTGTATCCTACCCATCTTCCCGGCGGGAACTCTGGGCGGCTAACAGCAGTAAAAGCACATAAAACAACAATAAAAGCTACAAGCAATAAGGCAGCGGAGGGCAAGATGGCAGCGAGCCCGGGGGGGGGGGACAAAAAAACACACACTAATTCACAAGGTCGCCGAAGGCCTCTCTAAAAAAGAGGGTCTTCAAGGCCTTCTTGAAGGCGGACAGGGACTGAAGCAGGCACAGCTCACTGGGGAGGTGGTTCCAAAGTGAAGGCCCAACTACAGAGAAGGCGCAGTGTCGTGTTCCCCCTTTCCGCACCTCTCTGGGTGTGGCAACCCGAAGTCAGTGCGCCTGAGACGATCCCGTGGGTCTGGATCCGGATGCCTTTTGGGAGATGCGCTCCGCCAGGTACTCTGGTCCCAAGCCATGGAGGGCTTTGAAAATCAAAACCAGGACCTTGAACCTGATCCGGAGGACAACGGGGAGCCAATGCAGGCGGGCCAGGACTGGGGTGATGTGCTTGTATCTTCGGGCACCCACCACCAGCCTAGCTGCCGCATTTTGCACCCGCTGTAATCTCCGGATCAGGTTCAAGGGCAACCCCATGTAGAGGGCATTGCGATAGTCGATCCTCGAGACCACCAGGGCCTGCACAACTGTCCTCAGGGAGGACTTAGATTGCCAATGGCAAAGGACTGTGGGAGTTGCAGTCCAACACATCTGGAGGGCTGAAGTTTGGACATGCCTACTCTAACCGCTGCCATACTATTGCTTTCCTTTGCAGCAAAATTGACAAGGTGAAACTAGGCATTATGATTAGGCATAGGCGACGCTGCCGTTTTCTCCCCCATAACGTTTTTTGTCTGAAATGCAGGTTCTCAATAATCAAACCTACAAATCAAATCCACATTTGGCCCCTTGGAAAGCAACATGTGGAGCAAATGGAAAGCATCTCAGACGGCCAGACATCTTTGATCACTTAGAACAGCAGTGCTTGCAATGACAACGTTTGGGCTATCTTTTTGAGTTGTGTAGTTTAAGAGGATCCTCCGCTACCCTTGTGGACAATATAGCTGTCATAGTTGCTTCCAGATAGTTAGTTAGATAGATAAATACTAGAAAAGTACTACAAAAGTAGATATTTTAGTACTGTAGGACCTTGTATAAAGGAATTGATTCGTTCCAAATGAAATTATGTTAAGCAAAATTTTCTTTATACAAATTACCATAGGAATGGATTGAAAACAGAGTAATCCCTAATCACAACCATTTTTATGTTGTACGGACTCGCCCCATAGGCAATTCTGTTAAGCAAATTTCCCCTATCTCTGGATTTTTTAGGTGGTACAGATTTTATGTTATACAAACCGTTTGTTATACTAAAAAGTAGATTAACCTCTCTGTATACGAATAGACAGACAGACGTATACACAAATACGTGTGTTAGTAAAGAATATATGCATTCAAACACACAAACGCAAACACGCACACACGATAGATAGATAGATAGATAGATGATAGATAGATAGATAGATAGATAGATAGATAGATAGATAGATAGATAGATAGATAGCAACAATGACATACAGCCTGGGATATTTTCTCTTCTTTCTGAGATTTCCTTGCAGCCAGATAACTAAGAGGGAAATCTGACAGAAAAAATTCTGTGTCCTCCAGATAATCTCCAGGAGTATTTCTGAAAAGTCCCAGAAATTAAAGATGCCCATCCTGTAGCAGAATTGGTAGTTCCTGAAGAGGAATGGCAAAATCCTGTACAGGATCTGGATTTTCCTGTGCAGGAATGACCACTTCCTAGGCAGGGTTTGGCAGTCTCTACATCAAATGTGATTGGTGGGAAAGGACAAGCGAGACGAACAGTGAGGGAAGTGAGCACTTCATAAGAATCT
This sequence comes from Phrynocephalus guinanensis, assembly GCA_037367245.1. Classification (NCBI taxonomy): domain Eukaryota; kingdom Metazoa; phylum Chordata; class Lepidosauria; order Squamata; family Agamidae; genus Phrynocephalus; species Phrynocephalus guinanensis. The sequence goes on along the minus strand of CM074745.1, from coordinate 5,868,033 downwards.
GTCAAAACCATACAGCACTCCCATTTTGTTCTGAGAATGAATAGCTGTTCTTTTTCCACTTGTTTGGGTTGGGTTGGGGTGGGGTGGGTTGGGTTGGGTTGAGGCATTTTTAGTGCCAAATCAATGGTGGCTTGAAACAGCAGCCTAGCCTCGTCTTGACCTAATCTGATTTACCCTGGGCAAATGTTTGCCAAGGTCAACCTCTGTTCCTAGCCCTGGCAGCAGGTCAGCTGTGGCAGAACTTCTGTTATCCCATTTGCAATGCAGCCCCAGAGCTTGCTTACCTGGGAGTAGAGATGGGCACGAATAAAAAAAAATGGTGTTTCGTTTGTCGTTTGTCGTTTAGGGGGTCCGTTTCGGTTCGTTTCCGTTTTTCGTGAATTTTTGCAAAAAAATGGTTTTCATTTCCGTTCGTTTCGTTACTGTTTCATTTCCACATATTTCTTTTTTGTGATTTTTTTTAGCATTTAAAGCAGTTCAATGTATTGCCGTAACGAAAACGAAACGGACGACAAAATTTCTGGTGTTTCTGTTCGTTTCGTTTCATTTTAGAGACAAAATTCATTTGTCATTTCATTACGTAACGAAACGAAAAAAACGAAAATGGAAACGAAAAATTGCTCGTTTCGTGCCCATCTCTACCTGGGAGTCAACTGCACTCCTCTCTGTGGGACTCATTTTTGAGTTGCCATGTATGTAAGAGCACTACGATTGCTTTAGATCTTCCAGGAAAAGATAAAAATTCTTCCAAATCTCAAAGAAACAGATCAGGATGTGTGAAATCTGACCCTGCTAGCCATATAAGTTTCCCTTTACCGCTTGAACCTTTATACCCAAAGACATAGAATGAATGAGTCTGAATACATTTCAGCTCTTGGTAGAGCAAAGGGAATTCATTATAGGGGAAGTCAGTGGTTCCATAGCCTTCTTGGTCTCTACAGAGATCCCCCTGAACAGAAATTATTCCGAGAATTCAGCAAGGCAATGAGATTCTGTGATAATACTGACGGAAGCTTGAAAAACAGCCAGAGGTCCAAAGTATATTAGAAGTCTCTTCCTCGATCACCAGGGGTTTGTTTAAACTGGAATTATTTTGCTACACAAGACATTTTAGTAGAGGTATATGCTACAAACCCACACACACCTGTTTTGAAGGTAGTTCTGCAAATGGAACTTTGCTTGCTTGCTTCCTTCCTTCCTTCCTTCCTTTCTTCCTTAATCTTTCTATTTCCTGTTTCTCTACCACATCTTTTCCTCCACTGAGCTGCACCTTTTGTGCACAGAAAACTTTGAAAGTTAAATTAGGCTTTTCCTTTGAGCAGGCTTCCGAACAGCAGAAGGGGCAGCAATTTTTGAAGGAAGGAGGGCTGATTGTAGGTCAAGAGAAAAAGGATACACATCATGGTCTGGCACCCATCTCAGGTCCCACCCTACAATTAATCTTATGGTTTATAAAATCCTGTAGATTATATAAATCTGAGTCCAATCTCTCCCCCCCACACACACACCCCAGTCAAACTGAATATATTTGTAGAAACCAAGATGATGTATCTCTCCAAAAGCACACCTCGAATATCCAATAGGATTAGGGACATCTTCCCCCTTATTCTCTGCATTCCTTCTCCAAACCACCCCTTTGACTTGGACCAGAGGTGGGGAGTTTGGGACACAAACTTTTATTGGATCTATGCTTGTTCAGTCATCCAAGCATAAAGCAAACAGTAGATGTTAAACAGATCCCAACCTGCCGATGAATTCAAGACTTGGAGGAAACAAGCCAACTAGAGATGGTCCAAGGAAGGAAAGATAGAGGGGGAAATCATTGATCTTTTGGAATCAATGACATCCTAGGATGGTCATGCAGAAGGGTCTTATGATAGGGAAGGGCTGAAGAACTGTGACCAGTTATTAGTAATAATGTTGGATTGTGTTGGCCCAGGATCTGACTTAGAATAAAATAGCTAATTTTCTTCATCTTCCTATGCCTCATAATTAAAAGCTCTTAGTCATGACAGGTAAATAAGACCTCCCTCCTCTAATAAAGCACGAAATAATACCAGTTTCTTCTGCCACCTCAAACACACCTGGTTCCCTCGGATGTTGTTCAAGTGGAGTTAGAAAGAGACTGGTCTGAAACCGTACAGAGCTGAGAGTACTAAGCAGCAGCGTAGCAAGGTTCTGGGGCGCCTGGGGACAAAGTTGTTTTTGCACCCCCTCTGGCCCTCCCCAACCCCATTGCATCCACCCAGCATGGGGGGGGGGAATCCTACGGGCATGGGGAGGGCAGATGCATGGGTGGGCATTTGTGTGTGTGGCCCAGAGGTGACCCAGATCAAGGTGAGGAAGGCTTGGAGGAGGAGGAGGAGGAGGGCGCTGCAGCCACCGCGCTCGCATGCCTGCCTGCCTGCTTGTTTCGCTGCTTGCCTGGCATGCGGCGGCAGAGGCGGCGGCTGTGATGGAGCGGGTCCCGTCACCAAGTCTGAAGACTGCTGGCAGGAGGGCGCAGGGCTTCCTCCTCCTCCTCCCCTCCAGGTGTCCCCAGATTGCTGTACCTGGGACAGATGTACCCTTCTGCCCGCCTACCCCAGATACACCCCTGGTACTAAGCTGTAAGAGTCAAAATGGACTCAGTACAAGGCGGTGTCCCATGTTCCAGCTGCCGTGGAAGCGATTTTTCCAGTAAGCCATGTTCGAGGTGGGTCTGGAGAGGTGAAAAGGATCAGCACCAAGGACAGCTCACAGTATATTCTTTACTGCAATGATGGCTAGAGCTCCACCCATCTTGCGAATACTACTTCTAGGCTCCATTGCTCCTCCTACAAAGTAAAAGCTTGGAACTTCTTCACCCTTCCCAGGAGCTCTTGATCTAGTGCACTGTAGCACTGGATCATACAACAGGCAGTCCCAGTGTTGACTTTGGGCCTCTACAGTTGCCTCGGGTCTAGGTTCGAAAGTGTAGTTTTGGGATAGCTCTGGAGGCTCAGGCCTGGCTGGCTCAGGGATCTCCTCCAGTTCTGTGCACCTCAATTTAAAAAGGATGTTGACAACCTCGAGCAGGTGCAGAGGAGGGCGACCAGGATGATTGAGGGTCTGGGCGAAATGTCTTACAAGGAGTGGCGTAGGGAGCTGGGAATGTTTAGCCTTACAAAAAGAAGACTGAGAGGGGATATGATAGCTATGTTTAAATATTTGAAAGGATGTCACATTGAAGAAGGGACTGGTTTGTTTTCCATGGCTTCAGAGACTAGGACGTGGAGCAATGGTGTCAAACTACAGGAAAAGAGATTCAATTTAAACATTAGGAAGAACTTCATGACAGTTAGAGCTGTTCAGCAATGGATTATGCTGCCACAAAGGAGGATGGTGGAGTCTCCTTCTTTGGAGGTTTTTAAGCAGAGGCTGGATGGCCATCTGTCAGAAGCACTGTGATGGGGGGTTCCTGCATGGCAGGGGGTTGGAGTGGATGGCCCTTGAGGTCTCTTCCAACTCTAGGATTCTATGATTCTATGTCAAAGTCTGTGCCCGCCTGCCTGAGACATGACATATTGCTTGCTAACTTTGTTGACACATCCTCCTGGCTCCTGTGGCAACTGGATTCTTGAACTACCTGGACAGACTAGTCTTCTCTCCTGCTCTGCACGCCATTTGAGTGCTATTATCACCTATTCGCGATAAAAAGCACGCCGTTTGAAAGCTTGCAAGGCGATGGGTTGTTATTTCAGCATGCTCCATGGTTCTCATTAAAGTTACTCAAGGGAGGAAACTAACATGGTTCTTGGCTTCCAGGAGGGTGTTGAGAAAGGCACACAGATACCCTCAGATAACCTGCCTTGTGCCATGTGTTCCTGCTTTCTGCTCCCTGCATGCCATCTGCTATGCATTCCTGTTCTGTAGCCAGACGTGGAAGGCAGGGAAGGGGGGGGGGGGGGGGAAGTGGTGGGCCTGACAAGACCCTCCTCCTTTGTCTGCTCCCCCAAATTGAGAGCAGGTGCCCTGATCCAAAAGAAAGCCTGGCATTTATTTTGTGTCGGACGTCAGGGCTGCTTAAGAAGAGCGTGGGGGAGATGTAATGTGACGTGACGCAATGCGAAGTGATGAGTACCCTGGTGTCTAATTGTCTCCTTGCAGATGTAAGGCAGCAAATTGGAAACTGCTGGAGCAGCTCAGAGGAACGGCTGCCCACCTCTGCCTTTCACTATTTTTGTAGCTGGAAAGGGGAGAAAGGTTGCTTCTTTTTCTAACTCTCAGGCTGTGGGTGTTGTTGCACTGGTCGCCAAAACAGCACCACCCAGACAGAAGAGGGAGACCACCGCAAGGCATGAGGGTCTCCTTGGATTTACAGAAGGGCATTGAAAAACGTTCAGGAAGAAATGGGAACCTGTCTAAAGTAGAAATGTGCATAAGATGCACCAATTCCAAGTTCTGTATTTATTTATTTATTTATTTTATTAATTTTTGTACTTGTTGACCACCCGATTTCCCCACGGGAACTCAGGAAGGTGTACAATGCGTTGCAAAACAACTTGCCCAAACATACAAGGCCCCAAACATAACAATACAAAATATAAATAATAAAGAAAACAATAGTAATAATAAAATAAAATACAAATGGGAATAAAAATAAAAATAAGCATTACTCATCACCAACCATATAGCATGAACAAGATCCAGCAGGAGAGGGCTGGGACCCACACACATACAGACTAATAACAAAACCACAGTAAGCTCAAAGGCCATCCAAAGCATTCCCTGAAGAACCAGGTCTTTAAAGCCCTTCTAAAAGCCAGTAGCTACTCCAACATCCTAACCTCTGCCAGCAGCTTGTTCCAGTATGCTGGGTTGGCCACTGAGAATGTCCGATTTTGGATAGAAACCCTTCGGGCCTCTCTAGGTGTGGCCACCCGGAGTGAAAGGGAAAGCGAAGCTCTGGTCGGTCCAGACCAAGTTGACCTCTGGGAGATCCGCTCCACCAGATAGACAGGTCCCAGGCCATGGAGGGTTTTGTAAACCAAATGACCCTGGCTCAGATAAATGTGCATAAGGACCAGATCAAAGCTGAATAAACACTGGTGGTCCTAGAATGAAGTGAACTGAGTTTACAAATAAATCTAAATCTAGGGCACAGACTGAGTTCGACAGGAAACAAATCATTTCAGCCAAATAATTAGGTTTTTTTTTAATATATAAAGAACTTAAAAGGTTTGTAAGCTTGCTAAATCTGGCATGTTTCCACCTCTGTTTAACTTTTATCCTACCTCCAAATGTTCTATACATCAGTGTAAAACCAAAAACCGTGTGGTCATTTTGATTTGTTAGTACTTTGACTTCACAAATTTACAAAGCCTGTTGAATATGGGACACACATTTAATGAGACGGGTCACAAAACCCTCCAGGCCAAATCCAGATGATTTCAAAATTGATCTACACACTGATTCAGTGTCAATGCTAGGGAAGCCACTGACTCCATTTGGGGTTTTCCATCCAACTTATGCATTAGTCATATTTACATCCTTACTTCTTGATATTTTTGCCGGTCAATTCAAGGAGGTGCCCAAATCAGTCCTATTCTTCGTTTTAACCTCACTGCAAGTCTGAGAGGTAGATCGAGCAGAGGGAACAATATTATTGAACTCTTCAATATTATTGAACTCTTATTTCCTTCTCTTCCCCCTAGAATAGGATATTCTAGGACAACAAACATACAAATAGAAGAAAATGGAAACAGAAATTGAAGGGAATTTTAGATAATGGGCTAGAGAAGTGAATATAGAATGAGATCGATTTATGCATGTATTTCTTTTCGTGTAAATGTACGTCTCTTCTTAGAATCTCTGCACAAATCAGAGCATCTCACAGCATATAATGTTTCACAATATGTCCATTTAAAATATGAATAAAATGCAAAGTCTATAGGGAAAGCAACCTTTTGACAAAACAGTTAGCAGATCAAATACAGTGGACCCTTGTATAGCAAAGGGTTGGTATAACATAAAATCTGTACAACATAAAAAAAATCCAGAGATAGGGGAAATTTGCTTAACAGAATCACCCATGGGGCAAATCTGTACAACATAAAAATGGTCGCAATTAGGGATTACTCCGTTTTCAATGCATTCCTATGGTAAATTTGTATAAAGGAAAATTTGCTTAACATAATTTTATTTGGAAAGAATGAAGTCCTTTATACAAGGTACCACTGTACTTTTGGAGTGGAAATCTTTCCAACAATTAGTGGATTGCTGGATACATTTGTGGCTTTACGTAGGTTAAGAGTTCGATTCATCACAAAGCCTCCTCAACAGGGTCTAGGCTTGATGGTCTGTAGGATTCCTTCCAGCTCTGCATGCAATTCTAAGGTAATGATGATGATAAAGATGGTGATGATGATATTCACCACTGCCCCCATCTGTGCTTCATATTTATTTATTTATTTATTTGTTGCATTTCTACCCCGCCCATCTTCCCATGGGAACTCTGGGCGGCTTACAAAGGGCTGATCCATTCAGCTAACAATACAAATATAAAAGCAACAACAACAACAATATAAAACAACTTTAGCACCCTTGGCATAAAAATACAAGTAGCTCAGCAAACAGCACTTCGCTAACTGAGCTAGCAAACAGATGGCGGGGGGGTGAACTAAACTAGGTCGCCAAAGGCCTCGCAGAAGAGCAAAGTTTTTAACGCTCTACAAAAGGCCAACAGGGACTCTGCAGAGCGCACTTCGCTTGGTAGACTGTTCCAAAGAGAGGGGCCGGCCACCGAGAAGGCCCGGTTCCAGGTGGAGGTTTTCCGGGCCTCTCTAGGGGTGGCCACCTGAAGCGAGTGCGCCCGCGACTGCCGAACTGGACGGGCCGAGGTTGATCGCTGGATGACCCACTCTGACAGGTAGTCCGGGCCCAAGCCATGGAGGGCCACAGTGCTTGAATGGCTTGTTTTTTGTCATGGTCAGATGTGCCTCTAACTGTAGGTGACACAAATCAGGAGTTAGGAAGTTTCCACTCCCTTCGAAACTAATGTTTCCAGTTTTTGCTCAGCACAATTGTACCCTACCCGCAATTGCTTTATTACACAACACTGCCGCCACAAAGAGAACGGCATTACACTAATGCTACAACCTGGGTCCCTCCCGATGGTAGTACCAGGAGCATGTAACAGTGGAGTCGAGGGATGCTTTGCTGGGTTGTGCAAAAATTAAAGGGGGGGGACAGCCTGCATCCCTCCCCATATCTCCGTACCTTTGCTTTGTGCCTAATGAGCTTAAGATCAATGTGTTTTTGTTAAGAGAGGAAGAATTGCACTCCCTGTTCCAAGAATGGGTTGCATGCATGTGTTAGAAGCGGTCGCTTGTACCAATCCCTATCAAAAAGGCAAGGATTTTGCAAAGAGGAAACAAACATTGAAGACGTGATGGTGTTGGTAATGAGAGAAATTTGAGAGCCTCCGGGCCTTGAGCGGCACATGTCCAGAGCGATTGTATATCTTGTTACCCAATACTGAGTCTGAGCTTTCAACAAGTTACTGCAGTATCCCTCAGAGGCCATGTCTGAAGAAGCTAATGGGGGAGTCAAATAGTTGCGTGCCACAATATTTTCCTCCTTAAGTAAGTGTGTCTGACTTTTTTCAGATGTTCTCAGCCCAGATCTCTCCCTATATCATTACTGAGTTCAGTGCTGGTAAGATGTGATCCTTGGCACCATTGCATGTTGTAAAGACTGACCAAAAAGTTGAGTTGAGTTGACAATCCTCAACCAATGTTGCAAATGCTCCCAGATTTGTCCTAGAACTTAGACTTCCTGCTTTATGGCCACACCAGGAGCGTATGTGCACACTTAAAGTGAGCACACCTGTTTCTGGAGACATCTAACGTGGCTCCATGTCATCCCACTTGGATTATTATAACAAGCTCCGTGTAGGTCTGATTGGAGACTAGTTGGAAATGTCAACAGTTCAGGGAAACGTGTGCAAAAGCCGCATGGTTGTTGAAATCCTGCAAACACAAGAACAGGTGATGCCTTTATTTTTAATGGATGAATAAAAACACACAGTGTGTATGTAAAATCACAGCAACACTATTGGCAAGAGCTGGCTGTTGTGAGCATACAATGCCTCAGGTAGAACATCTCCACTGGCTACTTGCCCATTTCTGGTCCCAGTTCAAGATGTAAGCCGTGACCTATAAACCCTACACAATTTTTGAGTCCAGGATTCATCTGGTGGTGGACTTTTGTTTGGTCTCACTGTTGGGTCTCACAGGATGTCTGGAGAGAACGCAAGAGTTGAAACGGAGGCATTCCCATGATTGCTCCCCAACTGTAGAGCTTCCCTCCCTCCCCTTTTCACTGACAACCTGCCAGCTGGCAGGCTGTTTCTTTTTCAGCCAAACTTTTGGTGACTGAATAGATGACAGAGAAAGGAGACAGCAAGGGAGAATGCGACACTATTTCTCTTTTTCTGATGTGTTTTTAAAATGTTTTTGGAGGGTTTTTTTTAAGCCAGTGATCTTTTCACTCTTATATGTTTAACTCCATTTCATTATTGTAGCTTACTGCGTTTTTAGCTTTATCTGTTTCATAATCATTTGGGAGGGGCTGTCTACATTGAAAGGGGCTGGGAATCTATCAACCATCTATTGAAACCAAATCTACAAACCTCCTCCTCTCCCCATCACTCGATCAGAGTCTGCTTTCTTCTGTTGTTTCTTTATTCGTTCCTATGTTTCTTTATTGCCTGCAACTTGTCCCATCTTTGGTGGCTTTAAAAATAAATGCCATTCACATTTCTGTGCAATGTTTTTTTAAGCTGCACGTGTTGATTCGGTGTGGTTTCCCCCCTTGACTAAAGCATGTTTTCTGAACACTTTGGAAAAGGCACACATAGGATAATGTGCACATTTCAGTTAAATGTTTGCATTTTACGAAATGTACCCACAACTGTCTAGGACAATAAAGATTTCAGACTAGAAACTGCCCTAGCCCATAGTTAGTCCTGGTAGCATGAATTGCATAAAACTGTCATAAAAATTCTGCCTACCATCCATCTCACGTTTCTTGTTACCAACACCGTACAGCTGGTTTTCTTCTTAAATTTCTGATCCTCCTTGAATTATAAGGCAACCAAAAGTTCTTTCCTTTGAAAGGTATTTATTAGTATTATTAACAATACGTGCCTACGGTGTGCATGTCATGGCAGCATCTGGATGATTTTTGACAGGTTTAATCAAGCGTTTCATCAGATAATGGCCATTTTTTGAGGTTAACACAAGGTAGCACATCTATAATTCTTCCTTCCATTTCTCTTCAATAAAACAAGAGAGAGAGAGAGAGAGAGAGAGAGAGAGAGAGAGAGAGAGAGAGAGAGAGAGAGAGAGAGACTCCCTATGGAATAATCACAGGGCTTCTGATATTCCCCCACTCATTTTGGAATGTCTTGTCCGGCATTGAACCACCTTTATTGAAAAGTTACATCAATTCAATATATAGTAATACAGGCAAAAATAATTACAGCTTTGTGAGCAGTGTCAAACCTTAATCCAGAGCTCACAAACATTCAATAAAAAGTAGTGTTGAGTGGGAAATAGGCTCTTGGCCAGCCAGCCCCAAAAGGGAGGGAAGGAAGAGCCATCAACCGGGCTTTGAGAAAAAAAGTAGGTGATAAAAGCTGCTTTCACACGACCACTAAAATCCGCAGCAAACTTTGATCCGGATCACACATACACCCCAGAGTGGTCACGTGGTTGATGTCGTGGATCAGAAGTTCCCATGGTCACATTTTGAAAACCCGCAACCGTTCTGATCCCACGACTGAGAACCGCAGCAACAATATGATAACCAGGGGTGAAAAGGTTTTGGTGCCGATTTTCCGTGTTCCCACTGACTCGAGGAATGGTTTAAAATCCGTATCGGAACAGTGACAAGGATTTTACCACCTCGAGGCCAGGTACTTGTAAAATGCGTTGGGTCGCGCTTATGTGGGCGTGGCCACACTTTATCTTTTAAAAAGTCCGCTGCTTGTGGGAAAACTATTTTATGCTCCGCACCTGCAAACACTTTGCAGCGGATTTTAGTGGTCGTGTGAAAGCAGACATAGTCACATTAAGGTCTCTCTGCCTACGCCAGATGACAGACCACGTGGAAGAACGGGCATTTCAGGAATCAAGAAAAATATACTCCTTGCATTTTATCACTAAAAACATTGATTTAACAGGTGAAGCCTTGTTCTGTGTTAGCTTAGCTCTGAAAATAGCATCCATTTGCTCACTTATACTTGCTTCTCTTTAGGCCTGCCTCAGGTGGACTTCTGACTGGGCTGGAATGTGAACAACTGAGGGTCTAATCATATATTCCATTTGAATCATTTCTTTTCCCTACTTTTTGGTATTGATATATTTGTACGTATAGTCAGGTGTCATATATATACCTCCGGGCCGTTGACATGGCTGTCATTTGATATATTTCTTGCTGTATGTACCAGTTCTGTAGGCTACACGTGCCATCTCATATAAATGGATTCATTTTCCATCCTGTTTCTGGGTCCCTGCTACCGTAAATGTTCTTTAAAACAAAAATCGTAAGTGATACTGTGTTTCCCCGAAAATAAGACACCGTCTTATATTTATTTTACCCCAAGAAGATACACTAGGGCTTATTTTTGGGGTAGGACTTATTTTCAGGGAAACAGGAACTGCAAGCAAACATGCTATGAAGTACGGTAACTTTGGTGGCCCAAGCGAAAGGGAGGAAGGACCATGGATGGAAAGGGAGGGGCAACGTGCTCTCTCTCTCTCTCTCTCTCTCTCTCTCTCTCTCTCTCTCTCTCTCTCTCTCTCTGTGTGTGTGTGTGTGTGTGTGTGTGTAGGCACAGCCACGCCCATCACTAGGTCTTATTATTGGGGTAGGGATTATATTTAACAAATGCATAGAAATCCTGCTAGGGCTTATTTTGGGGGTAGGTCTTATTTTCAGGGAAACAGGGTATATTGCTAAAGTGGCATATACATGCCATTTTCCTGTTGTTTCCAACTGATAGTTGATGCACCACCTGGTGGGACATGTCACTAGATAAATATAGGAAAGCATTAAAAAGGACTTGAATTGTTGATGGAAAACGATGGGGAAATTAATGAACTATAAGTTTCATACAAGCAGGGAAGAAATTGGCTCAAACAGTAGGCTGTTGTGGAGAAGAAATAATAAAAGAAAAAGTTAATTATCGCTAAGCACTTAAAATGTAAAAGGGTACAAGCACAGTTTGCAAGACCTGTTTGCAAAGAAAATAAATTCACTGCAACATTCACACCAAAATGATAAGGATTGAACTTATATATAGAGATGGGCACGACTTAGCGGTATTCCCGTTTCCGTTTCCGTTACTCGTATCCGTTACTCTACGGAAACGGTAACGGAAATTACTCTGCCAGAATTCGAGCTCGAACCGACGAACGAACAATTTGGTCTGATTTGTCGTGCTCGTTACTTGCATCGCAACAATCGCGCAATGCCAAGCGGCACAGAAAAAAAGTTTTTAAAAGTTAAAAAAAAACCCGATTCCCGGCCCTAAAAGTAGGCGAAAACTGTCTGAGGGCACCTACCAGGCCAGAAGGGTGTTTTATTTGGGGGGGGGTTTCCCCGCCCCCCTCTCCTTGGCTATTGCTACTGCTGCGCTGCTGGTACCAGGCTGGGAGGGCGCATCCATTTGCCATGCAGTGCGGGGGATCCAAAATGGCGACCGCAATATATTTTTTTAAATCGTTGCCCAAAACCCCACCAAAGCACCACAGAAACATGCGAAAATTAGCTATTTTAAATGCTTGAATTTTTACAGTACCAGCAGTGGGTTTTTCTTGCAAAAAAAAGTCTCCGTTGATTTTATTTTATTTTATTTTATTTTATTTATTTTTTTACACCTGCACATTCGCAGTGGACCACGCAAATTTTCCACCAATCGCATGGCCACTTGGCCAGGTTGACCACATAGACTTCTGGGATGTGCCAATCGGGCATAAACAGCCCACTAATCGTAGCCCAAACCCGAACCCTAAGCCTAAGCCTAACCCATACGCCAGTACACTGTCCTTCTAAGTGGGTCAGAGAGGCACCCAGAGGTGCACCCCAATACTCACCCTAACCTCACCCGTAACTAGCCTAACCCTAGCCCTTGCGCTAACCCATCTTAACCCTAAGCCAGATCTACTTGCATTGCACTACATGCAAGTACGTGAGACACAGCGGGTGCAAAGAGTCTGCCAGTCCGTCACTTGTAGCTCTGGCTGACTCCTGCAGCTCCATCCAGGAGCCCGCTACCCCCCCAAACCAGTACTAACGACAACGAAAAAACGAAAAAACAAACCGACTAATTTTTGCGAAATTTCGCGAAAAATGGAAACGAGCCGAAACGGACTGCCTCCGACACACGACAACTCGAAAACGTCATTTTCCCTAGTCGTGCCCATCTCTACTTATATATCATTTGCCTGAATGAATCAGTGTTACCTCTGCATTATGTGAATGAAAATTTATAAAATGAATTAAACAATGGCACAATCAATAGAACCTTTGGCACATGTGACTGCACCTGAGACTAGAACGAGCTGTTTTTCCCCTGTTCCCGTTGTATTTTCTTCTGTTTTAAAAGACATTAAGACGTTAACGTTTTTCTTCTTCATTTTCAGCTATGACCGGTCTTGTTGTTCCTCCAATGTAAAAGAAGAGGAATTGCTGGTGGTTCCCCACAAGTTTGTTTTATTTTTTGCAGCACAGAACTACTTATTGTTATGGAGCTAAAAAAAAAGAGTGGGACAAAAAAAAAATCAAGAAAGCACTACACGTTCCATTGGTGGGGGAAGCCATGTGCAGAAGGAAAAAGGCACTTCTCCGCACCTGGATCGGACACTGTAAGAGGGTTCCCTCCTCTGTTCCAGATTTCATACATGCTTGCATCACCACCCAAGAACATTACAAAGAGGGAGGCGATCCAGATGTCCGCTGTTTATGGGACTGAATCTTGAGACCAAGGTTGTCGGTTTGTTCGTTTGCTTGTTGTTCGTTCGTTCATTTTCTTATGGAATCAAAACCTTCCTAACGTTTGTAAAAAAAAAAAAAATTTAAAAGGAGGAACAAACTGGCCAATCATTCAAGCTTGATATTTTGGATACTCTTTGTTTTACTTTGTAGGGGGGGAAAAGTTGAAGTTTCTATTTTCTATGGAGCCTTTCAGATACCAATTTAGTTTGTGCAGAAAAATAATAATAATAAATAAATAAATCACAAAACAGGGTACCAGCATGGAAGACTTTCTTATGAAACTGATACGAATGGTGGAACGTGGATGTATGTGTGTATTTGCTTATAGTTTAATCTCTTTTGAAATGGAAAATGTAAGATGTTTTACAATTATTTAAATAAATAAACTTGTAAGTTATTGTATGTAGAGGTAGAAATGGAAGACTTTGGGGGGAAAGGGAGATTTTTTTTCCTGTCTCCTATTGTATAATGAACAACAGTAAACACTAATAATGATGCAAAAAAAGCAGCAACAAAAGCTCTTATAGGATCTGTCCTCACTTCCCTCCTGCTCCATATTGAACCATGTACAAGAATCCCTTAAATTCTTCACAAAGGATTCATCCACAAGTTTTTATACAACATAATGGTATATATACATATATATAAATATAGGGCAGTAGTTAATGTATGAATATTATCCACTTTTTCAAGTTTTGATTCAATTAAGTTTTCAGGTACTGGCGTAAAGCTGTCTAGTTTCATATGTCCTATCAGTAACTCCGTGACATGTATGGGCTTTTTAAAAGCCAGGTTTTCATGTGGAAATGTCATCGCTTTCCAGGTTGCAATTCATGCAAGAGGGAATGGGGCAACTTTCTCCAGTGGGTTGCTTTCCGTGTAATAAAGGCAGAATTCTGCCTATGTTTCAGACAATACTGACATGTACAGATGGAATTTGACAATCCCAGATGAAACTTGTGAAAGACCTAATGCTGATATGAATGACATGCGACATTCACTCAAGCATCTCAGAATTGAGGGGTATTTGTGAATATTTGTCCCGGATTTGTCTATGTTCACATCATAATGTCAAACGTCATCAGATTTCAAATATTTAGTGTAACATAAACCGAAATCCCATTTTTCATCCCAACTAGAATTGAGCCATCAAGTCAGAGCCACTGGGTAGCTTAGTGGTTTAAGTATCTGACTTCAGGGCCAGTGGTTGGGAGTTTTGATTCCTCACTGTGCCTCCTTGAGAAGGGGTGGACCTGATGATCAACATCAGTGGTTCTCAACCTGTGGGTCCCCAGATGTTCCTTGACTGCAACTCCCAGAAATCCCTTCCAGCACAGCAAGTGATGAAGGCTTCTGGGAGTTGTAGTCCAGGAATATCTGGGGTCTCGCAGGTTGAAAACCATTGATCTACATGATCTCTCCTACCTTTGCAGTTCTGGGATTATTATTATTAATAATAAGTCCATGAGACTTTGGTAATTCAGTTTGAGTAATTTAGGAGGCACCACTGAATCAATGAAACTTCTCTACTTTGCATTAACAATAGTTAGTCCATATATTTGATTAGAAACCTACACATTCTCAATGCAGTGGAAAAGCAGCAAGACTTCCAGAATGCAATTGAATCTCTGACAGATCACTGATTTCCATGGGTTTGATGGGAAAGCTCTAACTATCATTAAAGAAACAAATAAATGTGTCTCTGTTCATTTGGATAGAAGGACCGGTTGGGTTCAAGCGGTTGATTGCATATGTGTAACAGGTCACTTCACTGAAATAAGCAAGGAGGCGTGTTTTCAAATGGGATCCCTCTGGGTGTGCAAACTTGCACAGGTATATAATTGGGAGCAATGTTTTCTAGCCGCTCATGAATAGTGGCCAAGGCTCCCCGAACCCCCATGTGCTGATCATTGGTAAAAGTCTGGTTGAAAGTTAGTAGCTTCCTTAAGACCGTCTAAACCCCCTTCTGTTGCTGTCATTGTAACCATCTCTACTGGAGTCCCGTTATGTTGATAATATGCCTATAAAAACCTATTGATCACTTATTGGCTTTTTACAATATACTATTTATATATGTACCTGTATTTTAAGGTGAAACCAAACCTCTGTGCACCCAATGAGGGTAACTGTGTTTTTCAGGGGAATAAAAACATTAGTGTTTTCCCATGATGATTGTTTGTGGAAGTTCATGACCAACGAGAAATGAAAAAGTGGATCGTGCTGTCTTCCTAGGGTGAGTTTGCATATTGTCGGCAATCACACTATTTTTTTTTATTATGTTGAACACATTCAACAGTCCAGGCAACAAATTTCAACAAATGCTCTTCTTGTTTCTTCCCAAGGGGATTGGACAGATTCCTGGAGGAAAAGTCCATCCCAGGTGACAAACCATGATGGAGATGTGTCATCTCCAGGCTTAAAACCAGGGTACTTCATGGGCCAGATGAAGGGGAGTGGGATCAGGAGACGGAGATCTAGTCTCGTGCGCTCCCAGAGGCATTTGTTGGGGCCACTGTGAGATACAGGAAGCTGGACTAGATGGGCCCTTGGCCTGATCCAGCAGGGCTCTTATGTTCCCTAGTGGAGATGGTTTATTATTGTTTCTATTTTGACTACAAAGGATCTCTACGCATTACCCTTGAGTTGCATCCAAAAACATTCTCAGTTGACAAGTACCTCTCTGTCAGATCTTCCTGAAATATTAAGCACAGGTCAGGATCAACGAACACGTGAAAGGGGGGTGGGGACAGAGGCAGAGTTAAGGACCAAAGAGGTATTTAAAATGTTGCAACACACCACCACTTACAAAGACCTTGGAGGTCAAGAAACAAGGAATGGATAAACAGAATCTTGTGACACTTTTATGACAGATGTTTTTTTTTTAAATAATAATAATTGCTAGGTTTCCACTTCTTCAGGTGCAGATCTGATGGTCTTCGGTGCACCCCAGGATCCTTTGGGTTGATCAAAGTGAATATTCAGCTTTAGAAACAGAACACGCCATGCCTACTTTGGTCATAAGAGACAACAGAAACTGCTTCACGTTGTTCCTTTCGCTTAAATTTTTAAAAATTGAAAGGAAACAAAGAACATCATAAAACTAGACAAAAAAAACCCCCCATCCAATCACAATTTAAAAAGGAACCAAGATTTCAATAGCAATAATAGCTACTTTAAACGAAAAGAATCTCCAGTCTCTGGAAAAAAAAAATTAGATGTCACACTCATATAATGAACTAAAGTGTTTGTTTTGGTCAGCCATCCATTCTACATTAATCAGCGGTAAAACAGAAGCCTTTCTCCTGAGCACTTCTAGGGAACAGCCAGGTAATTGACGGCACAGTTCAAATATTTAGCTCGGTGACAACCTGCAGCTGCTACAAGAGAAAGGATCTAAGGGCCTCTAATCATGTGGAAGGGTCTCATTAACTCAGCTCTCAGGACTAGATTAAACTGACAGCTGTGGGGCTGTTTGAGAAAGGTGCGGACAGGAGGAGTCTGACATGGGTGCTGCACCTGTAAATCTTGATGCCCCCCAATGGAAGTCAAAAGTTTCTGCTCTGATCATGGATGAGAAGCAGACACGAAAGAGATAGTTGTCCAATGTGCCCAACAACTTAGACATCTTGAAGGAGACAAACTCAAGATGGCCCATTTGTATTTGTTTCCCCCTTATGAGGGAAGGCTAAAACATTTGGGGCTCTTTAGTTTGGAAAAAAGGCACCTGAGGGGATATGATTAAGACATACAAAATAATGCAGGGCATGAGTCAAGTGGATAGAGGGACACTCTTCTCCTTCTCACAAAATACCAGAAATAGAGAACATCCACTCAAATTGAGGGTTGGGAGAGTGAGAACAGACAAAAGAATTTTTTTTACCCAGTGTGTTGTTAGTCTGTGGAACTCCTTGCCACAGGAGGTGGGGATGGCATCTGGCCTGGATGCCTTCAGAAGGGGATTAGATAGATTCCTGGAGGAAAAGTCCATCACAGGTTACAAACCATGATGGAGATGTGTCATCTCCAGGCTTAGAATTGGGGTACTTCAAGGCCCAGATGCAGGGGAGTGGTATCAGGAGACAGATATCTAGTCTTGTGCGCCCCCAGATGCATCTGGTGGGGCCACTGTGAGATACAGGAAGGTGGACTAGATGGGCCTTTGGCCTGATCCAGCAGGGCTCTTCTTATGTTCTCATGTTCTTAATATGGGCACCACAGTCTGGCATGTTAGGGAGGCCCACACTTAACATTTATACAGACCCTGGCTGCAGAGCCATTAGTAATACTTAACACATTTGTAACCCCTAGCCAAATCTTCTTTCCCAACCATTTGTACAATCAATCATCTCTCCCTCCTCCACAAACCCATTAACAATGCTTAATCATATCTAAGACCCCTGGCCACATCCTCCCACCACTTCTACAACTAATCATCTCTCCCTCCTCTCCCTCCACCCTTATCCACCAATGAACATCTGGTATGAAATGTATATCTCATCACATATTACATTACACACCTCATTCTGCTGCTATATGTCTGAAAAAGTGGACGTGTCCACGAAACCTTACATCAAAATATTAGCCAGTCTTTAAGGTGCCACATGTTTTGTGTCTTTTTTATTTTTGCCTGCCATTCCAAGTACACCCGTGAAGGTGGTGGAACCGAGCGAACAGCCTCTTCTGATGATCTTAACAATTTAGCGGGCTCATAAAGGGAGATGGGGTCCCATACAGTGAAAGCAAAGTTTAGCATCCCATGGTTAGGAGCTGCAAAACAAACACCTCGTTGTCTGAAGTTCACGGTGCTTTGAACTCCACATCGGCCTTATCTCTCAGCTGGAAGACTTCGGAGCTTTGGGAAACATTTTTAGCTGGTAAGCAAGAGGAAAGAGGGAAATCAGCTCTTTATTTATTTGTATGCCTCGATGGCAAAGCAAATGAATCCTTAAGCAGCTGACATCAAAGCCTGCACCTCTCTGAAGTTAAAGAGTCTATTTATCGCTGTTTTAAACTGATTTTTAATAACCTCCTGATATAAACGACACACAGAGAGAAGGCAGAGGAGCAGAAATTGGATACTGCAGAGGGGTTTTTCTTGCGCTTGTTTGTGTTTTAGATCTCATCAAATATCCTCTGTGGTCTTTCGTTGCTGCTGCCTCTCAGTATCTCTCTCCTTTGGGTATTGTTTATTATTTCACTGGGCTAAGCATTTAAAAATGGTTGGGTAGGGGCCTGATCCTGAGCTCTAGTTTTCAGTAGAAGGAATGATAGCCATGGATACCCTTGTTCTCCATGAACTTGTCCAATGAAGTTGTTCTCCAGGAACTTGGTCAACACTGCTCCCGTGGCTGTTACACCAGGGAATCTCAAAAGCTTTCAGTGCCAGGCTTTTGGTGATGGCACAAAGGAATCTTTTTAAACCATAATGAGAATCTTAGAACTTCAACACAGGGATTCTGCCATTGTGCCACTAAGATGACTTTGCCCTGGATCTACTGTTAGGAAGAGCTGCATTCCTAAAATGGGGACAATATAACGGGAATGTCCAAAGGAGGAGGAGGAGGAGGAGGAGGAGGAGGAGGAGAAGAAGAAGAAGAAGAAGAAGAAGAAGAAGAAGAAGAAGAAGAAGAAGAAGAAGAAGAAGAACAACAACAACAACAACAACAACAACAACAAGAAGGCAGGTTTAGCTTCCAGAAAACAATCTGTAGGAGAGATATGATAGCAGCACTTGAAACGCTATCATGACCTGCAGTAAGCAATATTTGATGCCAATTGCGCAGTAAAAGGACGCTCAAGGGGTTAACGGAAGAGGATGGCATCAGATCTGGGGTGAATTTATACCCTAAAGGCTGGGATAAGAATTCATGAGCAGTTAGTCAGAGATAATTAAACATGGTGTAAAACCCTCAGGGAGACATTCTAGCTATTTTTGTTCACCCATGGCCTACAAATTTTTAATATGTGTGTGTGTGTTTGTGTGTAAATCTGGAGGTAATTGGATTTGGATTATTTTTCTTTAAATTCACTTTTTTTTGATCATCTAAGTGACGGGTAGCCGTTAGTTTCTAGCACAAGGCAGCGGTCTAACTTTGGCACCCATTTGACCACGTTCAATTAAATGCAATTAGAACAAGGGCCTGGGGATGGGCTTGCATTGCAATATCTGTTCCTGCCCTCTGATTCAAGTCTCCGTTTTCTTGACTGAGCTGGTGTGAGGCTATAGAATCTCTGCAAAGATTCTACCTAGTTTGTGTAAGAGTGTCAGCAGCTAGCACAGGCAAATGGAGTACCTTCTCCATGAAACTCTAATCTCAGGAAAACAGAACCAGGGACTAGGTTAGGAAAAGTGTGTGGGGGGGGGGGAGAGAACCCTCCCAATTCCTTCATCCTGTGAACATGCTTCATATTCTGCCCCTCCAACCAGAGGCTTAGCCAAGATTTGGAGCGCCTGGGGACAAATTTCATTTTTTGCGCCCTTCCTGCAGCCGCCCCCACATCGCCTCCTCCAGCAACGGAGGGGTTGAACCCTGCAGGTGCGTGATGTGTGTGTGCATGTGGGCATATAGGCGTATGGGCATGTGTATGTGTGTGTATGCATGTGCGCCTTACACCTCTCCCACCAAGGTGAGGAAGAGGAGAGGAAGATGCTGACCACTGTACTCTTGCTTGCCTGCCTGCTTCGCCACGCGCCTGGTACGCAGCGGCGGGGGGGGTGGAGGGGGTGCCTTCGCCGAGCTTTTGGGGAAAGAAGGACTGCTGTGCGGCGGGAGGGTGCACGGCTTCCTCCTCTTGCTCCCCCTCCAGGCACCCCCAGATTGCTGCGCCCGGGGCAGATGCACCTTTCTGCCTCCCCCAGCTACGCCCCTGCCTCTAACGTTTACTTGCATGGTCATCATTTTTCCTTGTTTAAATGCGCTGCGAATATTTGAGGGCAACCATTAATAGACTGGCCAATGTCCTGGACGGTTGGGTCTGTCTTTGATGGTATCTGCTGCTCAGACTGAGGTGGTTGCTAATGAAACAGTTGCTGTTTTGTTGACAGAACATTAATTACTTGATCTTAGGACTTGGTAATTGCGCAGGCCCCCTCTGTATACACCACTAATTACATTAGCAATTATATGGCATTTTAAAGACAAAGAAAGGACTGCGGCAGTTGCACCATCGGAGGGGACCCTGCTGGTATATTTCCATCAAGTTCCTCATGTTTCTGAGACCTGTCAAGAGGGCACAATCTGGAAAATGATTCTGGAACATAGTGGAAGTGTCAGATGTTCCTCTCCAACTCTATCCGCTTCCTGGTGCCATTTCAATCTCTCTCTCAACACACTTTACTGTAACTATAGTACCCTCAAGGGCTGGTGTAATGTAGTAGGCAGAGTGAAAGGCTAGAATTCAGGGGACCTGGGTTCAAATCCCTGCTATGCCATGGAAATATCCTGGGAAGTGGCAGTGGTGGTAGAGCCACCTATCCAATATCCCACGTACAGTACCTTGCAAGCCCTATTAGGGTCACTAAGGGCGCTTTTACACGACCCCTAAGATCCACTGGCAACTTAAATTTGGACCAGAGATCTTGGGGGTTTGTCGCTCTTCCTGTGTTCCCACCCCTCCGCACTTCCTTGCTCCTGTCTGTGTGAGGGGAGGGAGAAAAGAGGGGAGAAAAGAATGCAGGCTCACCTCTGCTCTGTGGTTGAGCTGCTCCGGGAACCATTCCAGTCTCTTTCAGTCTCTTAAAGGGGCGGCGGGGGGGAACCCCCCCACACACACACAAAGCGAGGAGAGCCCGGCACTCACTGCTTTACATCCGGATGAGAAATTTTTCACCTTCGGAGACCAGGTACTTGGAAAATGCGCTGGGACGCACTTAGGTGGGCGTGGTCATACTTTATTTTGTTTAAAGTCCGGAGCTGGTGGGAAAACATTTTTAAGCTCCGGATCTGGGAGCCCTTTGCCCAGGATTTTAGGGGTCCTGTAAAAGTGCCCTAAAAGTCAAATGAGACCTGACAGCAGGTAACAACACCTGCTGTACCATATGCCCAAACAATTGATAACATGATGGAAACAGGAATATGCAACTCAGTGAAGCATACTTTTAAGCAAGATGTTAGATCTGCTGTTTCCTCACAGATTCACCTACAACATTCAAAACAACAGATTCCAGACTTTCTTGTTACTTTTTTAAAATGGGCATGAAATTTTGGGACCTTTTTAAATCAAGTACACATTTCCTTTGCAGCATAAATGACTGATGCGCATGTTCCCAAATGTGCACACATATCTGTGTGTTTTTAATAAGCCTCTTCCTTTTTGCACAGCTATGGGTGGATTAATAATATTAAAACATTAACCGATTGACTTTAAACATGATGTTTTGTGAAAGAACATTCCAGGGATATTTTTTCCTGTCACTTCTTATGGTTTGGGGGTGAGTGGTCAAAAAGCACCACCGGACTAAATCCTCCCCCATCTGCAGTTTGACATTTCACATAGACTTTGTGTTTATAACTACTTATAACCTTGGGTGTTTATACACGACCCCTAAGCTCCGCCGCAAATGGCTGCAAGCTCCGGACTTTAAAAATGTTTACCCACCAGCTCCGGAGTTTGCAGACAATTAAGTGCGACCCCGCCCACTTTAGTGCGACCAAATAGCAGTTTTCTTGTACCTGCTCTTTGATGGTGAAAAATTTTGATGCGGAGACTGCCTGAGCTCTCCTCGCTTCTTTCTGTTGTTTTTCTTTTGTCTCCGCCCCTTAAAGAGGAACCAGGAAGTAAACAGAGGTCGGAGCAACTTCCCCCAACACCGGAGGTAAGCCTTTTATTCTTTTGTCTCTGTCTAAGGCTTTTTTTCCCTCCCCCCCTCACGCAGACAGAACAAAGAAGTGCGGAGCGGGTGGGGACGGAGGAACAGCAACGAACCCTCAAGATCTCTGGTCCGAATTTAAGGGACCAGCGGATCTTAGGGGTCGTGTAAAAAGGCCCCTTGTAGCTTTAATGTAATGTAGTCTATTAATGCTGTAAGATGTCCCTCAATTCCTTGTTCCCAAATACTTGAACATGTCTTCATTGTAATGGACTGTATATTATCCCTCATTACTGTAAGCTGCCTCGGGTCCTTTTCCAAGGAGAAAGGTGGGGTAAAAAGTACCCTAAGGGTGCTTTTACATGACCTCTAAAATGCACTGGCAACTTAAATTCGGACCAGAGATCATGGGGGTTTGTCCTTCTTCCTGTGTTCCCACCCCTCTGCACTCCATTGTTCCTGTCTGCGTGAGGGGAGGGAGAAAAAAGGAAGAAAAGAATGCAGGCTCACCTCCGCCTGCCGTCCAAGCAGCCCCAAGCAGCCCTGTAGGGATTCCTGTCTCTTAAAGGGGCAGCAGGGACAAAAAAAAACAAACAGAAGGGGAGGGGAGGCCGGCATTCACAGCTTTACAATCCGCATTGGAAGATTTTTTACCTCTGTAGACCAGGTACTTCTAAAGTGCACAGGGGCGTGCTTAGGTGGTCGTGGTCGTACTTAATTTTTTTTAAAGTCCTGAGCTGGTGCGAAAACAATTTTAAGCTCCGGATCTGGGAGCCCTTTGCCTCAGATTTTAGGGGTCGTGTAAAAGCAGCCTAAAAGAAATAAATAAATAATAAACGGCTCTAGAATGCTAGAAATGGCTTGCTTATCTCAGGCAGATGTTTCGGCTTCATGCACTCCGTTCCAAAGTGCAGACTGAAAATAACCTCAGAGACATCTCTGTTTCAAAAGCAACACTCCCCGCAGTGCATCTAAGCACCAAACGCAGAAGTTAAGGTAGCAATAATCATGTCTGCAGGGACTCTGGTGCTATTCCTGTCAGCGATTGTTCGTCTTCAGGTTGCCTAATGATACGGACTACCTTCTGTTCGTCCACTACTCTGCTCATGGTATCCCATCCAGCTCATTTACCTGGCCCAGGGAAGGTGCTCTTGGTACGATCAAAGCTTGGGCAATTTGGGTTCCTCCTTAATTAGTGTGTGGCTGCGTGCAGAAATATCCCACTTAAAAGATATTGTTTAGCTTTCTGTCACCATGAAAGGCTGCTTTCTTCACCACGCCCGTTGTTTGATTACAATCTGAGCTACTTCCCTCAGACCCTCGTTAACTTCTCACATCTCCATGCGGAAAGGCATTATAGATCCTTTTCATTCAATCACTCTTCGAAAGAAGCATCGGTGAGGGAAAGAAGGAGCCATGTTTAATACCGTACAGCAGCGAGAGAAATCTCCAGGGCATCAAACATTGTTCAGGTAGACACATCTGGTGAAATGCATCGCATCAAATTAGCACCAAGGGTATTGAGATTCTAAGCCAGCCAGCAGGCGATTCCACCTTCTAATGTACTGCTTTTTAGATTGTTGGAGAAACTTGAATCCCAAATCACATGTGGAATGAGTGATGCTAACAGGCTGGCTCAAATGCTGAAAGTGAAGATCAAAGAGACACGTGTCCAAATTGTCTTTGCAAACAAAGCAGCATCAGGACTCCCCAAGGGAATGTGGTGCTAATTTTATCAGATCTCCTGGACTTTTTTTTGCTCCTCCACCCAACCCCTCCTAGGCCTGGATGCTTTTTGCCATTTCGGAAGACAAAACGTACACCCATGTTTCTCCCAGCCAGCATGGCTGGCGAGCCAGCTTAGATGGTTCAAAACAAAACAAAACAAAAACAGCCACCACCAAAACGTTTGAGGGGGGGTTAAAAAAGAGAGAGAAAACATCCCAAACACCACATCGTCAACATAATCTCCTTTAAATGAAAACGTCTTGCATTTGCAAACCCAACTTCCACTCGCACACAAACCCATGTGCATCTGGACATGCTCAGGGCCATGAATATTTCAATACCAGCCTTCAGATCAATACCGCCAACTCTCACAAGCTGTATTGATTTTCAGAGGTTCGACTCACCAGGGTGATAAAATATTTCTCAGGTTATGAAGCTAGAGTTAAAGAGCTTTTGCTGACACTTCAGCATTTACAAGACACATCTCTCTCCTCCGCCTCCTCCTCCCCTTTCTTTCTTTCCAGATTTATGACTAAGCATTAAGCCTTGCAAAGGTGGGCAACAGGGTCCCATCGGGCCCACTTAAGGTCAGAAAGAGAAGTCTGTGTAACCGAGTAGCCTTCAGGTCCTTACGTTCCACTTTCCTAACCAACCCTTATTCCCTCCCACTCTCCGCCCATCCACCCACCCCCCAATGCCCCCAGCTTGACAGCTCTCCCACAGATTCCCTGAGGCCTTTAAGCTCATAATTCCAGAGAGAGAGAGAGAGAGAGAGAGAGAGAGAGAGAGAGAGAGAGAGAGAGAGAGAGAGAGACTCATTAACCCATGGATCTGACTCCCCCAATATCATATCTGAGGGGTGGGTTGAAATGGACACCAACCCAGATGCAGATAAACCAACTTTCTGCTCAAACAAACATAAACACTCTCTCTCTCTCACACACACACACACACACACACACACACCACAATCTTAATCCTTACCATGTGGAAAAGGAAATATACTTCATGTGCATTCCTACCACCTACTATTCATTTACAGGTTGCTTTGTTTATTTTTCCTTTATCCAAGGCTGAAATATGAACCCAATGTGATATATATATATGGGAAAACAGAGGTGTTACACTTTTCCATTCAAGTCCTTGTGGCCTTTGAAAACTCACGGTGTTGACTGACAGAGTTGGCTGGCAGAGTTTTTCAATGTCATATTGAACAGTGGCTGTGTTATAACGGATTGGTCAAACAAGCAGAACAGTCCCCTGTATTCAAGAACAAGGGTGACCCAGCTGACTGCACCAGCTATTGGCCAACCAAAGGATGCAGAATGAGGGATGCCACCTTTGAAGCTTGTCAGTGCGTAGAGAAACATCGAGAGAAGACCCAACTATGGCAGAGGGCTTGGAGAAGGTGTTCCGCTATGGGTCCTCCATAACCATTGTGAGTAAATGAAAAAAAATATTATTTTATTATTTCTCTTGCCAATTTCTCAGATACAAGACTAGACCAGGTGATACCTTTAGGCTACTAGTAAAATACCAAAAAGTTGCAAATATTTTGAGGGCAATATCGTCTTTTTCAAAGTTGTACCAAAAGTTCAAGCATGGCAAAAGATGGATTTACCAGGAGTTAGTTCTTAGATGTAGAATTCTTGGCTACCATGGCGGTAAGAGCCAATTTAATGAGACAAAAAAGGTTGTTCTGTTCTAGGAAGGTTTGAAGCTAATTCACTTCTGTAAGTTCCTGCACTTCTGCAATACAGTTGCCATTTTTAACCAAAATTAACCGAGGAGGAATGCAAATCGCCAAAAAAGCATACTTAAATACAGCATTTAAGTATTTTTGAACTAGACCTTTCTGTCCTAACATTTCATACTTTAGAGATGGTTGCACCATTCTGCCCAATGGTAGGGCCAGACCCTTTCCCAGTGCAAGCTGTCATAGATCCAGTCTCATCCAAATCTTCAGACTTTTGCTGTTACGTTGACATTTCTCTTTTAAAAAAACCCCATAATCCCTGCAATTCTCTATTTAAATACCCCCCTAGCACGAAAAATGTCACTACAAAATGTGAGATGTGAAATCCATCACCTTACAAAGCCCACATATTTTGCCAAGATTTTGCTCTATGTGAAAATAGCTCTCTTTTTTTGTTGGAAAAAAAAGCCAAGCAACCAACACCCAGTTTTTCCCCCTCTAATAAAACAACATAATTTGAGCTGTTCCCTTTCCTGAATCTCATGCAATTCTCTCTAAAATACTTTTCCCAACTACCAGCATCAAGCAATAATTACTTGCTACTTCTCTTTCCCCTTTTGAATAATGGGTGTTACATTTTCTTCTGTTAAAATCCTTGGGAGCCTGACCTGTCATGATTAAACTCCTGAAATTTTCATGTTTTGTTTTGTTTTGTTTATCCACTCCCCACCTCCCCAATTTCATGTACATTTCCATTCTGTCACTGAGACCTCTGTGGGATGCCTCCAAGTCTCAGCAACCTCTTTGGCAATCACTGAGTTTTATTTTCACTCTTAACACCTTTTGTGTGTATGGAAATAGAAGGGCAAGATTTTTCAGCAGGTGAAAAGTGGCAGAGCGCTCTTGAAATTTGTCATAAGTATATGCTACATTACACACAGTGAGGTCCTTTGTCTTAAGAACATAAGAACATAAGAACATAAGAGGAACCATGCTGGATCAGGCCAAAGGCCCATCTAGTCCAGCTTCCTGGATCTCACAGTGGCCCCACCAGATGCATTTGGGAGCACATGAAACTAGATATCTGTCTCCTGGTACCACGCCCCTGCATCTGGCCCTTGAAGTACCCCAGTTTTAAGCCTGGAGATTATACATCTCCATCATGGTTTGTCACCTGTGATAGACTTTTCCTCCAGGAATCTGTCCAATCCCCTTTTGAAGGCATCCAGGCCAGAGGCCATCACCACATCCTGTGGCAGGGAGTTCCACAGACTAACAACGCACTGGGTGAAAAAAACATTTTCTTTTGTCTGTTCTTACTCTCCCAGCCCTCAATTTGAGTGGATGTCCCATAGTTCAGGTATTTTGTGAGAGTACCCTAGTTCTGGTATTTTGCTTTCACAAAAGCATGCATTTCTCTCTCTTAATTTTTTTTTATCCTGACACCCAAGTTATCCACAACCTAGACCAGTGATGGCGAACCTTTTAGAGACTGAGTGCCCAAACTGCAATTCAAAAGCCACTAATTGTTTTTTGCAAAGTGCCAATACAGATGGCTATGAAGGGGTGATGTCGGGTGCCCACAGGAAGGGCTCCAAGTGCCACCTTTGGCAACCGTGCCATAGGTTCGCCATCACTGACCTAGACCCTTTCAGATAGGTCGCTGGATGTTCTTGGACTAAAACTCCCAGGCGTCTTCACCACTAGCTATGTTGGCCCAGATTTCTGGGAGTTGAAGTCCAAGAACATCTGGGAGACATAAGACCGAGAACCACTGGTTTAGTATGTTGGATCAAGGCTCAGAAGACCTGAGTTTAAATGTCTTGTTCGCCATGAAGCTCTCAGAATGATCTTCGACAAGTCTCAGTTTGCCCACGTCAGCTACCTAATACAGTTCCTGAGAAGGGTCAAAGGAGATCTTTGTATGGCATTAGAGCTCACTAAACAAAAGATATGATGTGTGTGTGTGTGTGTGTGTGTGTGTGTGTGTGTGTGTGTGTGTGTGTGTGTGTGTGTGTGTGTGTGTGTGTGTGTGTGTTGTGTCATTACAGTTGTCACTGACTCTTCGTGAAACCCATGTCTATGGAGTTTTCTTGGCAGCAATACTGGAGTGGTTTGCCAGTTCCTAGTCCAGGCACCTACAGCCCCTGGTATTCCCTGATGGTCGCCCATCCAAGTACTAACCAGGCCCGACCCTGCTTAGCTTCCGAAATCAGGCAAGAGCGGATGTGCTTAGGCCATCTAGGCAGCTAAAGATAAGATACAAATATGACTAATTAAATACTTCACATTGTTTACATCATGAAAGAGTGCTGTTTGAATAACAAAGGTGGATACCCTTCACACCTTGATGCCTTAACTTCAGCTCCTTGTTAGTGTGTCTGCCAGGCATTTTGGACTACAAATCCCATCCACAAGCCCTATAGCAGGGATTGTGGAAAGGAGAAGTAAAACTTCAAAGAGGGGAAGGAGTGTATTCAAAGAATGATCTGAAACTCTAGCAGTATCATGACCCTGTGGCCTTTTTCTTTTTTAAAAAAACTAAAAACAAACAAACTTTAATACATAATATTATGGGATTTCTGACAGTCCTTGTTTCGGTGCTGGAGGGGCAGAGGTCAATGCTGGGAATGTCACCGGGGCCACTGCTTACCAGGCAGAGACAATTAGATGACCTGTCTAGACTGCGGAGTTTAGGGCAGGGTGATAAGCGCCTTATCAATGCTCAGAGGTGATAGAAACAAGATGCCGGGCCAAAGTTTGTTTCTTTAGGCTGTTTTGCCCATTTGCTGGAAGCCAAGGCAAGCACTTGGCTCCTGTTTGGCCCCTCCTCCTCCCTACCAGCTTGGTGCCTCTTTCTGTAGCAGATCAAAGGATAGATCCAGATAGAAAGATACGATCCTTAGAGAGAAGAGAGTACAACATGAAATATGTGACCCAAAAGTTCTTCAAAGGTTCCTGGGATGGTTCTCAATGAGCCATTTCACACGACCCCTAAGATCCGCTGGTCACTTAAATTTGGACCAGAGATCTTGATGGTTTGTCGCTGTTCCTGTGTTCCCACCCCCTCCGCACTCCTGGCTGCTGTCTGAGTGAGGGGAGGGAGAAAAAAGGAAGAAAGGAAGAAAAGAATGCAGGCTCACCTCTGTTCTGCTGTCTTGCTCTGCTCCCGGCAGCATAGTATCTTTTAAAGGGGCGGGGGGGGGGGGGCAAAACAACAACAAACAGAAGCGAGGAGAGCCCGGCACTCACTACGTTACATCCGCATCAGGAATTTTTCATCCCCGAAGAGCAGGTACTTGAAAAGTGCGCTGGGACACGCTTAGGTGGGCGTGGTCGCACTTAATTTTTTGTAAATTCCAGAGCTGGTGGGGAAACCATTTTAAGCTCCGGATCTGGGAGCCATTTGCCGCGGATTTTAGGGGTCGTGTGAAAAGGCCCAATATGAACCATCCACTGTTTTTGTCCCAGCAGTTTAGATAGAAGGGATGTGTGTCACAAGCCACAGATTGCATTGGGAGATTTTTTTTCCTGCAGTAAACCACACTGTGCTGTACATGGTGCTGCCCTTGAAGATGAGAGATTGATTAGAAATTGGCCCCACTTCTTGTTTTTTTGACTGCAAGAAACATTTGCACATTTCTTCCTAGTCAGTTCAGGAGGGAAAGAAGCATTAGGGGAAACAAATGGCAAATTCATAATCCAACTCAGAGCTTTGAGCGTTTAAGCCATGAATAATCTGTGCTATTTATTCAGCAACCTTTGTTTGGGGTTGTATGCCACATTGGACTATTTGTCCAAGCTCATCGGAAGCAGATCTTGGACTTCTTTTTCTTGAGAAATAGAAACGGTTGGCTGCTCATCCAAACAGCTTCCTCACTCTGAATACAGCTAGTGCAAGCCTTCCATCTTTTAGTCAGCTTTGACCTCTTGTCACCCTGGTCTGAAATAGGTTTATAAGCTGAACAATGACCTTAATAGGCTCATTAGTTAGACAATAGTATCCATAGCCTTAAGGCGAACAGTGGCCTAAGGTGCTGAAACCTATAAAGTATGGGTCCTTGTTAGCTATGGTTACTTGGTTTACCAACCTCAGAAGGATGGAGGGTTGAGTCAACCTCTTAGGCAGTTCATCCCAACCACTAACAGAAACACCCATTAGCCTCCCTAGGAGAAGACAAACACCTCCTTGCTTATTTCCAAGTCAAGTCCATGAAGAAAGAAATCAAATGTTCTCCTGGTCATCCCAGTAAAGGGACTGCCACTGAATACCCTCCCAATAAAACAAAACTACACACAGGAGGGTCTACTAAAGAGACTGCCAAGGAATCCCTGCCCTTAAAAGAGGATGGTTTTCACATTTTTATAGCTGCCTTCTTGGCTTTATTGCTGTACCTTTTCCATGGCTATTCAGATGAGCAATTGAGTACAATAAGATATTTCATTCATTTTTTCCAGTTTCACACGCCTTAGCAGTTTGGAAACATGGTAGACTGATTCACTCCCACTGGTCCCCATGCACTGATTTAAACTGTATTGATTCTTTTCCTTCTGAAGTGCCTGGAGAACAGAATTACCTTTCCCACTGTCAAAAAAAAGTGCCCAAACTATGATTACAAGACCATCTAAGATATGTTTCAGTCATGTTTCTCAATATCTGGTCTACTAGGTCTTTTCGTCCCTCTGAAAATCCGCTTTTCTCAGTTGATTTAGAAAGAGTTTCATACTGAATCCTTCTCAAGCAGTTAGTGATAAAAATAATCATCATAATACCCCAGTTACCAATGGTCTCATAACTGTGCCGTGAAAAAGACACGAATAAGGAAAACAGGAGTCAGGAGAAATCACGGATGGCTTAACCCAGCTAGGGGGGAAAGTTGTTTTCGTGAACTGTCCTTAAAAAGCAAGGATGTTTTCAACTTAACGATCCTAAGAATCATGAGTGGCATTCAGGCTTGATGATCATCTGTGCCGTCTCTTGGCCAGAGACCCTGCACAGCCCGGCGTCCTGCGTTTCATGAGTTCAGACACTTCTATTAAACTGGAAAACAGTGGCCTACTCTCAACACATCTATCAAGGCATTCCTGGTCTTTTTGGCTGGCACTGCTTCTGCCATTAGCAAACCCACAGGAACAAGTTGTGAACTATTTTGCATAGGGAAGAAAAGCCCAAATTAACGATGGGTTCTTTCAGTTTCCACAACCACAGGTGACATCTGAAAAGGGGTCAGGAAAGATGTTGGTTGTGTTCTCATGTCTTTATATTTTAGTGGGGGCAACAGGGTGGAATGCATTTTGCCTTAGAGAGGTGCACAATACTGGCCTTTGTCATTGCAGGAAAGTATACACAAATAGGTGCTGGTTCCGATGGAATGGGAGGCATCTCTAGTTGCACATGATGACTAGATATGGGCACAGGGAGAGGAGGGAACTGTGGTTTGTTATGGTTTGTGCGTTGTCTCTGTTCGTGAACCACGAATCATAAACTTTCATAAACTATGGGGTGGGCGGGCGGTGGAAATGAACTTTTTCATGGTTCGTTTGATCCAGGATGCCCAGGAGCCGTAGAATAACCCACTGGCTAAATACATCTTCGTTTGGGCAAGGGAGTTTGCTTTGGTGGGCTATAACTCAGACATCCTACATCCAATATCTGTCAAATTTGGGGTAGGGGTGGGGGAAGAGCGCCACTTGAAGACATGCTGTAAGTTTGTTATCTCTAACTCAGGGAGGGGAATTTTACCACTCCTGGAAGTACTGAACCGCAGGAATCATGACATTTATTTATTTATTTATTTATTTATTTATTTATTTATTTATTTATTTATTTATTTAAATAATAAATATTTACATCAGGCATGTCCAAACTTCAGCCCTCTTGATGTTTTGGACCACAATTCCCAGAATTCCAAGCCTGTATTTCCAATGGCAAAGGACTGTCGGAGTTGTGGTCTAAAACATCTGGAGGGCCAAAGTTTGGACATGCCTGATTTGAACAAAATAAAAATAAATGTACGTATCACCAAAGCTGATAATACTTCAGGGTTTTATTTCGTCCCGGGCAGCCCTCTGTTTTAGTCCCTTAGGATTCTATCCCTTTAAACCAGACTTTGCCAGGGCAAGGCTTTATATCAGCTCATGACTAACTTGTTTCCAATGGAAATAGCTAGGGGAAATGAAGAGGAACACTGTAAGATGCCTTCCACTGAGTTATGGCACTGGTGCTCTTGACTAATCCCTCTATAAGAAGGTGATGGTTTTTTCTCTCTCCATGGAGCACTTATGATTCCCAGTAAAATCTGCACTTTGATCCTGATGCCTCATCACAAAACAAAAGCTGATTCATATCCTGAGAAGCTGAAAAACATCACTTTAGGGCAGTGGTTCTCAATCTGTGGGTCGCCAGATGTTCCTGAACTGCAACTCCCAGAAATCCCTTCTAGCCCAGCGAGTGGTGGAGGCTTCTGGGAGCTGCAGTCTAGGAACATCTGAGGACCCACAGGTTGAGAACCGCTGCTTTAGAGCAATGATTTTCAGCCTTGTGCCCTCGGGTGTTCTGGAAGAGAAACTCCTAGAAGCCTTCACCACTGGGTCTATTGGTCTTGATTTCTGGGAGTTTGGGTCAAAGGACATCTGGAGACCCACGTTTGGGAGCCACTGATTTAGGGCAAACGAATGAATTTAGCTTCTTATGAGAGCCCTGTTTCTGATGAACTGCTCACTCTGTTCTCTCTGTCTGCACTAGCTGTAGACCCTCCTTAGATAACAGAAAGCCTTCAAAACCAGATCCAGTCGTGAGTTAAAGCAGCAGAAGAATGATCATCTTCCAGAGCAGCGTGGACAAGTATCCATTTCAGTGCCACACAAATGCTTTAATGTGGCTCCTAAATTCAGTTTCCTGAAATATATATACCTCTTCCAGCCTTCTCAGCATCAGAAGTTGTAGGGAAGAGAAAAGGAATGACAACAGCTTGCATATTTATGGACAACACCAGAAGATAATACCTTTATGTCGGGACAAATCAAAGAGAGAAGTATCAAGTGCAGAGCTTTGGGGGAAGTAGGGGGGAATCCCAAACCTTTTACTGAAGAACCTAAGTTAGGGATAAGAAACATCCTTCCAGGCAGCAATAAAGATGGAGGACTTGAAATGAGCTGCAAAGGACTTTTGACAGTGCCAGGAACTCCAAGTCGGAAAATGACAGACCGTGTTTCCTCTTACCACTCTCTACGGTTACAGGACCATCTGTCTCATCATCCTAAGGTAAAGGCAGCCTGTCAAAGGATAGCTTTTCAAGGGCCATAAAAGAACTCAAGAATGCTCCCTAGGCAGCCTACAAAATCCAGCAATACCCAGGTGTTTAAACAGAAGAGAAAATTCCAAAAGACAGACTCTGGGTTTGTTCCAGATGCTTCTTCCTTCCCAAATGAGGGAGATAGGTAATATAGATGTGAATTTAGGATGATCAGTGAATTGACAGAAAGTTTTCTTTGTGTGTGTGTGTGTGTGTGTGTGTGTGTGTGTTCTACAGGGCCAGGCGGCAAAATTAGAGAGTAGCCAACACTTCACTATCAATAATATATTTATCCGTTTAGAATATTTTTAAAGATGGCCTTCAAGTTAATTTCTTAATAATTCTGAAACAACCTAGTGTTACAAGAAGCACTATGTTGATTTTCAGTAGGAAGAAACAAGGGTTTATTCATTCATTCATTCATTCATTCATTCATTTTATATGTCGCCCACTACTGAAAGGTCTCCTTGCGGTTTACAATCAAAAGAATTAAAACAATTTAAAATAGTTAGAAATAGAATATCAATAAATCACCAAGGAATAATAAAAACCTTACACTAAAATCATTATCCTAAAATTGTCATCAGCGGGCCCACATCTATATTGTATCAATTGAAAAACTTCTGGAACAGGAAGGTTTTTTACCTGGCGCCAAAATGTAATCAATGTTGGTGCCAGGCGGATCTCAATCAGGAGGGCATTCCATAGCTTGGGGGCAGCTGCCGAAAAGGCCCTAGACCTACAAGCCATCCGTCTCACCTCCTTGAGGGATGGCTCTTTCAAAAGGGCCCCCTGGCTTGATCTTAATTGCCGGGTAGTCCTTCAGGTATCTAGTGGTGCAATGTGTGCAATCTGGTTGAACATGGTTAACTGGTTCATAAGTTTAGCTCCTTAAGTTTACTCTGTCCCTTTTCTAGAGAAGTTTTCAATCTTGGGCAGAAAATCAGCACAAAATGCATTTTTGTTCACTTTTTTGCTTCATGGACAAAACGACCTGCAAAAGTTGGCTATTATATTTATTTTATTTATTTATTTATTTATTTAACTTATATGCCGCCCACTACCCAAAGGTCTCTGGGCGGCTTACAATCCAAGGAATAAAACAATTTAGAATAGTTAAGAGTAAAATATCACTAAATCATCAATAAAAACCTTACACTAAAATCATTATTCTAAAATTGTCATCAGCGGACCCACAATCTATATTATATCAATTAAAAACCTTCTGGAACAGGAAAAACCTGGCGCCGGAATGTAATCAGTGTTGGCGCCAGGCGGATCTCAATCGGGAGGGCATTCCATAGCTTGGGAGCAGCTGCCGAGAATATACCATTTTGAAAATGGTATTCTTTGATATAA
Source organism: Phrynocephalus guinanensis (assembly GCA_037367245.1). Classification (NCBI taxonomy): domain Eukaryota; kingdom Metazoa; phylum Chordata; class Lepidosauria; order Squamata; family Agamidae; genus Phrynocephalus; species Phrynocephalus guinanensis. The sequence goes on along the minus strand of CM074745.1, from coordinate 5,834,123 downwards.
CTCCCTATTGCACATTTCCCTCTACAAACATGCATATTTTTAATACACTTTTCTCCAGCATATATACTGCTACTGCTGCTGTTCATTACAAATTCAGGGGGGGAAATCCAAAGAAAGCTATATTCAAGTCAAGTGTTCTGCTTCAAGTCAAGTGTTCTGCTTATATACCGCCCCATACCACTACAAGTAGTCTCTGGGCGGTTTTACAATTTTAATTACAGTGTGCAGGCTACACATTGCCCCCCCAGCAAGCTGGGTACTCATTTTACCGACCTCGGAAGGATGGAAGGCTGAGTGAACCTTGAGCCTGCTACCAGGGATTGAACCCAGGTCGTGAGCACAGTTTTACCTGCAGTACAGGCATTTAACCACTGCGCCACGAGGCTCTTCAAATTGACTTATTGGGATACACAACTTGAAAAGCTATGCTGGTGCCCAGTCATATTCTTTTCAGGAACATACTAACATATAGACCATTGCTTGAGCAAAAAGATATTTGCATGATTGTAGAAACATAACAGAGAGGGAATACCTTAATCTTAGTAGAGATCAGAAGAGTATAGAATATGGAATAAAAGTGGTCACTAGAGATGGGCAGGAACAGCCGCTTTGGTGGTTTGTGCCAATTTGGACAAGAGCAGGTACAGAGGAGGGCGACCAGGATGGTTGAAGATCTGGAAGAAATGTCTTATGAGGAACGGCTTAGGGAACTGGGAATGTTTAGCTTTTCAAAAAGAAGGCTGAGGGGGGGATATGATAGCTATGTTCAAATATTTGAAAGCATGTCATATTGAAGAGGGAACAGGTTTGTTTTCCATGGCTTCAGAGACTAGAACTCGGGGCAATGGTTTCAAACTACAGGAAAAGAGATTCCATTTGAACATTAGGAAGAACTTCATGGCGGTTAGAGCTGTCCAGCAGTGGAATATGCTGCCACAAAGGGTGATGGAGTCTCCTTCTTTGGAGGTTTTTAAGCTGAGGCTGGATGGCCATCTGTCAGAAATACTGTGATGGGGGTTCCTGCATGGTAGGGGGGGTTGGACTAGATGACCCTTGGAGGTCTCTTCCAACTCTATGGTTTTATGATTCTATGAATGTAGGTCTCCTGTGGCTTGGTGCCCCTCCGTCTTTGGTGGGCAGTCACTCAAAAACAGCGCCCCACCTTCCCTGTCATACTTTCTCCTGGTGTTGTCTCTGTGTGGGTACCCACCAGAGATGGTGGGGCACCAAGCTGGAGAACACCTGTTCAGCCATAATCCCATCTCTAGTGGTCACCCAGACCCTTGTGGTCATCAAGGATGCCTTGTCTCACACCACTCTTGGAGGTCCATCCCATGGAGGTTGGGGACCAAGACAAGGGTTTGTCCTAAAGAACAAAATCATAACCAAAGCAGAAACACTTCTTCATTGGCCCGATCTTGGTGTTCTGAAATAGGGTCTCATCCCCGCACAATGAGAGAAGCATTTAATTTTTCATTCTATGGTCTGTTTTGATTCAAGAGTTTGGTCTTTTTTGTAATCTGCATTTATCCGTATTTTGTCTGTGCTGTCATTTTGACCATCCTTTGGGGTTGAATGCCTGAGACAACAAATGAGTAAGTTATTGACCCATCTAGCTGCAAACAAGGATTTATTTAGGGAAATGGTTGTGTTGAGTCCCGTCATGTGGCACAGTGGTTAGGTGTACCACATGAGATTTTCAAGAACCCGGCTGAAGTCTCATCTGAGCCATGAAACGAGACACTTTGTTTCAGCCTGACATAATTCACATGGCGGTGATGAAAAGTGAATTAGGAGAACTCACTGGGCGAAAGGTGGAATAATAAATAAGCAGGATATTTCTTTGGTTAATACAGGCTGCTGGGGTTATATACAGGTACTCGACAGTATTAACATGACCTTGGCATTGTCTGGGGCTGTCAAACAGTGCATGAGACAGGTTATTTGGGGTAAATAGCCAATGAGCTCTTAATGCTCTTATTATTATCTTTTCTTAATACTTAAACCATGTGTTTGCAGTGCAACAGACTCCAGTTTTTTGACATGTTGGCTTCTTGATTGGTCAAAGGTCACATGCCAAAGATGTAGACTAAATATAGCCAGAAATTATTCTACCAGCTCAGCTCAAATGAAACAAGACCCTCCAGAGTTTCTCCCATAAACACTTACCAATACAGCTTCCCGCATAATTCTCTCTCTCTCTCTCTCTCTCTCTCTCTCTCTCTCTCTCTCTCTCTCTCTCTCTCTCTCTCTCTCTCTCTCTCTCCTGTAAAATAATGTTTTATTAGAGAGTCCCAGGAACATAATGGCTTCCTAAACAGTAAAGAGTTGTGTTGTGTTGTGTTGTGTTGTGTTTTGTAATGCACTGGAAGGGGTAAATGGCTGTGAAGCTCAAGAGAAAAGCCTTTAGTGCAGAAATAACATGGAAGTTGACCTAAAGAATGTTTATTTTCCTTGCTGGCCTGACAGCTTTGAAAATCAGCAAGTTTCTCTTTCAGGTCAATTAAACTTTTGTTCAGCGAAATTGCTCTGGAGCCAAGACGCCTGGAACATGAGGTATTGATTGTGAAGCTCGCACATGGACCACAGGATCTCTTCAGCTTAACACACAGGTAAGTGATAGCAGGCTGGCAATTTTCCCACACGGGGGCTGGGTGACTGTGAAAGGTTTTCGGGTGATGGAGACTTACCGTCGAAACTCTAGTTGTGTGGCCAAGACAGATGTCTTGACCTGGACCATATCCAAAGGTGGCTGGTACCACCTGGCATCCTTTGGCAGCGTAGACAACACAAACGCCAAGGGCTTCTTCTTACCTAGAAGCAAATGCAACCATCGAATCAAGGGTCGAGAAAATGCATCATCAATTGGGTAAGAGTAATTTGATATCATATGCAATTGAGAAACGTGGCGTTTAACCAACACTACATAAAACGCCCCTGAATAGGATTCCAGCGAGCCTTTGCAAAAGTGTGCTTTCTCAGCTATTTTCTGAACCTCCCCCTTGCCATCAGTAAGCTTTTCCAGATTTCCCCCCAAAACAAAAGTTTTCATTTTATTTCATTTCTTGTGTGTAAAGGAAACTGACACATTCTGGCATATCGGCCTTTCTAATCCCTCCTGTGCAGGAAAGATGCCTTCCTGTGCAGGCATGGCAACAACTCTGAACAGATTGATGTTTCTTCTGCTCTTTTTTTCACCCAGTGCATTGTTAGTCTGTGGAACTCCCTGCCACAGGATGTGGTGATGGCATCTGGCCTGGATGCTTTCAAAAGGGGGATTGGACAGATTCCTGGAGGAAAAGTCCATCCCAGGTTACAAACTATGATGGAGATGTGTAATCTCCAGGCTTAAAACCGGGGTACTTCAAGAGCCAGATGCAGGGGAGTGGTATTGGGAGACAGAGATCGAGTCTCGTGCACTCCCAGGCGCATCTGGTGGGGCCACTGTGAGATATAGGAAGCTGGACTAGATGGGCCTTTGGCCTGATCCAGCATGGCTCTTCTTAGGTTCTTAGGTTCTCTTTCCAGTTGATAGATGGGAACATCTATTCCTTGAAGGAAGGAAGGAAGGAAGGAAGGAAGGAAGGAAGGAAGGAAGGAAGGAAGGAAGGAAGGAGTTCTGTATTTCCAACATATATAAATTAGGTGAGAACATGAGGTATGTGAATCAACTGAAAATCTGAGGTGAAAACATTCCTCTTTTCTTCTTGCAGTGGCCATTCTCTGTGAGAGGTTCCCTGCCATCGATAAATCTTGCACAATTTCCCTCATGTTTATTTATTTATTTATTTATTTATTATTAGATTTATACCCCGCCCATCTTCCCATAGGAACTCTGAGTGGCTTACAAGAAGCACGTATCTGCAGGAAGTTAGTAACATTTCTATGCAACATGGCATCTTCCACAGGCCAGATTTCATGCAAAGAAAATTGAGTGGTGTCAAATTTGGCAGGTTTTTTTTTTTTTTTGTTTTTGTTTTTTGTTTTTTTGTTTTTTTGTTTTTTGTTTTTGCATGGTAAGAAACAAGAGTAGGAAGGCAGGCAGGCAG
>CM074745.1:5002574-5227574 GCA_037367245.1 Phrynocephalus guinanensis | reverse complement strand
CACACACACACATTCAGACGGAGTTTAGGCTGCTCTGAAGACACTCTGGAGTAGCAGCCAACCAGGTAAAGGAGAACAAGGCACTGACTGAGGGATGGTGGGGCTTGGGAGGTAGAAGGCGAAACATAAATGGAATGGAAACAGAGAAAATGTTACCTCCGGGGCTTGTGAGTCACATGGAGAAACGCAGCGGGTCTGTGGTGCAATAAATCACGATATCCGGATTTCCCCTAAAAAGCGATTCTCAGGCAGCTGCTCGGCTGTCTTGCGGTGTTGTTGATCTCCTGTTAGCATTTATTTCTTTATCAATTTTAAACTTTTTTGGTTTTTAACAGGAGGCGTTGGGGAGCGGGAGGGGCTGCCTCTAGGTGCGGTTGGAACTCAGCTCCCATCATTCTTAAACCCAGGGACAAGCTAGCGACGGATGGTGGGAGTTGTAATCCAAAGAATCGGGAGGGTCTCATACCCGCATTTTTTTAAATCTTAATTTTATTTACTTGACTACTGGGTAGCTGCAGAAGTCAAACAAAAATGGAAATATGGGGTTTTTTTAAAAAAAAAAAAAAGGTTAAATTTAAATAGAAGGAATAAAAAAGTATCACTCCCTAGGTTCCGCAAAGCTGTTACTTTGGATTATTCTCAGTCAAAACAAAAATATAGAGATAATTTTTATGCAGCAATCCATGGCTTTCTTATTTCTTCGGCAGATTGCCGCTCATGAGCTGACATGGAAGGATATAACGAACCTTGAGAGTCCTGGAAAACCCGGTGGGACCTACGCATGTCTTCTCTCCCAGTAACTTCTGGGGAATTCGTTTGGATTTACCCCTCCGGAAGTGGAGAGAACACCAGCATTCTCTGACATTTCGGTATAAGTCATGCGGACTACAGCCTCGCTCTACCCAGGCAACAGATTTAAAGATATTTTAACGGAGGTTCCGTCCCATAGAACTCCACTAAGAGCTACTGCGAGTCAAGGATGCTTAGGATCGCGTCATGTCTCTTGTCCGTCCAACTGGTTTCTTTTAATTTCATTCTTACAAAACGGTTTGGGTTGCGCTCCGGAATTTTTTTTCCCTCCCCCTACAACGGTTGGGGTGTTCATTAAAAGCCCCGCCGCTTGGAACGAATTTCTAAACGGAGATCGCCTGGAATAGGGATTGGGAAGCTTGCAAAATTTAAACAGGTCATTAGCGAAACCGTCTTGTTAAATGAATTAATCACTTCCGCGTGGGCGGGTGTGGGATTGCGCTCTTCTTCCAAACTGTATTTCATTGCAGTGGGTTTATTTTATTTTCCTCCCTACGTCCGAGGAAACCGACGGGTGGGGGTGGGGGAATGTTATTTTACATCCAATCGCAATCTCTTTCTTGGTCCGTCACCTGCACGATCTAAAATTAGGCAAGATTTTGGCGGATTTTGAGTAAAATGTGCACTCTTAGCAATGGAAGAAAAAACTCATTTTTCACGTGAATCTCTCTCGCAATTTCATTCCGCCCGAGCCCCACGCCACCCACGCCCCACGCCCTTTTTAAAAGGCGATTTATGGTGAAGGACAACTTATCCCTGCAAATACTACTGTGCCATAATAGAAAAGCTGCATTATTCCAATACATTCGTTCGTTCGTTCGTTCGTTCGTTCAGGTCTTTTTATCTTCAGTTGTTCAGGCTGATACCCGTAGTGCAATGCACGCTCTGGCCACAAAGAGGCAGTTCTACAGAAATTCATGTAAGTTGCTGATAGGGAATAACTTGTGCTGAAAGAGGCGACCAGTTGCTGTGAATTTAGAGCCTTTTCACACGACCCCTAAGATCTGCTGGCCACTTAAATTCGGACCACTCCCCACCTGTCTGATGAGGGGAGGGAGGAAGAAAGGGGGGGAAAATGCAGACTCACCTCGGAGAAGCTGCCGGTGGGACCTCTTAAAGGGGCGGGAGGCAAAACAAAAAAAACCCAGAAGCCAGGAGAGCCCCGCACTGACCAGATTAAATCCGGACCTGGCGATTTTCACCCTCCTCGAGCAGGTACAAGAAAAGTGTGCTGGGTTGCGGGTAGGTGGGCGGGTCGCACTTAATTGTCTGCAAACTCCGGAGCTGCTGGGGAAACATTTTTAAGCTCCAGAGCTTGCAGCCATTTGCAGCGGAGCTTAGGGGTCGTGTATAAACGCCCTTAGATATCTAGGAACGATGGCTCTGTGCTCAATTGAAAACCAGTGAATGAAACCAGATTCCAAGAGATAATATTGCACAGGTTCAAATCAGTTCCTCTAGGGCAGGCATGTCCAAACTTCGGCCCTCCTGATGTTTTGGACCACAACTCCCAGAATTCTAAGCTTAGATTGCCAATGACAAAGGACTGTGGGAGTTGCGGTCCAAAACATCTGGAGGGCTCAGGTTTGGATATGCCTGCTCTATGGGCACATGCATTAGACATACACAAATATATATATCTGAAAATAGGCATTCACTAGGTGCTGTGAGGTAAGTTGGAGAAGGTATCTGATCCAAAGGTGCCCTACCAGCTTTGCAGAAAACTTTTAGGGTTGGGGGGGTTATTGGGGGGCATTGGTGTTTTAGAACACAACCCACAAAACAACAAAGACAGACAACTGATTGGAAGACGCAGGAAGTTTGCGCTCTGAAATAACAATAGGAAAGACTTTCCCAAGGTCCGGATTCAGGAATTACTATTCCTTGTTCTCTGATTAATTTTAATTTGGACTTGTGTTGTTCAGGAGGGATTGCTTCCATGTGTTTGTGAGTCCATTAGGGAGAAACATGAAGGCTGATAAAGGGCGTTTATACACGACCCCTAAACTCCGCGGCAAATGGCTCCCAGCTCCGGAGCTTAAAAATGTTTCCCCACCAGCTCTGGAGTTTACAGATAATTAAGTGTGACCACGCCCACCTAAGCGCGTCCCAGCGCACTTTTCAGGTACCTGCTCTCTGGGGGTGAAAATCCCTGATGCGGATATAACAGTAGTGACTGCCGGGCTCTCCTTGCTTCTGTTTGTTCTTTTTTTGCCCCCCGCCCCTTTAAGAGATCTGAATGCAGTGCCGGGATGGCAGAACGGAGGTGAGCGGCATGCTTTTCTTTCTCTTTTTCTCCCTCCCCTCACGCAGCCAGGAAGTGCGGAGGGGTGGGGACACAGGAAGAGCAACGAACCCCTAAGATCTCTGGTCCGAATTTAAGTGGCCAGCGGATCTTAGGGGTCATGTGAAAAGGCCCAAAGCAATATATTTGTAAATTTAAATAATGATATAGTTAAGCTTAGTATCCTTAATGTTATGCAATGCTGCCTCGCCATGTGGATGAGTCTGGGGATCCCACTGTCTTTGAAAGTTTGCAAGACATCAAGAACAAAGGGCAAAGGCTTACCCTGGTATAAATTTGTTTGCTTGTTTGTTTGTTTGTTTGTTTGTTTGTTACTCTTATACCCCGCCCATCTTCCCAAAGGGAACTCTGGGCGGCTTGCAATAAAAATAGAAGTACAAAAAAAGCAGATAACAAACAAGTTGAAACAAAAAAGAAGCAGGGAGCAAGATGGCGGGCCAAAAACAAAACAAAACAAAACAAAACAAAACAAAACAAAACCTAACTGAAAAGGTCGCCAAACGCCTCCCTGAAGAGGTAAGTCTTCAGGGCTTTTTTAAAGGCAGGCAGGGAATCAATCAGGCGCAGCTCACTGGGTAGATGGTTCAAGTTTACTAGTGCACCAGTGTTTGCATCACTGTAGCTGAAAAGCCTATTAAAATTCAACCAAAATAAGATACAAAGCAAATAAAATAAACTTCACACACACACACACACACACACACACACACACACACACACACACACACACCAAGAGGCTTTCCGCCTGGTTCTGGGTCTGCACCTAAAAACAGTAAATCTTCCAAAGACATGGGTGAAACAAGGAGCAATCGCTAATTCACAGGAAACCAATGCAAGGACCAGCCTGACTGTTAGACAGAGTGAGCCAGCCATCTCCTGTCAGAGATTCCGAGTGTCCTAAAACGGCAACACATCATTAGCCAACTTATTTTGTTATCACCATTTCACTGGAGGCTAGTAAAGTAGTCTCTTTGGACAACGAGGGAGTTATACTCAGAAAAAGCAACTTTTCCAAGCTCTGGTTTTTACTTGTAAGGATGGCAAGAGAATTCTCAGAGAAATGTCTGTCTCCTTGGCCAAACATAACTTGCCAGGCTATGCACTTGGACTACTCAGGATCATTTGCTAGGTTGTTTTAGGCAGCAAAATGTCTAGGGATGGCCCTAAACCAAAAGATGGACCCAACAGGGCATCTAGAATTCCTATTTCAGTGGTACTTGTATAAAGGAATTAATTCATTCCAAATGAAATTCTGTTAAGCAAATTTTCCTTTATACAAATTTCCCATAGGAATGCATTGAAAACAGAGTAATCCCTAATTGCGACCATTTTCTATGTTGTATGGATTCGCCCCATAGACGATTCTCTTAAGCAAAGTTCCTCTATCTCTGGAATTTTTTTATGTTGTACATACAGATTTTATGTTATACAAACTGTTTGTTATACGAGGGTCCCCTGTATCTTTGTTCCAATTCAACAAAATTGAACAATAGAGGCCAACGAGTGTTTCGCCATGGGTAGGGAAGGGGTTTGTCTCAGGTTGTTGGTGCTACCCTCTCAAAGCCACCCATTCTGGCATCAGGGAGGTCACCCCCCCTCACCCCCCTCCCCATTAAAACAAACATTTCCCATGTGCATTACAGGTGAAGGAGTGCAGCTAAGCTGTTGAGCAGATTGGGCAGGAAACACCGGTCAGGCCACCCAGCGAGGGTCCTGCTGCTGTCTAATCGTTTCAACAGTCCGCCGGCTGGCCACGGCACTTAGTTTTCTCTCCAGAAGCTGTGGGTGGGGAAGGAGGAGGTGCGGATCAGAATCCGGAGCGCACACACGGCAGGGCAAGGGAGGTGGCAAAGGTGTCAGCAAATAATACTGTTGGTTTCCAGTTGCTTCATAAATCTTCCCTCTGTGTCTCCTGTCCATACAGGGCCGAGTTAGTACCAGCTGCTGGGCTTTTTATGGTCTGTATAGGCTACCAGGGCAAGAATCACGGAAGGTTCCTAAAGATGCTGGTTAGGGTAGGACAGTGAGTACAAAATTAAGGAGGAGGCATTGTGAATTGCTGAGGAGCATGGCATGGGATAGTTACTTTTTTAGATCATATACTGCTCCTGTAATTCCCTCAACCCACACACATAAGAACATAAGAAGAGCCATGCTGGATCGGGCCAAAGGACCATCTAGTCCAGGTTCCTGTATCTCACAGTGGCCCCACCAGATGCGTCTGGGAGCACACGAGACTAGCTATCTCTCTCCTGATACCACACCCCTGCATCTGGTCCTTGAAGTACCCCGGTTTTAAGCCTGGAGATGACACATCTCCATCATGGTTTGTAACCTGTGATGGACTTTTCCTCAAGGAATTTGTCCAATCCCCTTTTGAAGGCATCCAGACCAGATGCTATCACCACCTCCTGTGGCAGGGAGTTCCACAGACCAACAACACACTGGGTAAAGTAGCATTTTCTTTTGTCTGTGTTCTCTCTCTCCCAGCCCTCGATTTGAGTGGATGTCTCCTAGTTCTGGTATTTTGTGAGAGGGAGAAGAGCGTCCCTCTATCCACTTTACTCATACCCTGCATTATGAGGATTGTTGCTGCTGAGTCCCATCCAGACCAATGGGGCTTCTTTTTGAACACACCCGTTCAGCATTGTTCTTTGCACCTTTGTAAGGAATGCCTTTCCGCAGCTGTCCTAAGATCTGTTGAGATCATCTGAACAGCTGTGAAGTTTCCATAATGAATAACTGCTAAATTGCTATTTTTGGTATGACCTATTGCGATTCCTTTGTTCCTACCTGGCTCTACCCTCGATTTTAAACAGGTATCCCCTGCTTTCCTTCACCGTCAATACTCAGCAGTCACTACGGTGTTCAGCTGGGTCCCAGGCGTGTATGTAGGGGGTGACCTTTTTACCTTCTCTAGAACCCACCAGGTAGGCTCCTCTGTGCAAGAATAACCAGTGAACCTCGCTGCCAAGCAGCGAAATCAGCTGGAAAGTACCGGCTTGCTCCCAAGTAAACCTATCCAGGATTGCAGTCTTAGGTCCAGGGATCTAACCACCACGTCTCACTGCTTTTACATGGGATGCAAGTTTTGCTTCCTTCCGAAAGCCAGAGAAGTTCTTATCAAAAGTCGGTTTTAATCCTTTCTCGGGGTCGATGCTTCTGATACCGAACACAAAGGATGCGGGAGGCACTTGTCTCGTTCGCTTTCGCTCCCAATCAGGCGGGGAGAGGTAACTTTAAAAAAAAAACTTCCAGCACGGTCACTCGGGAAGTTACTTCTGAGCACATGGGGTGTCCAAGGCGGACCGCGATCCACAGAACTGGCGCGGGAAAGGCGTGGCCAGCTACAGCCTTCCTCCGAGGCGACCGGCGGGGGACTCCAGCGCCCGTCGCCAAGGCGCTGCGCGGATGATGGGCGGTGTAGTCCCAGGCAAGCGGGGGGGGGGGGGGGGGAGGCGGGCTGAAAGGAGGTTGTGGTTGCTCTTTGCCTCTTCCTACAGCGTCCCCCCACCCCAGCCATCCCACCCCTTCCCCTTAAGACCGCATCCCGAGCCGAGGATCTCGTCCAAAGCCAAGGAGATGCGCGCTGGGGAGGGCGGATCCAGCGACGCCGTGGGAAGCGCCGACCCAGCTTCTCAAGGGGGGGGGGAGGAGGAGGAGGAGGAGGAGGAGACGGGCCAAAGGCGTGCCCTGTCCCGCCCCGAGGGGTCTCGCCGCCCCTCCGCCGCCCCTTATAAGTGGACCGTCCAGGCGGCTCCGGTGGCCACCCAGCGAAAGCGCGCAACACCTTCCGCGGCTCCGCCGAGCGCACGGGGCGCCCCCTTTCGGGCCCAGGAGGCCAATGCAGGCCGCCGGAGCATCGCGTGTCGTCGCGGCCGCGGGACGGTCGCGGAGCGTCCCGGGGGACCCGGGGGTTGGCGAGGGGGCCGCAGCCCGTGCCCAATCCAAGCAGCTGACGTCCTTCCTCATCCAAGACATTCTGCGCCCCGGAGGCGCGGGCGAGGAGAAGGCGAACGGCCCGGGCGCGGCCCCAGCGGAGCCGGAGCCGTCCATGAATGCTCCGGAGAAGGACCCAGGAGTGGCCCGAGGCCAAGAGGCGAAGGCAGCAGGTGGGTGAAAAGAGTTATTGTTAGGGTTAGGGTTAGGCGTTTTCGTAGCCATCCGAGGCTGCGTGTCCTAATGGTTACAGCGTCGGGCAAGGCTGGGGACCTTCAAGGGTTCCGCCTTGCAATTCCCTTGGGACACCGTCCCTGTTTCCCAACCCTAGCTTCCCTTGCAGCGTTGTTTTTTGGTTTCCTTGTTTGTTTGCTTGCTTGCTTGCTTTAACTTATTTGGGCGGCTGCCACACGTGCAGAGGGAAAAATAAAGTCGGGTTTACCTCCGGAACTGTTTGAAAAAATGGTGCCAATCCAGAATACTCGGCTCGGTCCCGTTTTTTCAATGGCCTGTCCTGCGGAAGCTCCCTGAAAGCAGAAAGCTAGCACAGAACTGGAGGAAGGTTCTCTCTCTGGTTCTGCTGTGACATATTTTTAAAAATACTATTCTCCCACCTATCCCTCCTGGCTGAGGTTCAGATGATGATGAATGTTTCAGTCCCAAGTGGGCCCTGATAATTCCATGGAACCTTGATGGCGCTACAGAAGTCACTATTACAGTATATAGCAATGAATATCCTTATGGCACTTTAAATGGGGATGGACTCCCATCGTCCTTGGTCATTGGTTATGCTGCTGGGACGGGTGGGATTTGAAATTCAGCAACATCTGGAAGTGTGCATGTCCTTTGGCCTGTATTAAACTCCTCTTCCGAAACAACTTTATACAAACCCTTTATACAGATTCCCCCTTTTAAAGTCAGAAGAGTTATTATCACCCATACAACTGGCCACAATAGCATACTCCACAAATTAATGAGGGATGGTCAAAAGGTGGACTTTGTCTTACCTGCCTTTAACTGGCCAAGTCGATTGTCATTCCATTTGATTTATTTCCTTGTACAGTGGACCCTCGTATAACAAATGGTTTGTATAACATAAAAATCTGCACAACATAAGCAATTCCAGAGACAGGGGAAATTTGCTTCACAGACTCGCCTATGGGGCAAATCCGTATAACATAAAAATGGTCACGATTAGGTTTTACTCCATTTTCAATGTTTTCCTATGGGATGTTTGTACCAAGGAACATTTGCTGAACAGAATTTCATTTGGAATGAAGTAATTCCTTGACACAAGGTACCAATGTCCTCAGGATTTAGAAAGGTTACTGGTTTCGAGTTGTTTTGGGGTTACAAATCCAACCACCACCACCCCAGATTGTAGTGCTTAAAAAGAGCAGCTTTCCCAAGCTTTGTAGCAAAATCTGACCACGCATGAGAAGGGGGCGTAAGGCAAACTGTCTCACAGGGGATTGGAACATCTACAGCAGTGATGGTGAACCTTTTAGAGATCGAGTGCCCAAACTGCGATTCAAAACCCACTAATTTTTTTGCAAAGTGCCAATACAGCCATTTAACCTGAATACAGGTGGCTGTGAAGGGGCAATGTCAGGTGCCCACAGAAAGGGCTCCGAGTGCCACCTTTGGCACACGCGCCGTAGATTCGCCAACACTGATCTACAGTCTACTTCTCATCTGGTCCTCTGCTCAATGCTGTAATGTAGGACGGGGGTGAGGAAACTTCAGCCCTCCAGCTGTAGGTTCCTCAGCCCTGTTGTAGTGGGGAGGGAACCGCTGGTTCTGTCCATGTTTTGGGGCTTCCACACCCTTGACCATTCACCACTGGTCATGCTGGCTGGTGCAGTGGCCAGGCAAAGAACACTCAGTGGATTGCGAGTTGCCAACCATAATTGATATGGACCCGGACACACACACACACCCATCCTCATGTGCAGGAGGACTGAGAACAGCTCAATGGTGGGGAACTCAGCACTGACCAAAGGCTGGGATTGCCTGTGTGCTACCTCTCCAGAGAGAGGGTTGCTTAGAAAGAGCCAAACCAATAAATAACAATTCGGTCCAACGTACCCACCCCAGCATCTTGGAAAAGTTAGCTCTGAGGGTGCCGGGTCCCAAGATCCTCCACCCAATAAAAACAATACAATACAAGTCTTTATTATGGCCATTGACCAGCGTTAAGGCTGGTTGGAGAAATGTGGTAGCTCCCGATTAAAGGCGTAGAATTGGCTGGCCGAATCTGTAGAGTTGGAGACACATTTGAAAGGGGGATAGATGGATTATCTTAGAGCCAGTGTGGTGCACTGGAGAATGTGATGGGTTGTTGTTGTTGATGATGATGATGATGATGATGTGCCATTACTATCATGACTGACTCTTCGTGACCCCACATCCATGGAGTTTTCTTGGCAGGAATACCAGAGTAGCTTGCCAGTTCCAACTCTAGGCGCCTACAGCACCTGGTATTCCCTGGTGGTTTCCCATCCAAGTACTAACCAGGGCCGACCCTGCTTAGCTTCCGAAATCAGGTGAGATCGGATTTGCTAAGTTCAAATCCACACTCAGTCAGGGGAACTCATGGTAAACTACTAATAAGAAACCTTCTTAAATCTCTTAGCTACCTTGGAAGACATGTAACAGATAAAAGGCGGATTGGCGGATCCTCCTAATGCCCCGTCCTCATCTTAGATTCACCATCATGTTAAAAGCTGGAAGGCTTTGCTAGTTTCCTGATGTAGTATGGTGGCATTTAGGGAGCGGTGGTACTGACTGGGCCATGTTTAAAGGGGTCCAGCCATTGACAGCTCAGCAGAAGCCCAAAAACCGATGGAATGAAATGATCCATTTCAATGGAAAAACGACCGTTTCGTTTCATCTAGAACGAACAGCTGCTTCCTCGTTTTGTTTTGTTTCATTTTCTTTTGTTACGGAACGGGATGACAAAATGGCATGTCGTTTTTCATTTCCTGCCCATCCCTACTTTAGAGTTAAAGCGTCAGAGGTGTTAGCCCTCTTGGTACAAATTATTAGGGGTTGGTATCCAATCTTGGAAGTTAAGCAGGGTCAGCCCTGGTTAGTACTTGGATGGGAGACCACCAGGGAATACCAGGTGCTGTAGACGCCTGGAGGAGGAACTGGCAAACCGCTCCAGTATTCCTGCCAAGAAAACTCCATGGACATGGGGTCACGAAGAGTCGGTCATGACTTCTAACGACACAACACACACACACACACACACACAAGAGTGGTGGGGTGAGCTCCCACCCTGCCTCCCCTAGGCTTCTAGCTGGCAGAGTTGTCACTGGCAATTTTAATGCCCAGGGCTGCAATGCTCTCTTGGTTAAGCGCCAGTCATGTAAGATTAATCCCTGTTTTGAGGAGAAGAGCCAGGACTTTGTTCTTTCACTGAGCCTGCCTGCTCTTACAATGATATACAGTGGTACCTTGTATAAAGGAATTAATTCGTTCCAAATGAAATTCTGTTAAGCAAAATTTCCTTTATACAATTTTCCCATAGGGAAGCATTGGAAACAGAGTAGTCCCTAATCGTGACCATTTTTGTGTTGTACGGATTCGCCCCATCATTCGAACTGCCGAGCTGCTGACTTTGCAGCCAACAGTCTTCAGAAGCCTTAGTGCACTGAGCTACACTCAGATTGTGGGTCAAAGCCTCGGTAGCCCCCACCTGATCATGGTTTGGCTGTTTGTCCTCCTTGCAAAGAGAACACTGGACTCCATAGGTCTCGGGTTTGCTCCAGAGAGGCTCTGTCCTCTCCCTCTTCCGTTGCTGTCACGACCCCTTCCGGTTTCTCTCCCCTAGGTCCCACAGCCGCGTCCTGCCTGCCGAAGCCCGAGGACCCTCCCAAAGCCCTGCTGAGGCCCCCGAAGCCGCTCAAGCGCTCCCGGGCTGCCTTCTCCCACACGCAGGTCATTGAGCTGGAGAGGAAGTTCAACCACCAGAAGTACTTGTCTGCCCCAGAGCGAGCCCACCTGGCCAAGCATCTCAAACTCACCGAGACCCAGGTGAAGATCTGGTTCCAGAACCGAAGGTATAAGACCAAGAGGAAACAGCTCGCCTCGGAACTGGGGGGCCTCGAGAAGAACGCCCTGGCACCCGCCCTCAGAGACAGCGATCTGGCCAGGGCGACCTTGGCCCTGTCTGTTTACCACACCTACCAGTACAACCCATACGTATGCTACCTGAACAGCTGGAATCCATTCTTCTGGTAAACGATCTTGTGCAGTCGCCTGTAGTCAAAAAACAGCTGCCTTCCCTACCGTGGGACACAAAGCCAGACAGAATGTGTGTGAGATACCAAGTGTCCTTCTCCTTCCTCCGTCACTGCGGGCCTCTAAAGAGACTTGTGTGGTCCTGCAGATCCCCAATTTTGGGGCATACTGTGGGTTGTTTCAGATTTCTACACTTAGCAAGAGCGTTGCAGCTGCTGTGGCATCGTAACAAGACCTGAACTTTATTCCTCAAAGCCTGCACTGCAAAGATCCCAGGGTTTGTTTGTTGCCATGGTGAAAAGGTCACTGCTGCCAATGAAGGTGCTTGTCACAACTGGCGCAATAGCCAGCCCACTCCCCATTTTAAGGAAGGTCCAGGAAATCCCAGATCAGTCAGTCCCAACAAATAAAGAGCAAGCTGTTTGCAAAGCCAACGGCTCTTAATTGCCTGTTCAAGACCAGTCCACCCTCAGATGTCTTACGCCATGGATAGTTTGCAGCTGTATATATTCCTGGGAAAATTCCTTTCTGCCTCAGCTAGGACAGGTTTTGGCTAAACCCAAAGGGAGCGGGGCCTCAGGGGGGGGGGGGGAGGATGATATAATTCTCGCTGCTCAGTAAGTTTTGGGGGGTTGGCGCAACTACACAACTGGTTTGTAGTGAAAGAAGTGCAACTCGTGAGATATGCCTTGAGAAAGACTTGAAGTAACTTACCACAGGGCGGGGAAATATAGATAACAAAGCACTTCCTTGCATCAAGGGTGCAGGGTTTAACCCCCAAAATGAAGGGTGGTACAACAAAACCGTCTTTAACCGAACTCAGAAAAGTTCCTTTCTTGGACACCTGTTTTCAAAAAATCCCTAAGTCAGCATGGTGGAGAATAGATGGCTAGGACCCCAACTCTCTAGGGGATGCTGAGACTTGGAGTCTTAAAAATAGCATCATCTTACTCTGGAAAGTGTTGGCAGTTCTGCTCCCACCTCTCCACCTTGGCAGTTGTTCCATGCTCAGGGCTGAAGACCACATGTGCGGCCTGACTTTGGGCCTTTTTACACGACCCCTAAGATCCGCTGGCCACTTAAATTCGGACCAGAGATCTTAGGGGTTCGTCGCTCTTCCTGCGTTCCCACCCCCTCCGCACTTCCTGGCTGCTGGCTGCATGAGGGGAGGGAGAAAAAAAGAAAGAAAAGCATGCCGCTCACCTCCGTTCTGCCTCTCTTCTCTGTAAAAGTAGCTCTTAAAGGGGCGGAAGCCAAAAAACAACAAACAGAAGCAAGGAGAGCCCCGCACTCACTATCGTTACACCGGATCAAATAATTTTCACCTCCAAAGAGCAGGTACTTGAAAGGTGCGCTGGGACGTGCTAAAGTGGGCGTGGCCACACTTAATTTCCTGTAAACTCCGGAGCTGGTGGGTAAACATTTTTAAGCTCCGGAGCTGGGAGCCATTTGCCCCGGAGTTTAGGGGTCGTGTATAAATGCCCTTTGTGTGCGTTTCCTGCTGGGGATTTTAAAGATGAAAACCAGGGCAGCTAGCTATTGAGGGAACCAGCAGATGTGCAGTGAGAATGACCTTGCCTTCCTTTGACTGAGATCCTAATGAAAATATCCTCAGACTATAAGGAGAAGGATTCCCAGCGGAGCCTGGGAATGTTGACGGAGAAATAAGATGCTCTCAGAAGAAAGACCTCCCGCTCGAACCCCGACAAGTCCAGAGACGGGAGACCAGCCTACGAGAAGGGAATACCGCTTATGAGTGGCAGATGCTCAAAGGGACACAACTGGGCGACTGAGCCAGGTGATGTTCTATGCCACCAAGAGGTCGATTCAAACATCACAGGCCAAATGAAGATATATATGTTTTGGGTTTTAAGCCTTTTTTTTCTTTTTAAGTTCATCAGTCCTTAACCTTGGGCTTTAAGGTACAGTAGGACCCCCATATCCACGAATTCATTATCCACTGATTCAGTTATCCACGGTTGGCAGAGGGGGGAAAAATAAACAATTCAGCAGCAGCCAAGCAAGCTACTGTCACAAAGAGCAGCTGTAAAGCAAGCTACTGTCACAAAACAGCAGCCGTAAAGCAAGCTACCATCACAAACAGCAGCTGTAAAGCAAGCGACTGTCATAAAACAGCAGCCGTAAAGCAAGCTACTATCACAAAAAAAAGTAGCTGTAAAGCAAGCTACTGTCACAAAACAGCAGCTGAAAAGCAAGTTGCTATCACAAAGTTTTGGGGACATTTTGGCATTCTCATCCATGGCTTTCATTATCCATGGGAAGGCTTGGAACCAATCTCCAGCGGATACTGGAGTCCTACTGTATTTCATTTGACTTTTCAGTCTCCCATCTGCAGTGGTGCACTCTTGTCAGAAGTGCCTTTCTGAGCTGCAGAAAGAGACACAAGATGAGGTGACATTAACAACCCTGTGCCATCAAGTCGGTTCTAACTTATGGGGACCCCTTTCAAGCACACAGACAGAGAGTACGCAGAAGTTTCCTTCTTGTGGGGCCACCCTAGGACTCAGCAGCTTCCCCAAGGCCACCCAGGCTGGCTTTATGGTTGAATAAAGTACACTGGTCATTATTCAATGGAAATCTTTATTTAAAACAATAATCATTGGCGTATTTTATTTTGCTTTCTTATAACAATGCAATTATCCCACTTTACCTGGAAGGTAAGAGGGTAAAGGACTCTTCTGTTCAGCCCACAGTCTAGAGCAGTGGTTCTCCACTGGTGGGTCCCCAGATGTTCCTGGACTGCAACTCCCAGAAATCCTGGCCAGCTCACTTAGTGATGAAGACTTCTGGGAGTTGCAGTCCAGGAACATCTGGGGACCCACAGATTGAGAAACCACTAGTCTAGAGGGTTGAAGAAGTTGATACAGGGACAGGCTTCTCAATCTATTTCTTTTTTATATATATAAAAAAACAACAGAATTCCAAGGACAAAACACCCACACTTAAATTGAAAGAACAGGCTGCCTTTGAACGAATGTTGAGTTCATGGCCCCTTCTACGGAATGCTTTATAAGTTACTTTTTGGGACTGGCACTCTCAGAGAGATCTCCACCCCAGCCAACCTGCTAGCTAGCTGTGTGTGCTAGCCGAGGTGTGTTGGAATCGTTAACTTTAAGAAGTAATTATTACAGTCTCTGCTTTCACTCAGAATGGAGGCTGCGGTGATATTCTGATGCATGTGGTGAAGAAAAAGGTCGCGCTTCTCACAGACCAGGTGGGGAACTCCCGGTTCTAATCTCTGCGGAGCCATAAAAAATTCCCCGGGGGACTTTGAGGCAGCCCATCTCTCTCAGCCTGACTTACTTTCTGGGAGAATTCCATAAGCCACCATCAGTCATTGGCAGAAAAGCAGGCTATAAATAGCGCTGACAAATAAAGAACAATAAACGGATATCCAAAATGCTGCTGAGTTGGCATTCATCACTATTAAATATATTGCATTTTAATATTCTTTAGAGATCTTGTATTGTTAGTTTATATATTATTCATGGCATGTCTTGGAACAGCCTTATCTAAAATAAATCATCCCTCTTACAATTAAAATTTTAAAGACCCACGTGAACACTAGCAATAGGAGATTGCTGGATAGGTCTGTGGTGTCGGGGGCTGGTTCCACAGAGATTGGGAGTTCGAGTCCCACGCAGTGCCTTCTTGGCAGGGTCTAGACGGGATGATCCATAAGGTCTCTTCCAGCATCGCAGGGGGATGATGATAGTGGTAGTGGTGGTGGTGCTATTGGTCATCACCACCACCACCACCACCACCATCATCCTCATCATCATCCCACACAGCATCAAAAGCAACTGGCTTGCTTGGGATGACACAGTGAACCCTTTGGTGGGGTGCATGGTTTTTGTTTGATCAATACCTGGGTGACAAATCCTAGAATCTGTTCCTTGTGATGCCCAACACACACTGCCTAATGGTAGGGCCTCCTTTACCTGCTGTAAAACTAGGAGTCAGAAACCATGGGCGTATCTCTACTACTAATGATTTAGGGACTCTCCTAAACTACCCCTTCTCCATCACCACAATCCAACTCCGTTAGATACCCTTTTCTGCCAATCTTCCAAAGAAATAGGACCAACATGTTCAAAAGAGCACACAGGTTATCTTTCCTCCCTGGCTCTTTCACTGAGACACTGCTTGTTTAAAAGGAACACCATTTTGCACAATACCATATTTCTTCCATGTATAAGATGCCCCCTCGTGTATAAAATGACCCCCCCACTTTTCCAACCTAAAATTACAATTTCACAACCCTGCTTGTCCCTCCTCGGCTTACTTCTGTGTATAAGACTTCAACTTTTGGTCCCACAGTCAACCAGCTGTACCTACATCTGCCTTCCTTTAACCTGGTTCCCTCCATCAGTACTAGATTGTGATACCCATAAACACAAGAGCCAGCAAAATGGAATGCTGGGATTTATATCCAACAAATTGGGGGTGGGGGAGGCACCAGGATGATGTAGTGAAGCTGAATTGTGTGTTGAGTAAGATGGAGAAACATTATTTGAGGGCCTGCATTCCGAGCCTTCCTGCCCCCAGTCTGCACAGCCAGTGGCCAGGTTGCCAGAGAAATTCTGGGAGTTAAAACCCACCTTGGACAATCCATTGGGTCCTGCCTATGAACGTCATATCAACTACAGCTGGCCCCATCATTAAGCAGAGGGAGACAGCTTGCTCAAGAACCTGCGTTTGAATTACATAAAGTAGTTATTGAAATTGTCATTAGACAAACACAGGGCTAGACCTATATAAATGAGAATGCCCTGTTGGACACACACACACACACACACACACACACACACACACAGAGAGAGAGAGAGAGAGAGAGAGAGAGAGAGAGAGAGAGAGAGAGAGAGAGAGAGAGAGAGAGAGAGAGTGACCAAAATGATGAAGTGGATTGATATACAGTACATATATATTCACATACAGAGACACAGACCTGGGTCATTGTCCAAAATGATGAAATGGACTGATAGTTATGCTCACATATTAAATATGTTGTGCTGCCTAGATGCCGTAAGCACATCCAACCTCGCCTGATTTCGGAAGCTAAGCAGGGTCAGCCCTGGTTAGTCCTTGGATGGGAGACCACCAGGGAATACCAGGTGCTGTAGGCACCTGGAGTAGGAACTGGCAAGCCACTCCAGTATTCCTGCCAAGAAAACTCCATGGACATGGAGTCATGAAAGGTCGGACACAACTGTAATGACACAACACACACACATACACACACATTAAGTATGCAGGCTTATATTTTGTACACACACAGAGAGAGATTTTAAGTGCCACAGGTTCTTTTCTGATTGTCAGTCCCCTACACAAAGACAACCTGGTTTGTGTGTGTTGGGTGCTTAAGCACTTTGACTCAGCAGAGGAGGGCGGAGTGCCATGTGCTGCTATGTTTTAGGGGCCAAAGGGATTTTGGGGCAAGCCAGGAAAACAACAACAACATTGGTCTGGCTGGCACTAGGAACAGAATACAGGACCTCGTCTACTTCTGTTTTCCACCAGCAGAGAAGTTTTTAGGGCCTGCAATGATCTAAAACTTCATGCTGCACAGTTGCCCCAACTAGTTTGTCTTGGTTGCAGAAAATCTGGGAAATGCTACTTTAAAAAGAGCACCTTTACTAAGCGTTACAGCCTGGAAAGTTTCCCTGGGATACTTTCAAGCAGTAATTCTTTCTGAGCAATGGCAGCAAAGCTTTGGAACAACCCCCAACCCTACAAGCAGAGACGAATCTTTGTGTGAACGAATCCTCCACAAGATCACAATGGCCTGTTTTCTAGCAATCCAGAATGTAGCATATCCTATCTTGCAAAATGTTTCCTCCCGGTCCTTTTATCTTGCTCTGTAGAGTCGGCATATTATGGGAAACGAGCCTCCGCTCTTCACCAACATGAAGAGAGGAAGGTCATTGCCGGACAACAAAAACAATGTTTCCAAGCCAACTCTGCTGCTTATCCACTTTCTAAAATATGAACCTGCCAAATGTTTCTTCCCAATCTCTCGGTCTTTCACCAAACAAGAAACCCTTTTTAGCATCAAAAGCAGGGATAATATTAGATCATCTGTCTTCTGATGTAGAGGCATGGTTTGAACGCGGTTGTCTCTCAAGAGTGTCGCCACCGTAAGGCTGAGTGAGGTGGACATCTCAGGTGGCAGATACCGGAGCTGGCAAGAAGCCGCTTTAAAATCAGAGAATCATTGATTTGGAAAGGTACTACAAGGACGACATGTTCAACCCCTTGGTCAAGGCAAGAACACAGAACAAAACAGATCAGACAGATGGTTGCCCATGTTTTCCCTTGAATGTCTCCAGTATTAGAGTGCTTGCCACCTTCTGGGGTCATTGGTTCCATTGTCCTACTGCTCAAATAGATAAGAATAGATATATATAAGAAGAATAGATAGTTCCAGATGTTCAGTCTAATCTGGGTTCCTACAGAGAATTCAGGATGCTGTATTGGGGAAGGGCCATAACTTACTGCTAACGGACATGGCAAGACCCCAGCATCTCAGGGCCAGGAAATATTAACAACATTGTGGATGTTCACTGATGACCATCATCAATGGTCATTTCTGATCAACCTTTCCCAGGGTTAATAAGTACACAGTACTCAGTTTACCAAAGCAGCCTTCTAGTGGAATTCTGAGGTACAGATGGCCATGAACAGCTGGTTCACCAGTTTGTCCCAGTTTGTTTATGTGGTGTGTCATGGGGGGGGGGTCAGGGAAGCAAGGACACCACCTCCAACTGGTCACCTGCTGAAGGGGCTGGAGTACCAAACAGAACACCGGTGAGAGCAATAAACGAACCAGGACAAGCCATCAAACCAGCGGTTTGTGCCCATGTCTCTTTCTCCAGACAACATTCCCTCCCAGAAAGAGAATCTCTGCAAATTTATTTATTTATTTATTTATTTTAGAGTATTTTTACCCCACCTTTCTCCTTGGAAAAGGACCCAAGGCTGGCTTACAGTAATGAGGGGTAATACACAGTCCAGTATAATTAAGACGTGTTCAAGTATTTGGGAACAAGGAATTGAGGGACATCTTGCAGCACTTTTTTCTTTTAGTGGCAAATGGCAGTTGTTGTTTTTTCTCCTATTCCTAGTGGGAGAAAATGTGTATTTGATAGACAATCTCTGCTCAGTGGGTTGGGCAGAACCTATACACTGCTGTTTCTTTCAGTATAGAAAGATAAGGGGCTGCTAGGGAGGAAGTATTGCAATTCATTCTTCTGTTCCTCTGAGTAAAAATAGACATTCAAGAAATCGAGAAGGCAATTTCTCTGTCCCAAAGTCACAAGATGGCAGCATACCACTCCTCCCTCTGTGGTACCGTGTTTCCCCGAAAATAAGACACTGTCTTATATTGATTTTTTTCCTCAAGAAGACACACTAAGGCTTATTTTCAGGGGATGTCTTACTTTTATTAGGTATAATATGCTTGAATGTCAGCCCTGCACACAACCATAGCCACGCCCATCACTAGGTCTTATTATCAGGGTAGGGCTTATATTTAACAAATGCATAGAAATCCTGCTAGGGCTTATTTTTTGGGGAGGTCTTATTTTCGGGGAAACAAGGTATAGGCCGCCTCAGAGATGCAACCCTGGTCTCGAGAAGTGTTGTCTGCTTAGGAGTCAAAGTTAAGTGAAGAAGATCACCCTGATGTATTTCAAAGCATCATCGTCATTGGCCTTATCTGATTCGGAGGACTGCTCTTAGTACAGCCGGACACCCAGCCATTATTACTGTCGGAGGGTGTGGTGTGACATTAAGTGGCAGGCTGAATGTGGCCCAATAGCTGGATGTCTGTGAAGATTCTCAGTCATCCAGGTGAGTTTATCTGACTGGAAGTTGAGTCATGGCTACTGGACTTCTTTTTGAGTGATAGAAACGTTTCGCTGTTCATCCAAACAGCTTCATCGGTGAAGCTGTTTGGATGAACAGCGAAACGTTTCTATCTCTCAAAAAGAAGTCCAGTAGCCATGACTCAACTTCCAGACCAATAGCTGGATGTTGGCTGGCCGCTTGAGCCCTAAGGAAACAGACCCAGTAAAAGGGAGAGAGATTAAAGAATGGGGGGGGGAGAGACTATTTCTGGATCATACTTGATGGAGAGAGTGAAAGAGGGCAAGGCCAGTTTGGCAGGTACAGGAGGAGGAGGAGGCAAGAAGGAGGGGCGGCAGGAAGTTTTAGCTGTATATGTTTAGATAGCCAAATAACCCCCGACGTGTTACTTAAAGCATTGAAATGTCAGCGAGGACGAGTGGAAATGATACACTTCTTCTCGATCAACGGGGGTAAGAGGAAGACCCAGCCTTGGCGTTGGAAACGTGGAAGGCGTCGCAGCTTTCCAAACAAAACAAAACAAAAAGAAAAAAACCCAAAGCAAAAAAAACAAACCCACTCCTGTTCGTGATCTTCCGGAAGCAAAGGAGGCATCATTGAGCATCTGTCACTGAGCGTCACGCTCTGCTGCTAACGGCTCAATCGAGATGAAATAGTGTCGAAGGCTGATATTAACACTGAGGCCTGTTCCTGCCAAATATCACTGTATTTGGAGCCAGGGAATAAAGTGGCAAGAATACCGTTTGGGGGACTCATATTTGCATGTAAAGTAGACGTACTCTTGGCAGGCAGGTCGAAGCTCAAGTCCAAGAAGAAGGGAGAAGGAGGGGGAGAAGGGAAAAGGCAGCTACCTAACCCAAAGGACCCACCTGCAGAGAGGAAGGGATGGAGGGAGAGGTGGACTTGCCACGAGGCTGGCATTTTCCCCTTCCACTCCTCAATTGGGAACTCTGTCTTTGTGGACTACAAATCCCAGAAGCCCCACCCAAGAGGGCCCCCGCTCAAGGGGACTCTGGAATTTGTAGTAAAAATATGTAACTTCTCCCGTCCCTCCGCCACAAGTTCAAGGGTCAACCTTGGAAAGATAGTTTGCCTGAAATTCTCCTAGTGATGTGACTTATGTTAACAAATCGTTCCCATGCACGTTCAGCCTTAACTGTTGGGGAGAAAAAAACATACTTTGTTTCTAGGCTACCTTGGAGCACAAAGGATTGTTGCTAGCTCCCAGGTATTAAACGGTGTGTGTGTGTGTGTGTGGGGGGGTGTGTTATGATTGAGATGTACAAAATAATGCAGGGCATGAGTAAAGCGGATAGGGGGACGCTCTTCTCCCTCTCACAGAATACCAAAACTAGGAAACATACACTCAAATTGAGGGCTGGGAGAGTGAGAACAGACAAAAGAAAATATCTTTTTACCCAGCGTGTTGTTGGTCTGTGGAACTCCCTGCCACAGGAGGTGGTGATGGCACCTGGCCTGGATGCCTTCAAAAGGGGATTGGACTGATTCCTGGAGGAAAAGTCCATCCCAGGTTACAAACCATGATGGAGATGTGTCATCTCCAGGCTCAAAACCGGGGTCCTTCAAGGGCCAGATGCAGGGGAGTGGCACCAGGAGACAGAGTTCTAGTCTCGTGGACTCCTAGATGCATCTGGTGGGGCCACTGTGAGATACAGGAAGCTGGACTAGATGGGCCTTTGGCCTGATCTAGTAGGGCTCTTCTTATGTTCTTATGTTCTTATGATCTGCTCTGAAGACAGGAAATGAGGTACAAATGGAAAGCGTAAGTTTATTATTCCATTTAGGAAAAGCGCCACAGAAAGACCCTCAAAGCAATTACAGAAATCCCTAAGAGTGGCTTCTGTGTCTGCTCGGATGTTATGGGGAAGCCGTGTGCATCGGCCTCTCTAAAGCTAATAATAATAATAATAATAATAATAATAATAATAATAATAATAATAATAATAATAATAATAATAATAATAATAACAACAACAACAACAACAACAACAACAACAAAATCCAGCATAGTTAGCTGAGTGGTTTATTATTATTATTATTATTATTATTATTATTATTATTATTATTATTATTATTATTATTATTATTATTATTATTATTATTATTATTATAACTGGCATAAACCAGTACAGGTGGTCCCAGTGGTAATTGGCACACTGGGTGTGGTGCCCAAAGACCTAAACAAGTATCTAGAAGAAATTGGAGTGGACAAAGTCACCATCAGTCAGCTGCAGAAAGCCACCTTACTGGGATCTGCTCGCATAATTCGCCGATACATCACTGAGTCCTAAACGCTTGGGAAGCGTTCGACTAGTGATTGGTAATATAAAATCCAGCGTAGATAGCTGTGTGGTTAAATAATAATAATAAATAGTTTGCCATCATGGGGATTCCAACTCATGGCAACCCTTCTTGAGGTTTTCCGAGTATCAAGTACTCAGTCAGAACTAGTTGGTCGTTCTTTTCTTCTGGGGGCACTCTGTTGGTGGAAGTTAAACATCAGGAAGTAACCTTAAGAGGGAGGAGGAGGAAGAAATGAACCTTTAAAAAGCAAACTAGATGTAGATCTGTGAAAGACATTGAGGGAAAATATACCTTGTTTGCTTATCTGCCTATCTGCCTATCCTCCAAACAACCAGGTTCTCATGGTCTCTTGTTCTGTGGATTAGTGCTCCATCTCCCCCCCCCCTCAAAAATATCACCCTCCATTTTAGTGATACCTCTCCTTTGGCTGCACCTAAGGGCCATCCCCAGCTTATGACCCATACTCCTCTTCACAAAATGAGCCAGAGCTCCCTGGACCAAGGACATTTTAAAAAATAGCAGGTTGATTTGCTAACATACCTATCCCCAGAATTACCTTAGCCAGCATTCTAAAAGCTGGTGCCTTCCTGATGTGATGGACTGCAACTTCCATTATCTCCCCCAAAGTTTACATTATTGGAAGTATCTTGTAGTTTAAAAGGAAGATTGAAACATCACAGGAGCCTGTTTATCTCTGGGTTTGAACCCGGTGACCTGCAGAAGCTGAAATGTGGTTTACGTTTTTGGGACATGAGCCTACTTACAGGGACAATACGAAAATTTCCTTTCTCTGGATTTGAACCTCATGGTATCTACATCTAGATTGCCCCCGAAGGGAAGCTCTGGTGTCATTCCACCTCCAGGTGGATTTTTTCCATTTTGACGAACGCAATACCTTGTTTGACTCTGAGTCAAGCACTGCTGTCTCTGGTAGTACTGCCCTGCCCACTTGATTCATGAGCTATGAGCTCCAGCGATCTAGTTACCGTGGGAAAACAAAGCCAGAAAGTACTAAAAGCCCTTCAACCATCCCATCATCTTAGCAGAAGCAATGTTGCTGGATAAAATCAAAAGGTACGTGGGGGGGGGAAGCAAAATTCCACTGCATTGAAAATGCAGTCCAATTCTGCTTAGACTCAGATGACATCATCATGCAATCTACTTGGCTCCTGTGGACAAGTCTTACACGTCTCTGTATCCCCCAGTTTAAAACTAATAATGTTCTGTGGTGTCACACAACACAGAGAATTGGCCTCATTTCTGCCTCCCCTAGACTTAAAAAAAGAGGATGGAAATTATTTGGATTAAGTTAGGTATAGGGCAAAAAAAAAAGATATTGTTCAGGATGGAATATGATAGTTTTAAAAAACAGGGGTTCAACTCCCAGAAGCCCAAGCTCGCATGAGCAATGGTCAGAAAACTGCAGAAATACCTAGCTGAACTTCGTGTGCCTAGATGATCAAAAGTAGACAAGAGATGCTGGAAAACTAGGCCGAAGGAACTGTGCATGTTTAGCTTGGAGCAGGGAATAGCTTAGTGGTGTAGGAAAGATTTGTTTGAGAAAGGATAAAAAGTTTGTCATTACTTACAATTGGGAACAGATCAACAGCAAAGAAGCAACCAACTGACATCAACAACTGTAAAAACGAGGAAAGAACAGAGAGACAGAGCCGTCTTTGGATTCAGAGGCAGGAGGGAATGATTGGTTGGTGCTGGATAGATAGTCCCCCAGCCCAGAAAGACAAGTCCCTCCTAGTCACTTAAACCACAGACAGCATGCGAGGTTGTAAAAACTCCAAGAAGAACTACCTGAATGGAAAAAAAAACAGCAGGGAGAATTTGGGCTGGATATTATTTCTTAAAGGTAAAGTAAGGACAGTTGTACATTCCTTGCCATGTTTGGAGTTCTATACCTGCTTTGAAAAAGAGAGCTTGCTTTGACAGCTCAGCAACGTTTTTTTATTTTTCTTCTAGCCGCCTATGAAGGCATCACACATTGGCGATTACTTCACGTCCTACCTTGTTCCGCGATTACGTTTGTACCGTGACAGCGTTGTTCATGGTCACGTAGTTTTGTCCCTGTTCAGTCCCTGTTTCCGTTAACCAACGAGCATGATTACTTGGCTCATGACAACTGTCACTTCACGGTCTTGTTCCGTGACAAATTCTGAATTTGTTCTTGCTTTCGTAACCCTTTTTTTAAATATCGTAACTAAAACTATTTTTGATATTTCGATTTACTGGTCTTTCGGGGATTTACACGTCAATGCTAGAGAATTTTCGGTACTTTCTTTAATAGACATTTGCACTGCATGGTGTTTCCCACAGGGAAACTAATGTTTGAATGCCGCTTCAGCCGCTGACCACTAGGTGGACACTGGTTGTTGCGTGACAGTTGTTACCACATGGTCCCTTGTCTCGGAAAAGGAACCGGGAACTAACAGTGACAAGAGAACTCCCCAGCCCAGGGGCAGGTACGGCTTGTCACGCTCTGTTCCCAGTTCCGGGGGCGTGTTCGAGACAACTTTTTGCTGTCACGCTATGGACGAGAAGCAAGGGTTTTTTTGTACCGGTCCCAAGCGGGACAGCAAGGAGGGACGAACAGGATGTGAAGTAACCGCCATAGTCTAGTTTTGCTTTTGTTTTAATGGCTGCATGGCTCCAAACCTGTTTTTTTACTACCTTAACATGTGAAATATTAAGGAAAAGGCACAAAGGATGACAGAGAAAGCTATCGTGAGCTCATGGGAGGCGCAGAAAAGTAGAAAATGCAGGAAAGCATCAAGAGGGTTTGCAAGCAGTCTGGCAAAAAGGGACTTCCTGGATCCCCTAGGCAGATCCTCTCAACACCCAAAAATGCTATCAGGAAAGTCTGGTTGCTGCTGGATGAGCTGAGCCAGGTGCCAACGGAGAGGCTTCCCACAAAAACAAAGGGGTGGTGCCTCTTCCATCAGCAGAAAACAGATCCTGGATTTAACCTAGGATATCTCCCAGACCCCCCTCATATATCAAAAGTTCTCACTGTTAGTGTTCCCTTTCCTGGGGGTAGGGTATAGGATAAACAAATGTGGGGTTATCAGTATCTTTAAGTAAGGGAGATAAAACTAATTTCCCCCCCTAATGACTCTGAGATTACTCATCCAAAGCTTCATTTGTTGCTTACAAGATGTGGCTCTTTGGAATGGACAGAAGATCAAGAGTAACTTTTCAGAAATGCTGGAAACAGAATTTCCAATATCTTTTTTTTTTTTTTTTTGTACTCAGAAGGAAAGCCTAATGAACTGATAATGTTTTGTGCTCTTTTCCCAGTGGATGCAGTGAAAAACAACCCATCCACAACTGAGAAACCAGAATGAATACGGTCTCCTACACACAGTGCAGAGCGTTGCTGTTGAGCATCTGTCGTATCCTTCAATTCTCACTCCTTTTCTGCTTCCCCCAAACAAGCATTCATCCTCCTCCTGGCCAGGGAGCATCCTCGGACTTTGTCAAACTGCTTTTGGGGTCCCCAGACTCTAAACTTCAGTCTTTACCTAAGGGCACTTTTACACGACCACTAAGATCCGCTGGCCACTTAAATTCGGACCAGAGATCTTAGGGGTTGTCACTCTTCCTGTGTCCCCACCCCTCCTGCTGGCTGCTGTGAGGGGAGGGGAGGGAAAAAAGGAAAAAAAAGCATGGCTCACCTCCTGTTCTGCCTCTCGCTCTGCCGGCTCTTGCCCCGGCAACATTCCTAGCTCTTAAGTAAAAGTAGCTCTTAAAGGGGCGGGAGCAAAAAAAAACAGCAAAGAGAAGCAAGGAGAGCCCCGCACTCACTATCGTTGCACCGCATCAAAGAATTTTCACCTCCAGAGAGAAGGTACAAGAAAAGTGTGCTGGGTCGCACTAAAGTGGGCAGGGTCGCACTTAATTGCCTGTAAACTCTGGAGCTGGTGGGGAAACATTTTTAAGCTCCGGAGCTGGGAGCCATTTGCCCCAGAGTTTAGGGGTCGTGTATAAACGCCCTAAGATACCTCTGCGATGGAAGTCTATGTTTTAAAAAAGAAAATTTAATCAGCATACTGTCTATTCCTTCATCCAAGGCATTAACAAAGATACTGAATAGCACCGAACCCAGAACAGATCTCTGGGGCACCCCATTAGCCATCTCTCTCCATGCTGAGAAGCCATTTATGAGCACCCTTTGCTTATGATCGGTCAACTAGTTACAAATCCACTAAGTTCTTTGCGAGTATGTTATCGGGAACCTTATTGAAGGCCTTACTGAAAAACAGCCTAGAGTGCTACAGGAGGGGATGTTTTGTGTGGAGGAGGGGCTTTGTTCCTAGTTAATCAGCTTTATAATTTCTTTACCCGCAGGTATTCTCTTCAGTGGGTGGTTGTATTTCTACTGCATGTCAAAAGGAGAATATGGCCAGGAAATCAAAACTCTGCAACAGGTTGAGCAGGCAAAATGGAGAGGAAGGGAGGGGGGGACATTCTCCATCTTGAGTTCCCTAGAGAGAAAGTGGGATAAGAACATAAGCACATAAGAAGAGCCCTTCTGGATCAGGCCAAAGGCCCATCTAGTCCACCCTCCTGTTTCTCACAGTGGCCCCACCAGATGCGTCTGGACGCACACGAGACTAGATATCTGTCTCCTGATACCACTCCCCTGCATCAGGCCCTTGAAGGACCCCGGTTTTAAGCCTGGAAATTACACATCTCTCCATCATGGTTTGTCACCTGCGATGGACTTTTCCTCCAGGAATCTGTCCCATCCCCTTTTGAAGGCATCCAGGCCAGGTGCCATCACGACATCCTGTGGCAGGGAGTTCCACAGACTAACAACGTGCTGGGTGGAAAAAAAATATTTTTTCTTTTGTCTGTTCTTATTCTCCCAGCCCTCAATGTGAGTGGATGTCCCCTAGTTCTGGTATTTTGTGAGAGGGAGAAGAGCTTCCCTCTATCCACTTGACTCAACAAATGAGTGCCCTCCAGCACTGGCTGCCTAAGACCATGGTAGGGCCTGGCTGACGGTAGGGCCAACGTCAACCACAAGACCATAGTAGCTGCTGCCGGATTTTGATCTCTGAGCTGCAGTCAGCTTCCCTTTCTATTCATGCACCTCACTGCAGAACATCTGCCTCTGTTTGACAAGTTAACCAAATTCTTCTCCTCCTCTTTTTTTTTTTTTGAATAGCCTTTGGTCCGGTATTGACAGTACGTCAAAGCCTTCTTGTCCGGTATTTGTGCCGGTGAAAGGAGGAATTACTGGGAGTGTTTACCTAATAAAACCTCTTTCGCCGCCTGACGGCTCCCTCTCTGTTTGGAAAGCAGCCTCGTTCGGTGGCACTGCCAGCTTTTGACCCCCCCCCCCCCGCACACACCTTGTTAAAAACAAAGGACGCATGGAACCCGGAGAGCTGACCTTGAAGCTTCATGAAAAAGAGATTAAGGAACTTGGAGGGAATGACTGATCAGTGATGATCAGGCCGTGGCAGTGAGTACCACTTGGGACAATGAGCCGTGTGGATTAAGAAGCAAGCGTTCCGTTGTTTCCAGGCTCAGAGATAAGGGCGTGAGAAGAAGCCAGCCAAAGCAGAACGGAGACTACTTATCCCAGAAGTGGGCAATTATGACATTTCCAGATCCAAGTTCAGGGCCTTGGAATGATGTATTTCTCCGTTTTTAGTAGACTCAAACAAAGTATTCTTCCAGATTCTATTGGGGGGTGGGTGGGCTAAGAGGATCGTGGGGTTTCCCTAAAAGTCTCAAATCCAGTAGTTTCCAACCATTGTAACTCACGGCTCCCTTGAATTGCCGGCCACCGGTGGTGGCCTCCCCCCAACATGACACTTTGGTTGTGGCGGGGGGAGGAGAAGGGAGGGGGGAAGCATGAGAGGTTTCCTCAGCACCCCCGGCTGGATTTGGCAGCAGACGGGGGCACCACCATGCTCATCTCGGGGTCCAGTGCTCTAATCTGAACATCCATGGCTTCTGGAAGCTTCTGGGAGCTGAAATGGGTTTTGCTTGTGTTTTTTTGACCAAAAGAAATGAGAAATTGTGCCCTAGTAACAGCTTGGGAGTGGGGGAGTAGTGGGTTACATTCATATTGCAGGTTCTATTATCACCTACCTCTGACCTAACCCAATATTCTACCTCTCAGGAGCTCTTAGGAGGACATGAGGTGCAAAAGATTTTGCCTGCCGAGCCGGCCCTGGCATTTATCAAGGTGAGGATGGCACCTGCGAGATGGCAATAGCTAGGAGGTAGCGGTGGAGGGCCACTGCAGCGAGCAGCGGTGTGGTGAGTGGCTTCCCCTACCTGCCCCTTTTGCGCCTTCAGCTGCCATACAACGTCTGAACAGCCATGACTGCCCACTCTGATACACAAGGCTAGTAACCAGCAATATGAATCAAAAGACACTGGGAAGCTGCCCTGTGTTTTCCCTCTGGAATGTGCATCTGGGGCAAAGGTGTTGTTAGTCTGTGGAACTCCCTGCCATAGGATGTGGTGATGATGGCATCTGGCCTGGATGCCTTCAAAGGGGGATTGGGTAGATTCCTGGAGGAAAAGTCCATCACAGGTTACAAACCATGATGGAGATGTGTCATCTCCAGGCTTAAAACCAGGGTACTTCAAGGGCCAGATGCAGGGGAGTGGTATCAGGAGACAGATATCTAGTCTCGTGCACTCCCAGACGCATTTGGTGGGGCCACAGTGAGATACAGGGAGCTAGACTAAATGGGCCTTTGGCCTGATCCAGCATGGCTCTTCTTATGTTCTTATATAGAGAGAAACCTCCAGGTTTTTCCCCACTAGGAGTTGAGGACTTCCAGCTCACACCCCCATTCAGACGACGTTTTCAGGCATCTTATGTTCTTATAATCTCTCTTAAAATGACTCTTCCATGTGTGAAGGAATAACTCCAGGCCAGCTCCAAAATAAGACATCCTTTCCGCTGGACCTAAGCAATCCGGTTTGGGCAAGAAGTAGGGTCAGACAGCCTCAACATCCCGTTTGTGGTTCCCGCTCGCCAGAAAATGGCTCCCACTGGGCTATACCACAAGGGGTCCACAACGTGAGGTGTTTCTCCGTTTGACTGCTGCCACAGTCGAAGGGCAGCTCTGAAGCCAGGCTGGCCAAACCATTTCTCATGTAGCAGAGGTCTGCATCCCCTTTTGTGGACAAATCAACACACGGTATTACTAAACACACTCCCTCCCTCCTTAGGTTCACAGGACAAAAACAGCAGGCGTGTCCGGAAAAAAAAAACTTTTCTTATTCTTCACGCCATCTCGTTGTCATCCAAAGCAAACACCGGCTTTCATGCCATGGCAAAGGGAAGAGGGGCCTGCCTGTTTGCCTTTATGTTCCATGTCCTTCTGAAGCAGCAATGATATTTGATGAGAAACAAAGCATCCAGCAAACTCAGATTACCATCGCACACGGCGAACAAACAGTGCCCAGATCCTGGATTAAATGAAGTGACAAAAGTCATCAGAAAGCCAAGTGATAGAACTTTGGCACCGAGAGTCGGACAGAAAGGCCAGCGGTGGGAGTTTTCGGAAACCGGTACGGCACGTCATTATTTGTCCTTGCACGAGGTGATGACAAGCGTTTTGCAGGTGCTGGGCACGGGGATCCAGAGGCAAATTCTCCTGCACCGATCCTGATGCAGTCCACGGGATCTGAATCAAAGGAGAGTGCCTGTGGCACTTAATATATAAACAGATCCTGGCCTCAGAGCCATAAAACCATCCTTTACAGCTTTATGTCTGTGTGTGTGTGTTGCATCATTACAGTCGTAACTGACTCTCTGTGACCCCATGTCCATGGAGTTTTCTTGGCAGGAATACTGGAGTGGTTGGCCAGTTCCTACTCCAGGCGCCTACAGCAACCTGGTATTCCCTGGTGGTGTCCCATCCCAGTACTAACCAGGGCCAACCCTGCTTAGCTTCCGAAATCAGGTGAGATTGGATGTGCTTAGGGCATCTAGGCATCCTTTACAGCAGGGGTCCTCAATCTAAGGCCCCGGGGCCGGATGCGGCCCCCCAAGGTCCTGAATCCGGCCCCTGGGACCAATTGCAACCCCCCCCACCTACCCCCTGTTTTGTGAGCAAGCCAACCTCCGCAGCTGCTTTTGGACTGTGATCCGGCCCCCAGTGGTGTCTGGGTGGTGGTGGACCGGCCCGCTGGTTGAAAACTTTGAGGACCCCTGCTTTACAGCTTGATAGACCCTGGCCTAATGTTCCCACCATTTCTGCTAATCAGCTCTCCCTCCTCTTCTTCGCCCTCCTCCTCTCCTCCCTTCCCCTATCTACGCCCAACTCTATATACTACAGCCAATGAATATCTGGTATGAAATGTATATCCCATTCCATATTATATTGCACACCACATTCTGCTGCTGTAGGTCTGAAGAAGTGGATGTGTAGTCCACGAAACATTGCATTAAAATAGGAAAGTTGGTCTTTAAGGTTAAATTCAGAGAGGCATTTGTCCAACAGGCAGAGGAAAAGAGGCAGGCACGGAAACAACAAAACCCGAGGACTGGGCAAGAAACAGAATATATCTGCCCCCCAGTGCGGTAGAGAAGCTGCCTAGATGCCCCAAGCACATCCGATCTCGCCTGATTTCGGAAGCTAAGCAGGGTCGGCCCTGGTTAGTACTTGGATGGGAGACCACCAGGGAATACCAGGTGCTGGAGGCGCCTGGAGTAGGAACTGGCCAACCACTCCAGTATTCCTGCCAAGAAAACTCCATGGACATGGGGTCACAGAGAGTCGGTCACGACTGTAATGACACAACACACACATACACACAGGTGTTGTTTTAGGACAGTGGTTCTCAACCTGTGGGTCCCCAGACGTTCCTGGACTGCAGCTCTGAGAAACCCCTTCCAGCACAGTGAGTGGTGGAAGCTTCTGGGAGTTGCAGTCCAGGAACATCTAGGGACCCACAGGTTGAGAACCACTGTTTTAGGATCTCTACTCCAGGCATGATACCATAGTCTTTCGAGACTGAAGGATGCCAATGGGCGTTTATACACGACCCCTAAGCTCCACCGCAAATGGCTGCAAGGTCCGGACCTTTAAAAATGTTTACCCACCAGCTCCGGACTTTGCAGACAATTAAGTGCGACCCCGCCCACTTTAGCGTGACCAAACAGCAGTTTTCTTGTACCTGCTTTTTGGATGTGACAAATATTTGATTCGGTGTAAGGATAGTGAGTGCGGGGCTCTCCTGGCTTCTGTTTGTTCTTTTTTTGCGCCCCGCCCCTTTAAGAGATCTGAATGCTGCTGGGAACAAAACGGAGGTAAACCGGCATTCTTTTCTTTCTTTTTTCTCCCTCCCCTCACGCAGCCAGCAATCAGGAAGTGCGGAGGGGGGTGGGGACAGAGGAAGAGCGACGAACCCCTAAGATCTCTGGTCCGAATTTAAGTGGCCAGCGGATCTTAGGGGTCGTGTAAAAAGGCCCAATGAATGATGAATGAGTCTTTAAGGTACCACATGTTTTTTGTCTTTTGTTTTCTTTTGTTTTCTTTTTTTCTTTTCTTTTTCTTTTTCTTTTTGATTTTTGCCTGAAACTCTTGAAAAGACTAACACGCCTACCATCTCTGAAACTTCTGGTTTACTTGGAGACAAAAATCGAAAAGAGACAAATTGCCCGTCATGAGAAACAGAGTTCCTTTGAAGGGTAAAATATGCGGTTCCTCCTTTTCTCCTGCTCCACCTATGATCTGCCTGCTTTTTGTGTGTGATTGTCACTGGCAGTCAAGCAGGCATTTTATTTGCAGGTCTAGTTGCTTGGGCATGGTGCTTTGAAGGAACGGTGTGTCTGGAGGGAAAACACGACAGCTGGAGATAGGCATTTCTCTGTGGCCCTAAGAAAAACTCTGGTTAGATTTATATTCTGCTATCTTTCATTTAGAATCACAGAATCATAGATTTGTGAACTTGGAAGGGTCTTAAAAGATCATCAAGTCCACCCCCCACCCACACCCCCATCCGCTCAAGGTAGAAACCCAAATCAAATCAAATACTTTCTCACAGTAGTCAACTAGAGACTTCTGGGAACACCATATACAGGACAATTTCTTTTGTTGCTGTTCAGAACAACACTGCCTCTAATCCTGGAGATACCAAATAACCACACTGACAGCTAGTAGTCAAAGACTGCTTTGTCTCTAAGAATGGCCTATTTCCTTTTTAAAAAGTTGTTTAAATTGGCAGTGGTCAGATCTTATGGCAGGATGTTCTCTCCCACTAACTGCCATGTGCTGAAAAAAACCCTCATTTTTGTCAGTCTGTACCAAATGTCCCAGCTGCCTAGATGCCCTGAGCACATCCAATCTCACCTGATTTCGGAAGCTAAGTAGGTTTGGCCCTGGTTAGTACTTGGATGGGAGACCACCAGGGAATACCAGGTGCTGTAGGCGCGTGGATTAGGAACTGGCAAGCCACTCCAGTATTCCTGCCAAGATAACTCCATGGACATGGGGTCACGAAGAGTCGGTCATGACCGTAACGACACAACACACACACACAGATGCCCTGAGCACATCCAATCTCTCCTGATTTCGGACGCTAAGCAGGGTCGACCCTGGTTAGTACTTGGATGGGAGACCACCCGGGAATACCAGGTGCTGTAGGCGCCTGGAGTAGGAACTGGCAAAACCACTCCAGTATTCCTGCCAAGAAAACTCCGTGGACGTGGGGTCACGAAGAGTCGGTCATGACTGTATGACACAACAACAACAGAAGGACGAGACCTGGGGTGCTTCCGGTGATGGAGGATTTTACAGAAGTGGCCAACCCTGGTAGACGGTGATACACCAGCCAGAGTCTCCACCGGTGGAGCATCCTAGGTTTCAGAGCTGAAGAACCTGGTCCTCTGCTGGAGATATTGGACTCCGATTGGCCATCACCCTCAGTCTTCCCTTCTCAAGGCTAAACACACCCAGTTCATTCAGTCTGTCCCCGTAGGGCTTGGTGTCCGGTCCCCTGATCATCTTTATGGCCTTCCTCCTAACTTGTTCCAGTTGTTGTCATCATCCTTCTTAAAGGCCCCGGTCCCACTACCATTATCTATGCATCTTAATAGGATATGTACTATTTTTTTCAGGCAGTCACGTGACGTTTGATGCGCAGTTAGTGCCCCAATGACAGGGGAGTATTTTACTTCTCTGCAGCCGTCCTGACTTGCTTACTGTGCATCTTTTCAGCATAGTGCCCCCTTGTGGCAAATACATGCGCAAAGAGGCACAGATGACGATACACTTCTTCATGCAAAGAGACCAGGCACCATGGAAGTGGATTCTCATCCATGAAAGCTCGCACTCAAACAGATGTTCCTGTCTTAAAAGTGGCACAAAATGCTTTGCCAGTTCTCTGGAGCAGCCAGAATGACTGCTGCAAAACTGTCTTTGTACACATTTGTAGCATTGACATGGCGTGCTCTGGATTATATTCTCTTCAATTTACAGTTTACCCTTAATCTTTGTACATATAAATCTGTAGCAACATTTTTTTCTTGCATGCACCATCCCTGGAGTGTGCTTTAGAATCACTATAAACAAAGCTTGCTAGCCCAACTCATAAAACTGCTTAAAAATTATGGCAGATCATAGCCGGGAAAATCCATGTGAGCTATAAAAGGCTTTCAATGCAGTGGTTCTTTCTCAGATGTTGGACTGCAAATCTCTGAATCCTTGATGGCTGGTCTTGCTCAGAGGGGCGTCTGAACACTAACATCAGATCATGTTTGATCTCCAGGCACCTTTTTTCTTCTCCTTCCATCAGTGGTTGAAAGAAGGAGTAACGTTTAGAAGATTACCACATCGCCCCAGTTCTGGCCCGCTTGCATTGGTCACCCGCTGCGTCCCGAATAAGGTTCAAGGTACTGGTTTTGATTTACGAAACCCTCCACGGCTTCAGACCTGAATACCTGGCGGAGCGGATCTTCCAGAGGTCAACTGAGGCCTGACCCACTAGAATGTCACAGGCACTCTCATTTCGGGTGGCCACACCCAGGGAGGCTAGGAAATCGTTAAACCGAAACGGAGCCTTCTCTGTGGCTGGCCCCTCGCTTTGGAACCATCTGCTGTGTGAGTAGCGCCTAGCACAGTCCATGCCTGCCTTCAAAAAAGCGCTAAAAACCTTGCTTTTCCGAAAGGCATTTGGCAACATTTTTTTTTTTAAAAAAAAAAACTCTGTTCCGCCATTTTGCCGAGTATCCCCCCCCCCTAGTGATTTGTTGTATTGTGTGTTTATTGTTTTATTTACTGCTGTTGTTAACTGCCCAGAGTTCTTTTGGGGAGACGGGTGGTATAAAAATAGATAGATAGATAGATAGATAGATAGATAGATAGATAGATAGATAGATAGATAGATAGATAGATGATAGATAGATAGATAGATAAGAACTTATTCTGAGGTCAGTAATGGCAAGACCACCAACTAGGAAATGAAGGGCCAGCACTGGATGGAGACTACAGTGGTACCTTGTTGGGAATTAATTCAATTGGAATTCTGTTAAGCAATTTTTCCTTTATACAAATTTCCCATAGGAATGCCAGATTTACCAGGTCCGTCCTGGAGTAGGAACTGGCAAACCACTCCAGTATTCCTGCCAAGAAAACTCCATGGACATGGAGTCTAAAGAGCACAACCGTAACGACACAACACACACACCAGAACCCTAGTCCATCACTGTCTGCTGACAGTGGGTCCTTTTTCCAAGGAGAAAGGCGAGGTAAAAATACTCTAAAATAAAATGAAACAAAACAAAAAGAACCGATAGATTCTTGTTAAGCCAATGTTTCCATTCAGTGGTCTTGTATAAAAATTTCATTCATTCCAAATGAAATTATGTTAAGCATTTTTTCCTTTATACAAATTTCCCATAGGAATGCATTGAACCATTTCCCTATTGTGACCATTTTTATGCTGTACGGATTTGCCCCATAGTCGATTCTGTTAAGCAAATTTCCCCTATCTCTGGAATTTTTTATGTTGTACAGATTTTATGTTATATAAACCGTTTGTTATACGAGGGTCCATTGCACTTGTCAGCCACCTCAGGAGCTCTTCGGAATGACAAGGGGGATATTTTGGGCCAGATCTAGACTTATGTAGACCCAGGCATGTAGCCACGATTAGAGTAGACCCACTGGATTCAACAGGACTTACCATTGGACTCATGACCTGGTCAGTATCCCATCACCATTCCCAATTGTTCAAGAAGTTCCCTCTAAACCAGACTGACCTACGAACTGCAGAGAGGGATCAACCTTTTATGTAACATGTATACAGTATTGCATTCTGTTTAATGCCTTTGTATAAAATCAGCAATATCAGTTACAGCTCGGTCAACATGTATTGTGTTAACAAGCAAAGAGCTTGGCTTCAAATCAACTCGGAAGAAAGAGAATGATTGCAACAACCTGCCACCTTTTGGCTGGTTATAAGAAAACACCAAACCTAGAGCAAAAGAAAATGAGAAATCCTCCCTCTCTGTATATAAAATATTTTAAATAAACAAATTGAAATATCTGTGATTTCATCATTTCCTGCAGATTTTTAAGCCTGCTTCCCTTGTCTTGAGTATTCTCTTCCTGAAAAGTCACCATATGTCAGAATTGACTTGATGGCTGGGGATGATTATTGTGATGCTTAACAAGAGTGATGTGGCCCCAGATAATCCTGCAGACAGAACGGCCCACCGCTTTTTAATCCCTGCCTTAATGTATTGTACTACCCAAGCTTTTATGAAAGAAAGGGAACAAGAGAAGAAAATGGTAAACCAATATTTTTTTAATTCCTTGAGCTCCAGTGTTTTAACTGTAGCAGCACTGCAGAAATATAATCTTCAGTCCTATTATTAAATAGATTTCTATTCATATACATTCTTTTTCAAATGTCAACATTGGTAAATTCATAAAAAGTCTTAGAACAGCAAGTGTCAACTTCAACATTCACACTCCTTTAAAAATGTGCGTTTGTAGCTTACAAAGCACCAGTGTATGTGTGTGTGTGTGCTTCCAGGTGCAGTAAATTTGGCTTTGTTTTTTAAAGACCTTCAAGTAGAACATTACAGCTGCTA
Source organism: Phrynocephalus guinanensis (assembly GCA_037367245.1). Taxonomy (NCBI): domain Eukaryota; kingdom Metazoa; phylum Chordata; class Lepidosauria; order Squamata; family Agamidae; genus Phrynocephalus; species Phrynocephalus guinanensis. The sequence continues at coordinate 5,191,971 of CM074745.1, read as the reverse complement.
GAACGTCCTTCTTGGTAAAAACAAGGCACAACACAACAGCAGAGAATGTGCTCCTGTTTGCTGTCTGAGACTTCCTTAATCTTTGCGTCTACTCAAGCAAGGAAGGGCTGCGTAGGCACCCAAGCATGGGTGTGTATCCACATATTACACACTCACATAAGCATCGTGTGCACACACACAAAAGAAGAAAATGACACACCCCCCAAGGAATTAAGCCAGTAGAGGGTGGAGCAAGTGCAGTCTCTTGGCTCCTCAAGGACCTCCAAGGTCCATAAACACAGCCAGTCACATCCATAACAACCTCCAAATGCCATGACTGGCTCTTTGGAGCTATTCTCTCTCTCTCTCTCTCTCTCTCTCTCTCTCTCTCTCTCTCTCTCTCTCTCTCTCTCACACACACACACACACACACACACACACACACACACACACACACACACACACACACAGCTGCTGTATGCACAGGAAGACTTTCAGTCAAAACTAATAAGAACATAAGAACATAAGAAGAGCCATACTGGATCAGGCCAAAGGCCCATCTAGTCCAGCTTCCTGTATCTCACCTGTATCTCACACCCTAATCCTAACCCCTAACCCTAACCCTGATCCTGACCACACCCTTTTTGTTTCGGGTGGTGGAGATAAGAGAAGAAGCATCTGTGGACCTCCATGAGGCCCAAGAGGGCCTAACAATAATCCCAACATGTTAGTAGATTGGGGATAACAAAATGGCAGGTGAAGTGCTTAGAGATCCCAAGAAGTGCTAGTGCTGGTTGAGTCTATGGCCCATCCAACGGGGAATCTGGGCTTATGCCTTACAAGCCCTTGTCCCTCTATAAATGCAAGCACACCCCTGCAGTGTAGTGGACAGAGCACTGGCCTGGGACTCGGGAAACCTGGGTTCACATCCCATCCTCAGCCATAGAAACTCACAGTGGGGTGGCAGTGTTTAAACATGCTTTGGGTATCTCACGTACCCCCAAAGCCCTGCCAAGGTCAGCATGGGGTGGATGCAACTTGACAGCACACCCTAGTGCAATGTTTTTTGTGGAGGATGCTTTAGAACAGACATGTCCAAACTGCGGCCCTCCTGTTATTTTGGGCCACAACTCCCAGAATTCCAAGCCTGTATTTCCATTGGCAAAGGACTGTGGGAGTTGTGGTCCAAAAACATCTGGAGGGCTGAAGTTTGGACATGCTTGCTTTAGAACATAATCTATAAATAAGGCACAAGGGAGATAAGATAGTGTGATGTTCAGAAGGAACGTCTGGTTACTTCTGATTCGGGCATCGGGGTGTTGAAAATAGTCCCTCCTTGGTCAAAAATGCCTCCTACGAGAGGCGCAAAGCACATTTTAGTGCCCCTACCCCACCACCCTGAGCAGCAGTTGTAGCTCTCTGAGATGTAGAAGGGTGCATGTGTAGCTCCTGGAATTGTGAAGTCGAATAATACATTTTCAAAGTAACTATCAATTGGGCAAGACTAGCAGGGCAAAATCTAGTTTTTGGAAGCTAAAACCCTTGATCTAAAAGATAATGGGAAAGGTTCCCCCTGCACATGCATGCTAGCCATGCCTGACTCTAGGGGCGGTGCTCATCTCTGCATTCAAGCTAAAGAGCCAGTGTTGTGCAAGTCCATGGACACATGGCTGACATGGCTGCAGGGAAACACTGTTTTACCTTCCTGCTTTTTACAACGATGTCTATTTATCTAATTGGGTTTCCATGCTTTGGAACTGCTAGGTTGGCCGGAGCCGGGGTGATCAGCGGGAGTTCGCTCCACTGGGTGGCACCCGGGATTCGAACCGCAAGAAATTCTAAGCTTAGACTGCCAATGACAAAGGACTGTGGGAGTTGTGCTCCAAAACATCTGGAGGGCCAAAGTTTGGCCATCACTGCCCTAGGTTAACACACAGTGGCTACGCGTGACATAGCTTTTCAAAAGTTCTAGTCTAGAACATTCCTCCAGCTGCCTGATAGTAGTTTAGTATTTACTATAAGGAGCCACAACGCAATCCCTTCTGGAATCTATTGTTTGCAAATTGATCCAGTGCATGTGTCCAAACAGAGACTTTGGACGAGACAGGCTTTTTATTTATTTACCCCTATGCCTTCTCAGCTGGCAGGATAGCTCAGGGGTTCAGGTAGCCAGTTCGATTCCCCCACGCTGCCTCTTATAAACAAAGCCAACCTATTACGATCTCGGGCAAGCTTCACAATGACCCCAGTTGAAGGGAACGCTCAACCACTTCTGAGTATTCGCTACATGGGAAACCCCAAAAACTCTGAATTTAATTGACAGTGCATGATTATTAGTATTATGCCTTGTCAATCTGCAAACATTTTTTTAAAAAAATCTTTTTCAGTTTTCCATAAAACAACAGGGCAAGAAAAAATGACCTGAAATCTGCAGTTTGCAAACTTTGGGACAAAAGTCGAGCACCACAGACCTTCTAGATGTGTGGGGAATACAACCCCCCTTGTCTCTAGGAAGGATGGCCATTATTAAGGCATGATGGGAGCTGTTGTCCAAAATATCTGGAAGGGGAAAAGTTTTCCACTCTCCCATTATTGGGTGGACAACGGGCACCTGTGAATGCCAAACACTTCTGAGATCCACACGCACGTCTCTACCAGAGGTGCTGAATCTACTCTACACATCTTCACGTGTACAGGCCAGTTTAACTCGAAGAATGCACACACGTACACACACAAGCATGCACGCACACACGGGGCAGGGGTGGGGAAGAGCATAGCTTGGCTGGACTGGATCATAACCAGCAGGTGCTCCCCCTTGTCAGTCTTTCTTCTTCCGATAAACAACCCAATAAGCCAGCGGTGGCCTAACTTTGGCCCTCCAGATGTTTGGGACCCACAACTCCCACCAGTCCTTTGTCATTAGCAATACAGCCTTGGAATTCTGGGAGTTGTGGTCCAAAACATCTGGAAGGCCAAAGTTTGGCCACCACTGCCGATAGCATTCCCGGAAAGGAATGTAAACTTGATATCCCACTCCTGCCCACAAGGGGCAGGCGTGAGCTTACATGCATTAGTGCAACGGATCGATGCTCACTCATAAACCAGGCAGGGGAGGAGGCAGGCAAGAGAAGGTGCAGGGTTGGGATCCCGAACATGTGTCCACACACTGTACAATCAGAGCAGTTCGATTCTGCTGCGATGGCGAGGACTCCGTCCTATGGAATGCTGGGATATGTAGTTTGGTGAGGGACTTGGACTCCTCTATTGTAATTCAAGGGAATGCAACCAAGCTCTGCAATAATCGTATAGTATAGACCAGTGGTTCTCAGCCTGTGGGTCCCCAGATGTTCCTGGACTGCAACTCCCAGAAGCCTCCACCACTCGCTGTGCTGGAAGGGGTTTCTGGGAGTTGCAGTCCAGGAACATCTGGGGACCCACAGGTTGGGAACCACTGGCATAGACACACACCCTGGCTCGAATCTTGTAGAATGATCCTTTTTTTTTTTTTGCTGGCGGCGAGGTTTTTTTTAGAGTTTGTCCACCAGCATGCCCCAATGCCTCCTTGCATGTAAGCTCCCCCACCACAAGGCAATGGCTGTTGTGCATCAACAGAACACCTCCGTGGGTACCGCCTCACACTCCATCTGCAGGGGAAAGGATACTTACTGCACAGGTGGAAGGAGCAAAAAATAAATTAAAAGCCACACAAGCCACACAAGCACTGAGATGCAATTTCTCTCAGCATTTTAAAGTACCTGTAGAAGTCTGAGGCCTTTGCTATTAAAAAAAAAAAAATCGCCCGGCTTGCCTAAGCCATCTGCCAAGAGTGAAACCTGCTTTTTAGCAGACATGACCACCAAACCCAGCATAAGAAAAAGAGAAGGGTGCAGGGGAAGGTGAATTTTCAACAGCCCAATTCATTTCAAGTTGTCATCACACTGGATATTGCATAGGCTGCCAAGTATGGATGGGAGAGTACCACTACTATCAGAGATGCTGAGCAAATATATATATATATGATTCTTTTTTGGGGTGCATGGGAGATGGTTCATTTCACAAATTTGAAAAAAAAAGTTTTTGTCTTTTTGAAATTCACACACACATACACACAACGTTAACTCTGTGAAAAACCACCCAGATCACCCCTATAGAAAAATAAAGGATAAACATTATCCATCTATTTATATCACATAATTTCTGAATATAAAACTTGGTTCAGCTCAAAAGCTTCATCTTTAGGTTTTTAAGGAGTTGTGCAGGAGAGAAGTCCATTCTACAAGAATCCCATCTTTGATCCTTCCCTCTGGATCGCTCCCTAAAGCACTTCAGTGCGGAAATAAGTACAGCCGTGTCTGTGAAGGTTCTCAGTCATCCAGGTGAGGTTACCTGGAAGTTGAGTCCTGGCAACTGGACTTCTTTTCTTGAGAGATCGAAACTTGGATGAGCAGTGAAATGTTTCGATCTCTCGAGAAAAGAAGTCCAGTTGCCATGACTCAACTGTCAGATAAGTACAGCCATCTACAAACATTATTATCCCGGTTCTCAACTCCCCAGGGTAGAGAATGAATGGTTTTTTGGATGACTGTTTAAATAATTTTGATTTAGGGGGAAAATGCAAGAGGAGGGAAGGCTAAGAATAACATTTCTCTGGCATCCCAGACACAAATACACATACTCTCTAATTCAGCTTGTGACGGTTCTCAGAACCTTTTAGAGGCAACAAAAGGAACGTGGGCATGGAGACACTCGCGTCTCAAAGAATCTAGGACAGCAAGGCTGGATCCATCAGCTCACACTTCTTTTCTGCATCTCGCGCTTTGTCAGCACATATTTGAAGGATTCATAGACAAACCAGACAATGGCTGTTGAAGGCATCTGGTAGATCACCCGTGCCTGGACCCCCTTAAAATAACCAGCCATGCCTCCCAGTTGATACACGGTCCTGAAGGCATTGGCCATTCCCGAGAGATGACCACTAATGTTCACCGACGTCAAGACCATGTTCTCTTGCGTGTTGAGAAGAGTCTTGCAGACGTCCAAGGGAGTGGTAGCTGCCGCGGCCACCGCCCCGGCCACGGCGCCTGAAATGATGTGCGTGCTAGGGTTGTACTGCCGCTGGGGGTTGATCTGCTCCTGCAGGAACTCATAGGTGATGAAGTGAATGGCTTGGAACGGGAAGTTCATGGTGAGCTGGGTGGTATAGCTGCGGTAGAATGCCCCTAAGCCTTCGGTCCGGTGCACCGCCCGCACGCAATCCCAGACACTCTTGTATGGAGAGTTGTACACCTGCATGCGTTGCTTCACCACTGGTCACGGCTCAAAAGGAGACACGATGGCCACGGAAGTTGGACATGCCCAAGTAGGAGTGGAGGCACAACAGAGGAACCAGGACACAGCAGCAGCAGCAGCAGCAGCAGCAGCAACAAAATAAATAAATAAATAAAAATAAGCCAAGTTAGATCCAAATCACCAAGTCTGAATCATTATACCAATCCTAGGCAAGGACGCTTAGTAGACTATACTAGGGAGAAAACAGATCAACTAATTGACTGATTGATTGATTGATTGATTGATTGATTGATTGATTGATTGATTGACTGACTGACTGACTGACTGAGTGGATTTTTATACCGCCCATCTGGCAGCAAGGTCAGGCCCGTTCGCTTGGAAAATGACATGTTTCTTCTTAAAAACATGGGAAACTGCCCTAACATTCATAGGGGTGAAACAAAACACGTGAGAAAAATTACATGTGTGTGTGTGTGTGTGTGTGTGTGTGTGTGTGTGTGTGTGTGTGTGTGTGTGTGTGTGTGTGTGTGTGTGTGTGTGTGTGTGTGCTTACAGTGCCTAAATAGTGGGCATACTAGCTGGGGTGGGGGTGGGGGAATGTATGACAATATGATTGTTCAAAAAACCTGATTTTTTTCCAAATTCTGGTTGAAACTCGGTTAAAGAAATTTCAACCACACCTCCTCATAAGATAAGAGTCAGTTCAATGGATTAATTCGTCAAATGTGTACATAAGTAAATACAGTAGTGCCCCGGCTTAACAGCAGCTCGACTTAAGAGCAATTTGACTTAAGAACGGAAAACCGTTGGTGTTTTAACCGCCACCTTACAAATTTTAGATATGGTCTGCTCGACTTACATTTTTTTTCCATGTTTTTGTGTTTTTAAACTTATTTTTTCAATTTTTTTTTTAGATAGGTACCCCGACTTAAGAGTAGTTCAACTTTAGAGCATGCATTCAGAATGGATTAAATTTGTAAGTTGAGGTACCACTGTAGTGTTTTGGGAAGAAAACTCTGCACACGCAAACATTTCAAGGTGATGCCACAGGCATGCTGGCGCCGGGGTAGGCATCTTAGAAAAACTATATCAACTGCATGTATGAGAATGGAGACTAACACCAGCAGTTTCTATTAAAGTCTGCTCCTTGCTAGTTTCTCAGACAGTCAACTCATTCGATTGCTCTAACAGAGTAATTGTGTTAACTACTAATCTAAAAGATCAATGTTCCGCTCTATAGATTTAGCATTAGAAACTCACCGACAATCAGTCCTAGCTAAAAGCTTTTTAATCTTACGGACGGCTCCTTCCCTTTCCCTCCCTCCTAATCAGTGTGGCCCAGATAGCTTGAAGAGGATAGAAGGGTCACCAAATGAATTGGTTAAATGCCTGTACTGCAGGTAAAACTGTGCTCATGACCTGGGTTCAATCCCGGGTAGCAGGCTCAAGGTTCACTCAGCCTTCCATCCTTCTGAGGTCGGTAAAATGAGTACCCAGCTTGCTGGGGGGGCAATGTGTAGCCTGCACACTGTAATTAAAATTGTAAACCGCCCAGAGACTACTTGTAGTGGTATGGGGCGGTATATAAGCAGAACACTATTATAAGGATCCAAGTACTGTCGCTACCCATTCCTCTTTCCAAACCAAGCGGAGCTTTCACACGGAACAAAGGGTTACCTTCAGCAGGATTCATGACACCATCGTGGGGTACCGTGGCCATGATCGCAGCTATCCCTGCAGAAAGAGAGACAAGAGAGGCCTTGTTCGCAAGACTTCAGATGGCCCTTCGTGACTTTGAAGCTCCTCTTAATGTACGAACCATCGGCTTGGTTATTAGTCGTGGTCCCGCCATGACTCATAACCAACAGTCAGGCTGTTAGTCTAAAAGAGGCACGTCCAAACTTCGGCCCTCCAGATGTTTTGGACCACGGCTGCCAGAATTCCACGCCTGTATTTTCAATGGCAAAGGACAGTGGGAGCTCTGCTCCAAAACATCTGGAGGGCTGAAGTTTGGACAAGCCTGGTATAAAACCACTCGCCATCTTGCACGCAAAAGGAAGCCAAGCGTCCTACCCCAGCCAGGGAATGCACAGCCCTCCTGACGTTGCAGGACCACCGTTCCCATCATCCTTCGCCACTACAGTGGATGGGTGCTGCCCAGAAACATCTGGAGGGCACTTGGAATTGAAGGAGCAATCTCTCCTTCTACCCACCCACCCACCCACCCACATCAGCCAGCCAGCACACCCAAGCATTCCCCCACCCCGCCGCCCGGATGCCACATGAACCCAAAATGCCAGGGTGCAGTTTGGGCTGCTGCCATCTGACCAAAAGCTGCCACACTGTCCCAAAACAAGGGGTTCTGTAAGTCTGAGACCAACTGTTCTCAGGCCACATCCTGGAGACAGAGAGAGCAGTATTAATTGAACATTCATTCATTCATTCATTCATTCATTCATTCATTCATTCCTTGGTGGTGGTTGCAAATCCTTGCATGACCAAAACCATGCTGCTCAAACATGTGCCATTCAAGTGAAAAAATGTAATTTTTGAATTCCAGACATTTAGTTTGGTACCGACTTGCAGACTAGGAGATTCTAAGAGAAGCCACTAGACTTGTGGCAAAGAATCCGAACACACGTTTTGTCAAATCCCAACTAGAGAACCTATGACACTTCAGATATTTTGGACGAGAGCTTCCCTAACCCTTTATCACTGCCCATATTAGCTGCTGTTTCTCAAAGTTGAAATCCAAATCAAACGGAGAACCTTGCTTCAAACAGAGTCTCCAGCTAGGGTGGCCTACCTCTAAATTATCGACTATAGGGACAAAACGTCACAAAAGTCTTAGCAAGATCGGACTTACTTTTAAAACCATGCTGATCTAGATGAATTGTGAAGTCGAATAATACATTTTCAGGATAACGATCAATTGGGCAAGACTTAGCACAAAATCTAGTTTTTGGAAGCTAAAAAACCCTTGATCTAAAAGGTAAAGGTAAAGGTTCCCCCTGCACATGCATGCTAGTCGTGTCCGACTCTAGAGGTGGTGCTCATCTCCGTATTCAAGCCGAAGAGCCAGTGTTGTGCAAGTCCATGGCCATGTGGCTGGCAGGACTACAACGGAACACTGTTTTACCTTCCTGCTTTTTACAGCGGTACCTATTTATCTAATTGTGTTTTACATGCTTTGGAACTGCTAGGTTGGCAGGAGCTGGGGTGATCAGCGGGAGCTCGCTCCGCTGCGTGGCACCTGGGATTAGAACCGCCGAGCTGCTGACTTTGCAGTCAACAGTTCTGGGCCACATTTTTACAGCTTCTTTAGCTAGCCATTGACATGGGGTTTGCTACCCCCTGAAAATGCTTAGGCTCAAAGCAACTTAGAAGATCTAACACTCAGAGCATCTGGAATACTATGTCTCTTCAGCCTTCTTGAGATATGTACCTGAAGCCACCTATGGAAATCAGACCCTATGGAAATCATCTCTCTCTCTCTCTCTCTCTCTCTCTCTCTCTCTCTCTCTCTCTCTCTCTCACACACACACACACACACACACACACACACACACACACACACACACACACACACACACACACACACACACACACACACACATACACCCAGAGGCAGAAAAAGCAGGCTGGAGTGTTGGGATAGGAGACATTGGAATGGAGGCTTATGGGATTGACATGATCAAAGCCATCTTTGATTCTGACTTCCCAGAGGCAACAGACTCTGTGAGTAAAACTGTAACAGCAGAAAGTGTCAGCCCATGGCCCCTACCCTTTCGGTTTCGTCTCATTGTATCATGATTCTTAAGTTAGCCAAAGGGTGGTCTCATTGTTGGCTATCACTTTCCCAGCTAAGGTCTGACAATTAGCGAAGCTGTTTGCCAATTATTTACTGCCTCTTATCGCACCACCTGTAGCTTACCAATTACGCTAAGACTCGCCAATTAGAGTTATTCCTGTATGCATAAAAATGCATATTAATTTAGCTTTCTGAGGTAATGCCTTTCATAACCATATTTAGTTAATTTCTAACTGTGCAACAAAGTCATGCTAATTAGTTATGTTAGAACGTTTAATAAAATAGAGCCTCTTGGTGAGGAGGCAAGTTCGGCTGGACCGAAGTTTCAGTTTCTCTGTGTGTGTGTTGCCTCTGGGAAGCCAGAATCAAAGATGGCTTTGATCATGTCAATCCCATAAACCTCCATTCCAATGTCTCCTATCCCAACACTGGAGAGGTCAAGATCACGTCTGAGAAAGAGAGGAATGGGTATCACTTGAGCGGAGTGGGGAGACCCTGGTTGGCTATGTCTATATACCATTGGCCAGGTGGCTGTTCCCTCCGGGGTGAATAATGTCACTTAAAGTGCGTTTCATTTTCTCGTAGCAGGCAAAGTACAATGCGTGAGCCGGGCCAGCTGCAACCATGGTCACGTTGACCCCACGTAAAGGCCTCCAGACGCCTTCCGTCTGGACAATCTTCCTCAGGGCCTCAAAGACGCTCCGGTACTGGGCTTTGGGATCAGGCTGAAGGCTTTGCATCCGGGTCTAAAACAGAAAAGACAAACAAGGGAAGGGTGAGGTGGAAACCAAGAAGGACCGCCCTCCCCAAACCTCCAAAACAACCAAGCCTGAAGTCAAGAGTCTGGAGAAACCCGGAAAAATCACAACTCCTTTCCTTGGTTCCTTCCTTGGTTCCTTAAATTTCTATATGTATGTGTGTGTGTGTTGTGTTGTTACAGTCGTGACCAACTCTTCGTGACTCCATGTCCATGGAGTTTTCTTGGCAGGAATACTGGAGTGGTTTGCCAGTTCCTACTCCAGGCCTCTGAGCCAGCCTTCTACAATATGTCTCAGAAAGACCTACCACTTGGCAGGGAACCCTTTTGGACAGAGGTCACTTGCTGAAGGTGACTGAAATGCCTCTCAAGTTTGGACTTAACATCTCCAAATAGACGAAGGTCCAGATACGAATGTAGGGAACGGTGGCTCTTCTGGATTTCAGGCAGGAACTTTTCCTGGTCCTACCAGGAGATGCTGAGAATTGGACTTAGAACTTTGCTGTACCAATACAGCACTTGAACATCCCTAGTGGCCTTCCATCCAAGTACTACCCAGGCTGCTTAACCTCCAAAACGGCCAAGATATCTTGGACCCAGGGTAGTAGCAAGAGAGTTAAAACCTTCATGACTTATTTTTTTTAATATTTTATTACAAATTTATAAAAAAACAGATAAACAGCAAAATAACATATGTTAAAACCTTCATGACTTAGCCCTCAGAAATTCATCATTGCCCAGAAGAATGGGAAGCCAGTTAAAACAACCAATTTTAGAAATATATTTCAATATCACTCCAGCAGGGGGTGCTACAAACCAGACTAATCTGAGCGTGATGTCTCCTAGAAAATTCCACCCAAAATGGATAATGGGCTGACACAACTGCTGTGATGAGTACGAAAATAAAATTCCTTATTTTCGCTAATTTTTGCGACTTTCCAAGATGAGATTCCTTTCAGCATCGGTGGGATTCCTCGCCTTCTCGTGAAAACAAAACCCACCCTTTTATTTTCCTTACTTCCTTATTTACCTAATGATTTATCATTTTATCCCATTGTTCTGCATGAAGTCATGCCCCTTCTGGTGCATCCTGTGCAGGAACGGCAGCAATCCTGTACCATTTGGTGCTTTTTTCAAAACATAAGTTAAACTTCGAAAACACTTAAACTATAAACTAATTAAAATGCAATTCAATAATTAAAAGCAGGTAAACATTAAAGTTTTTTTTTCTGTAGCTTCTTGCCAATTTGAGGAGTAGGGAGGTGACTCTGATGTTCTCTCATTCTTTGAAGAAAAACTAGTGTTGGGGATTGTGCTTTTAAAAAGAAAAATCCGATGGAAGATATTTTTTCAGGGATAATCTTGGAAGATGGTTGTTATTTTTTAAATGGAATAAAAACCAAGGTGTGCTGAATTATTATAGTTTTTGTGCCGAGTTCACCTGGGAAAAGTTGAAGGAACATTATGCTGTGCAGGATTTTTAAGGTCCTGCATAGAATAGCATCTTTCCTGTGTAGGAATCACTTGGAAAGGGGGGGGATTTCCGGAGATAGGGGGAAATCGCTTAACAGAATCGCCTATGGGGCAAATCCGTACAACAGAAAAATGGTCGCGATGAGGGGTTAATCAGTTTTCAACGTGTTCCTATGGAAAATTTATACAAAGGAAAATGTGCTGAACAGAATTTCATTTGGAACGAATGAATTCCTTTCTACAAGGTACCACTGTAATTAGAAACGAAATTTGCTTCTGCTCTGCCATCTTAACTTTTATTGTGCCTCCTGGGGAACTGAGCACAGAGGAATGTGTGTGTGTGTGTGTGTGTGTGCGTGTGTGTGTGAGTGTGTGAGTGAGTGTGTGCGAGTGTGTGCGAGTGTGTTTTCGATGCTGCTGGACACTGTTGATTTTTCTGCAGCGAAGGAGCACCGCTACCTCCTTTGGGAATTCCTGAACAAACGCCAAAGCCGAGGTGGCAAACAGAGGCTCTGTACGCCAAGGTGAACTGAAGCAGCAATTTAAAAATGACACTTGCCGTCCCGCTTATAACTAGCCATTTGAAAGGTCCACAAAGAACAAAATCCCCCTTTTTTTCCTTTTAACGGCCATCAAGAAGTTAGTTGAGCAAAACCCTCTTCAACAATTAGGTGCAAACGAAATTGTTCAGAAATAAGCCAATTTGTTGCTATCCGCATGAGATTTTTCTCTAAAGTGGCCTAACATTCAAAGGAAACACCATTAATGGAAAACAGAGTAGATAATCTGAAGTAGTTTTAGGAAGCAGGTCTTGGCATCAACCTAGTGTTGTTTTTACCAACAAAATTGCTGTTTAAAAAAAATTTGCAAACTTTTTACACAGATACCCAATAGCCCTGCTACCCATTTCCAACGGCTAACATAACTGTTTTAATTTGGCTGCTTTTACACGAACCCTAAAATCTGCTGCAAACTGCTCGCAGATGCGGAGCATAAATCTGTTTTCCCACCAGCAGTTGATTTTTTAAAAAAAAAATAAAGTACGACCGCGCCCTCTTAAGCACGCCCCAGCGCATTTTACAAGTACCTGGTCTGGAGGAGGTAAAATCCTTGTTGCTGTTCCTTGTTGCTGTTTTAAAGCATTGTATGCCTGGCCCTCCTCCACTTTTTGTTTGTTTTTGTTGGGTTCCCCCCTTTTAACAGACAGGAATCCTAAGGGGCTGGAATGCCTACGGCAGGCGGAGGTGAGCCTGCATTTTTTCTCTCTCCCCCCTCACCGCAGGCAGAAGCAATAGAATCAGAGTGTGGGAGGTGGGAACGCAGGAAGCAGAACAAAAACCACAGTGGCTGGATCTGCATTTACGTTGCCAGTGGATTTTAGGGGTCGTGTAAAAGCACTGCTCGTCTTCAGTCTCAACACAAATTTCCACAAAGTCATCTTAATTACAGGACAAAGCAATTGCAGGAAAATCAGCAGGGGCTCACCATACTTCAAAGACTAGCAAATGTTATCCAGCACCAGGTCATCCCGCCAATTCCCTCTGGAGAAGAGATTGACACCTAAGGGTTGAGTGTTTCCTACCCTGCTGGCACAACGTCACCCACCATTTTGGAGACACTCCATAATATGATTGGTAGGTGATGCATGCCAGGCTTGAAAGGAAGGCTGGCCATCTTTATCCCCAAGTAAGCAGTGAGGGGATGAATGATTTGAATAGTGTTTTCTTTGTATATGATCTCTTTCCCTCCACAAAAGGCTCGAAAACCTGATAATGAGTGGCATTGTAGTGATGAATCTGGGGCATGATGTTTTTCGGATAGTGGGAACATCCACCCCTGTGATACTTCTCCCTGGCTGTTGTTTTTATTTCTTTTCAAGCAACCACATTTAGTGCTCTGTCACCTTATCACTGCAGTGATGCATTTATTTAATACTGGATCACCTCTACACAGAAAAAACAGATAAGAAATGAGATCTGGGAATGGGTGGGTGGTATCCAAGGGAGGGGAGGTGGGTGGTATCCAAGGGAGGGGAGCCACAGGGCGTGAGGTGTATAAAATGTCCCATTGGATTGGTGGCCTGTGTGGGCAAGACACGGAAAAATCTAGTCTTTAAACAAATACAACAGTGAAAAGAGACTGGGAATCAAGCCAAATCCCTCCAGTTTGGCTTGCCAGTGAAGTCTCACCCAAAGTCCAAGAAGAAGAAAAGCTACTCATTGGCGTAGAGGTTAAGAATATCAGATGGGGATTCAGGAGATCTTGGTTCTAATCCCCATTGAGCCATGAGATCCACTGGGTGACTTCAGGCCAGTCACCTTATTTCTTAGCCTCATCAACTTTGCAGGCTGTGGGAAGGAAAGAGAGGCACACATGGCATCTTGAGGTGCCCAAAGCAAAAAGTGGGTTAAAGATGCAACACAAGCTGCAAAGGAAACAAGTTGCAAAGCCTTTGAACTGTTCTGCAGACTCGCTGGCCGGCTCGAAGGAAAAGCCACCCGAAGACAGAGTCTAAGGCAGTCATGTCCAAACTTCGGCTTCTCCAGATGTTTTGGACCACAACTCCCACAGTCCTTTGCCATTGGAAATACAGGCTTGGAATTCTGGGAGTTGTGGTCCAAAACATCAGGAGGGGCAAAGTTTGGACATGCCTGGTTTAAGCCACTGGCCATCAAATGCAGGAAACATCTGGCACTGTCTAGCCTGTAAAAACCCAAAACTGAAAGGTCTTCCCCTCTGTCCACCATGCCCTTTTCAGCTCAACTGAAACCTACATTTCAAGCTCCTTAAGACCTGGGCTTGCTTCTGGCATTTGCCTTGCTTTGTGAAATGCCACGCGTGCATCACCTGATACTTGGGCGTAAATAAATTCTGGATTCTTGCCTTCTTCTCCAAACCTCATGTTCTTTCCATCCCCAAACATGAAGTCACATGTTTGCCATTTCTTCAAAACCGAACGGAAATGAGTCCTCACTCGTTTGCATTGGCCAGGTCCAAAAGTTACACCTATTCCCGTTGCTGCAGTTCTGTTTGGTCGAGTCGTAAAACCCTAGCAGGGTTTCTGAGGCATGTGAGAAGTTCAAAGGCAGGCTTAATGTTGCTATTCTCTTGTGAGTAGAGGTGGGCACGAAACAGAAAACCCATGGTTCGGGTTCGTCTCTTTCGGGCGCACCCTTGGTTCGGTTCGGTTCGGGTTTGTACAATTTTTTTTTTAAAGTTCGGGTCCAACTTACCAGGCAGTGGCGGTGGTGGTAGTGGGGCTATCCTGGCCCCGGTGGCAAGGGCTTTTTGAGGTGCTGGCTTGGGGCCAGTGCCTCATTTTTGTTTTTGTTTTCTTCAAGCACTGACCGCGCGGCCCCTGGGGCCGGGTTGGCACTGGTTCTTTTCTCTTTTTTTTTCAGAGCATTGACTCGGCCACCCCTGTCCTTTTTTTCGGCGCTCATTTTATTTTTTAAATTTATTATTTTGTTGTACAGCGCTGACCACACGGCTCCTGCGGCAGGGTCGACACTTTTTTTTTTAAAAGCGCCAACTGCACGGCCCCTGGGGCCGGGTCGGCGCTGTTTCTTTTTATATATTTTCTTTATTTTAGAGCGCAGACCCGGCCACCCCTGAGACCGGGTCGGCGCTCCTTGTTTTATTTTATTTTATTGGTTTTGTTTGCTTGTTTGTTTGTTTGTTTTGGGGGGTTTAAAAGTCCCCAGCCAGGGGCTTTTTGAGGCACTCACTGGCTTGGGGCCAGCGCCTCTACAGGCCTACCTTCCCCGCCAGGGCCAGGAGGACTACGGCAACGAGGACAAGCTAGGAAGGGGGTAACAAAAAACAAAGCAAACAAAATGGAAATTTCCGTTTTGTTTTGCTTCATTTTTGATGGGTTGGTTCGTTATTCATTTGTTATCTAATGAAACGAATAACGAATAACGAAAAACGAAATGAATTAAAAGTTTGTTTTGTGCCCATCTCTACTTGTGAGCTTTCATGGCTGAGATGGGATCGGAATCCAGGGCCGTTACTTCACGAGCCACTCGCTTCGCGGCTAGCCTTCTTTTCTGTGCGAATCAATCGTTTCAGTCCGCACGCTCCTCCTTTTTGGCTGCGATGCCACCCCAACCACGCCCCCTTTACCGTGCTCCAAGCGGGGCGAGTGGTTCCCCTGGCTGCTGCCGGGAATCTTTTCGCTTCGCATCTTGCTTCGCTCC
This sequence comes from Phrynocephalus guinanensis, assembly GCA_037367245.1. NCBI lineage: Eukaryota > Metazoa > Chordata > Lepidosauria > Squamata > Agamidae > Phrynocephalus > Phrynocephalus guinanensis. The sequence goes on along the minus strand of CM074745.1, from coordinate 5,176,463 downwards.
CAACGTCACGTGTGGTCTCGGTTTTTGGCTTTTATTTCAAGTTTTTTTAAAAAATATTCAAACAGGGATATCGATGCATCATTATATCATTTCATCGCTTTGCGCTGTTACTTCCTCGCTTGAGTAGGGGCGGCGGCGGCGGCGGCGGCCGGAGCAGGAGGAGCCGCTGCCGCCTCGCCCGGCCAGAGCAGGGCACCCGGGGCAGGCAGCGTGCAAGCGGTGGAGGGCGGGCGGCTGTGCCATGCGGGGCTCCCCCCGAGTAGCGGCGGCGGCGGGGGGGGCTGCCAATGATGCCAGGAAACAGTTGAAATCAGTAGAGCCATTGCAACTGACAGTCCAGCATCAGTGCATCGATACACCGTCGGTAGGAATTTTTTTAAAGGACGGATGGGAAATAACGAACGTTGAAAAGTGGCATGCGAATGCGAAGGGAGCACGTGAGGTTGTGCTCGAATCGGTCCTAAAACAGCAGCTCGTGAGTACTGAGAAACAGGGGCGGGAGCGAAGCGAGAACACGTGACCGCCACGTGACTGCCTCCGAATTCAAATCAAAGGCAATATCGCTGCGGAGCGCCGCGCCTCGTGAAGTAAGGGCCCAGGTCTCCAGAACATTTGTCTCACCCTCCATCAACCTGTAAACACTGGCTCTGACACTTATCTCAGACCACTGGTCCCTAAACAGGAAAGAGAATTATGTGCCAAGCATGTACATCAGGCAAGAGCTTTCTGAAAGTACAGGCTGGGGAGGGGAGGGGGGGCGGGAATTCCATTATTACAATTTCTAGGTGACTTCATACTGCACTGTACTCCACACCCTGTGCTGTTGTGCGTTACTGCCGAGTTAGAGTTTCCCAAGCACCCATGTAGACATGGATCAGGCTTTCAATAAACCAAACAAGATTTTGTCACCCTTCACTATCTAAATTCCAGGGTGGCAGGTGTCAAATGTACAAATAAGCCTACAAAAGAAAGCAATCTGAGAGGCTAGTGAGCAATCCAAGACGCTAGTCATCTGCATTTTTCTAGCAACTGCTCCATGCATGGACAGATTACGTACGGCCTGTTAAAGCAGAGAATCATAGCAGTGCAACTGACCTTCTGGATGAGGGAAGGCTTCCAGTTTCAAAGAAGGCAAAAAGTAAAAAGTTTCAAAGAAGGCAAGCTTTCAAGTTCTCCAAAACTCAAAAACCTGATTTTATAACTTTCTAGCGACCCAGTTATTACTCAACCCTTCAGTTCTTTTTCCTACAGATGGATGACAACATTTTCTTCCCCCAACAGCAGTACAAAATGGCACAGTGAATCAAACTAAGGGTGGCAGACAAAACAATCAAAAGAATCTCAGAGGACACACGACAAAGGTTGCACAACTGAATGAGCTTCCGTGACAGCCTTGCCTGACATATCTTCTTTACCACGGCTACTTTTGAAGTTCATTTTTTGTTTTGGTTTTCTAACCAGAAAGCCAGTTACAACTGCCAACACAGGCCGCCTCTGATGCAATCTAGGACTTTTTTCCCCTTAACTGATTCTAAGTTACTTAATTCAGCAGGAGAGGAAACAGGGTGGAAATACATATTACTTTCGATTTCTTACTATTTCTCCTGGTGTTTTCTAAGAAAGGAAAACACCTCTTAAGGGCATTCCAGATGGCCTCATAAAGAATGGGAAACAGCAATTAGAACCAGTTTTGTTCAGCCACTGTAAAAGCTTTTTGTCTTTTCAACTAACTACAACACTCTGGTTCCACCAAAACGAGGTGGCCTGGGGGTTATAGTCCACAAAATTAACTCCACTTATACTAGATATCTGTCTCTTCATACCACCCCCCTGCATCTGGCCCTTGAAGTACCCCGGTTTTAAGACTGGAGATTACACATCCCCATCATCATTTGTAGCCTGTGATGGACTTTTCCTCCAGGAATCTGTCCAATACCCTTTCGAAGGCATCCAGGTCAGATGCCATCACCACATCCTGTGCAGGGAGTTCCACAGACTAACAATGTGTTGGGTAAGAAAAATTCTTTTGTAGAGATCTGTTTGTAGCAGAAAAGGAGATAGGAAAAGGGACAGAGGGTTCTTTTGCAAATTCACAGCAGGCAAAATTCTGAACTAGAGACTTTCCAATTCATTGCGGTCTACTGCATGCGGTACTTTGGACTTCACTCCCGGAGGCAGAGTTCGCAGGGAAGCTCTGCTCTGCACCACCACATGGAACAGAGGTTTCCCGAAAGCCCCAGGTCCATCAGTAGGACTGAAACTGTGGCACTCCCTCATACAAAAACAAAACAAGCAGGCCTGTGTTTATTTCCCCCCCCCCAAAAAAAACAGGAAGCGTTCGTAAACAATGTGAAACAACATTGTATACAGTTGATTCTGCCACATTCTGGCAACCCAGTGTGGAAAAGGAAGCCAAAGAGACTTGGAAATAACTCCAGGCTGGATTAAAACAGAAGCTTGTCCAGAAGCAGCAGGCCTGGGGCCCCTTCCTCGTTCCACAAGCCGTTGTAAACGAAACCTTCCCGGAAGAGGGACAGGAGGGAACACTTCCCTTTCGGATGACCTCACTGCAGTTACGTAGCACCGAAAGGACCCATGGAGTCCCTCCCTGCCGTCTTTCACCCTAAAGTGTCAGGCAACCGTCAAAGTGGCCTACGAAGCCCCAATGAAAAATGACAGACAAGCCACCCAAAACAAAAAAACAAAATTATATCAGGCAACCTTCCATCTGCCTTCAAGGGCTCTACGGATCATAGGAATAGCATGCTTGACAACGGCCAGCCAAGCCATGAGTGAGCTGATGGGGCCTAGACAAATGACTCAGCCCATGCCTGAAGGCCAAGTGGATTAATTAACTTTTCTGCCCGTGAAAGGCACAAGGCAGACAGAGATTTCCTGCTAAGTCACCAGATGATCTGCGCCAGGTTGCAAAGAATTCTGATCCTCTGTTGTTTAATAGCTGCACCCCACCCCCACAACAAAAATTAAATATGGGAATGCAGAGCGCTTAGGAGGGGAACCCTGAGAGAAATTCTGCATGGAAATTTTGCAAACTCAGTTCTGAAACTGGAATAATAATAATAATGCATCATCTCTGTGTGTGGGTATACACCCACACCCACACCCACACCCACATATATATATATATATATATATATATATATATATATATATATATATATATATATATATATATATATATATATATATATATATATATATATATATATATATATATATATACATACATATATACACACACACACACACACACACATACAAACATTCCCAGAGAACCAGAACGTGCTACACCTGAAATCCTTACCCGTGCAATCACTGTATCGCACGAGACAACTGGAGCCAAGGTTCAAGCTTTTCAACGCTCAGTCATGTCCCATAAAAGAACTTGCACTCCGCTGACCCGTGGGGGAGCAGAAACCCACAAAGGAAGGACTTGGCAGAAGAAACAATGAACAAACACAAGCAATCTCAACCCTACAGCTGTTCCTCTTTGGGCCTACAACTCCCAGAATTCTCCAGGCACCACTCCACTTCTTAATGCCATTTCATGTTTCTCCCAGCGTCCATTTTCTTCATGATGAACACAAGGCAGGTTAAGGTTGGCCATCCCAACCCACATTTCCAATTCGTATGCTTAGCACAGCGGTTCTCAACCTGTGGGTCCCCAGATGTTCCTGGACTGCAACTCCCAGAAATCCCTTCCAGCACAGTGAGTGGTGGAGGCTTCTGGGAGTTGCAGTCCAGGAACATCTGGGGACCCACAGGTTGAGAACCACTGGCTTAGCAGATAAGCTAGGTATCTGGCTGCGCTAGGAGGAACTGGAAAATACCTTCAAGTATACAGATGTGTCACTGTAGACCAAGGTCATCCATGCTCTCGTATCCCTGACCACCATGTGCAGAGGAGAAAGCTGGACAGTAAGTGAAGCTGAGACGGGAAAACATGGCTTTGATTGATATGTAGTGCTGGAGGAAAGCTCCATAGCTGATTAACATAACTGATTACATCATGAGATGAAGTGACTAAGCTATACCACCTGTGCCTAATCATCCTGACCTTCCAGTGCTAATTATTCCTTACACCTGTGTCCGAGACCTAATAAATATCCTTGTCTAGCTCATGACATGCCACAATTTACAGAATCCATTTTGTAATCTGGTAAATATATATGGCAGACATTTTGTTAAAACTATAATCCTTGACAAAGAGCTCACAGCTAGATAAATGTATGTCACCTTTGCAGTGTGCAAGATAGTTCCACCTGAAAAAATGATAATAATTCTATATCCGCTGATATGTTCCAAACCTTTTCGTCTTCTGTTTTAATTTCAATCAATTTGTTTTCGAAGGCTTTCGCGGCCAGGATCTGATACGTGTTGTGAGTTTTTCGGGCTGTTGGGCCGTGTTCCGGAAGTTTTTCTTCCTCACATTTCGCCAGACTCTGTGTCCGGCACCTTCAGAGGGCAAGGAGCTCAGGGAACTCTGGAAGATGCTGGCCACAGAGTCTGCGGAAACATCAGGAAGAAAAAGTTCCAAAACATGGCCAAACAGCCCAAAAAACCCACATCAGCAATTCAATCAATTTCTTCAACTTCCACACCAGCAACCTCAAATTTCTAAGTGAAAAGACAGCATAAATCAAATCAATAGATCTAGCTCACAATAAAAGTGTAGTACTGGTGGATTTTTTGCTGAACACTTGTTTCATGCATTCATTATTAGGAGCCTTATACCGTGCACTATGGAAAGACTGGACACAGCATATATTAATGTTAATTAAAGTGCCATGAGTACTGCTGATACTGTGATAACATCCTGTAACTCGTGTCATAACTGGCTGCAATCTTTCTGCTATTTTTTCACAACACCTCTTATGGACTTCTAACACCATAAAATGGCATCACCAGTCTACAGGATCCTGGAATCTTCTTTTTGCAATTAGCATACATATTAAGCCTGCCAACCATTTAAGCTGTTTATCAGCTTAGTTGTTCTAATAAAGTTAATACTATACAAATGCTCCATCAATGCCTCTTTTGCTTTCTTTTCTTGCTTCCTTTTGGCTATCAAGCCCATAAGACTTATCCACATTTGCAAATTCAATACAGGAGGGCTCGTAATGTAATCAAAAGCCATGACAATGCTCCCCCCCTCCTCATTTTACAATGTTTTACAGGTCCCTAAACTTGTAAGCCTCCTTAATCCCTATGTTAGAATAATTAAAGAAGCGGCTTAAAGATCATTCGAGTCCATTTATATGCCAGCTGGACACAGTTCTGCAAAGCATATTATCATGCTTCTGCCTCAGAGGAAATAATTTTAGTTTCTTAGAGCGACAGAACATTTTAAAAGGCATCACACCCTTGTGGATATTCTGCACAACCGCTTGGGTCATTTCCGAACATTTCCAATTGTTTAGACATCCAATGATTGGCTGCACTGAACCGTCACAATAAACCATAGTTTATCACACAATAAACCATAGTTTATTTCACAGAGTTTGTTCCAGTGTTTGTTACTGTGGGCGCTTTTACACGACCCCTAAGATCCGCTGGCAACTTAAATTCATACCGGAGATCGTGGGGGGTTGCTCCTCTTGCTGTGTTCCCACCCTTCCGCACGCCATTGCTCCTGTCTGCGTGAGGGGAGGGAGAAAAAAAGGGAGAAAAGAATGCAGGCTCACCTCCGCTCTGCCATCAGGAGCTGCCCCAGGAAGCATTCCAGTCTCTTAAAGGGGCGGGGGGGGCAAAAAAAAGGCGAGGAGAGCCCGGCACTCACTGCTTTGCAATCCGCATCAGAAATTTTTCACCTTCAGAGACCAGGTACTTGGAAAATGCGCTGGGATGCGCTTAGGTGGGCGTGGTCGTACTTAATTTTTTAAAAAGTCCGGAGCTGGTGGGAAAACAATTTTAAGCTCTGCATCTGGGAGCTCATTGCCTCAGATTTTAGGGGTCGTGTTAAAAGCGCCCTGTGATGGTTGCAGGGATCACATAACCCATTGTATCAGCTCCACTGGCTGTTGATCTGTTTCCTGGGTGAATTCAAGGTTTGGTTCTCACCTGCATAGTCTTAAAGGCTGGGATCCGAAGAAGTGTGGGTTTGTAAACAGTTGAAGAGTGCTGGGTGGGGATACCTGAGTGCCTGCCCACAGTCGTCGACTGAGCAAAATGGAGACTGGCAAGACGCAGAAGAAGCCATTCATTGATGATCCTAATGACAAACCTTGAGCTGCAGAGCTGGAAGGATCATCAAGTCCAGCTCCTCTCAAGGAGGAATCAAACTCCCATCCTCTGGCTTCTCAGCCAGAGACTTACATTTACATATACAGTAATTCCCCCATCTATCGCGCGGGTTAGGGATCCGACCCAACCCACGATAATTGAAAATCCACGATATGGGGATGCTGAGTCAGGTCAGGACTGGGGGACATGACACTGTCCTAAACGGGCCTCCAACAGGCTTCCTGAGCCCCAGAAGTGGTTTTCTTTCATCCGGAAGTCACTACCGGTTTGTTGGGCCCGGGGAAGCCCGTCGGAGGCCCATTTGGGGCAGCCCATCAGGCCTGGGTTAAGTGCAGTAGGCCTCAAACAGGCCCAAGCAGCTTACCCCAGGGGCCCTTGCCTTTCATATACTGTGGTCCCGCAACATACCAGGACCACGGTATATGAACCGTGAAATAGCAGGGGACCACTGTACCGCCTTTACTCCTGGGGGCTCCAAATGTGCTCCTTCCTCACCACTTCATCCTCATAACCACCCTCCGAGGTAAGATGCGAGGACTAGTCACCGAAGGAATTCCACAAGTGAGTGGTGGATTTAAACCCCAATGCCCATAGTGTCGATCCGCATTTTAACCTCACAAACCCTGCTGTCCCTCTAGGTAAACGGAACCACTGACAAGCTCCAATTCACAGCACCTAAAACACTGATCCTTTCTACTATTCAAGACACCTACTCCAGCTTTCAACTACGCCTACAACACCGTGTCCATCTTCTGAGCTTCTCTGAACCCCATTCATCCTGCCACGCTCGAAAGAGGGCAAGGAGATCACTCTGTCCCCTCGCTGCCAGCTTTCGCGATTCTCAGCGTCAAGGTCCCTTCCCCTCTCGCTTGCCGCAGTGGAGCTGGACAAATTGCCTCCACCTCACGAGGAGGTCAAAGAGATTCGTTGCTTGTTGCGCAAGCCAGGTTATTAATTGAACGCTCGAATAAGAGGGCCAGCTTTTCCTTGTCATCGACAGAGCTGCAACGGGGTGGGGTGCAAATTGGACTCTGAACCCCCACCCTCCCCAAAGCACGAAGTCTGCATATTCTGTAAACCACCTGCTCTTCCAGGACGGACCCACCATTAAGCCCTTCCCTTTCTCTCCCCTACGCTGCTTATAACCACTGCCCCGTGGCACAGTGGTTAAATGCCTGTGCTGCAGGTAAAACTGTGCTCATGACCTGGGGTTCAATCCCAGGTAGCAGGCTCAAGGTTCTCTCAGCCTTCCATCCTTCTGAGGTCGGTAAAATGAGTACCCAGTTTGCTCGGGGGGGGGGGGGGTTCAATGTGTAGCCTGCATTACTGTAATCAAAACTGTAAACCGCCCAGAGACTACTTGAAGTGGTATGGGACGGTATATAAGCAGAACATTTTGTTTTTGCTTTATATCGAACGTATGTTCATCTTATTCCGGTTTTACAGATTCCACGACTGCACCTGATCAAGAGCAAGGAGAAACAGACTCCTGGTGCCACGTCATGATTTGGATTATAGCTCCCATAATCCCTTACTAATGGACCAGGCTGGAACTGGCTGATGGCTGTAACAATCAGGTGCCACCAAGCCAATTCTGACTTATGGTGACTCTCTCCAGGGTTTTCTAACGGAGAGTACTGGTTTGCCACTCCCCCTCCCGATCTAGAGGGGCTGGTTCATGATATACCACCCCATGATGCTTAAAGCAATCTCTGAGAAGTTTACAATTTTATTACGCAGGCTACACATTGCACACACCAACACACACACCCCAACAAGCTGAGCACTCAACTGGCCAACTTCAGAAGGATGGAAGGATGAGTCAACCTTGAGCCTCCTTCCTGAGCCCGTTGAGATCAAACTCAGGCTATGAGCAGAGTCCTTACTGCAGTATTATGAAATCTACAGATATGATGGGCTTCAATTCTCTCAATCGACATCCAGCAGCCACTCTGTCTAGACTGTATGATCCACAATCCAAATACTGTGCATTGAAATTGCCTTCCTATTTAATTTGCCTAATAACATCCCTTTCTCCCAGAACTAGGACTCAAACCAGCTCGCAGCCAAATTGAAAGCGAAACAGATGAAAGTGTGAACAAATTTAAACACGAAAACACATTAGAACAAATAATGCTATTAAAACCCTACAGAATTACAAAGCAGTTCAGAAGCACATTTGAGACAAGACTCAGCTTCAACCCATTGAATACTTGTTTCTTATCAGCCCATCAACTGCAGAACACCGCAAAGCATTACATAGGTCAGAAGAAACCAATTAAGAAGGCCATTTTGCATAGCTTCATTAAACATGCCTGTAAGGGCGAGTGGGAGAATCCAGTTCTTCACAGAGACATCCTAGACATGATAAAACAAAGAACCTTCAGCAGTGCTTTCTACTAGGCCTCAGTCCGCGAAATTCTGATGCTAGTTCTTAAGAATCTGAACTATGAAGAACCCTTTAGGTAATACCTCAACGTAACAGCCAATAACCCAGGATAATCTGACCGAACAGGGGCCTTAATTTAATTATATTCATATACGGTGGTTACTTCACGTCCTCCTTTGTTCCACGACTACTTTTGTACCGTGACAGCGTTGGTCGCAATCATGTGGTTTTGTCCCTGTTTCAGTATTCCCATGGTCATGATAACTTGTCTCGTGACAAGTGTTACCTCACGGTCTTGTATCGTGACAAACACTGAATTTGTCTAGCTTCCCTTTTCCTTTTTGAGGGGGGCTTAAAGTTCTTTTTTGATATTTCGCTTCTGAAAAGTCAAAATATTTAAAAAAAAGATACAGTTTTCAAAGAGAAGTGAATGTTTTGTTGCGTGACAATCATTACTACGTAGTGTCTTGTCTCGGAACAGAAAGTGGGAACAAAGAGTGACAAGGGAAAACCCTACCCCGGCACCAGGTACAGTATTGTCGTGCTTAGCAACCGTTCCGGAGGCATGGGCAAGACAAATTTCAGTAGTTGCGCGACAGACGTGAAGTAACATTTTTTGTACCGCTCTTAAGCGTAACACTAACAGAGACAAAACGGACATGAAGTAACCACCATAGATTATACGTATACTATTTGTCACAATGCGTGGCCTGTCACACTGCTGCAGGGCATCAGTTTTGCGAGCAGCAGGGTGGGCAACAGAACTAGATGCTTCAAAGGTGTGTGTTTTTTCAAAAACTAATATCCTACCTTTCTCCCCCCCCCCAAAAAAAAGTTAATTAGGATATATTATTCATACAATTATATGCAGATGCTAGATTTCTGGAAATTTTGAAGCTGGAGGCGGCGGGGGGAGGGGGAACATCACTTTTTTGGGGGGGAGAAAAAACAGTGTGTATGTTTTTTGTTTTCCCCCCTAAATTTTCTGGAAGCCTTACATCACTATTAGTATATATGAGCATGTCACAACGGGCATATTATTCTAACCGTCAAGTCGAGAACCGAACTAACAAAACTGGAACTGCCACCCGGCGGCAAGGAACAAGCAAGAAAACAAATATGCAAACATACCAACAAACGCCTTCCAGGTGCCCCTTGCATCCCCCCCCCCATCTCAAGATTCTCTATAAAGTTCAAAAGCAGAGCCTGGAAGAGTTTTTTTTGGGGGGGGTGATGATGACCCTTAGAAGCTGGGGGATTCTGGGAGGTGTAGTCCCAAAGGAAACTAAAAAAGGAAGCTAGCCGGTCTCTGTCTAAGGAGCGTGTAAATTCCTGCTGCAAAGCAGAGCGTGCCTCCCGGCCTCAACAAGCATCACATTGCCACATTTTTTGTTAATGAACGCTGTCAAGCCACACACACACACACACACACACACACACACACACACACACACACACACACACACACACACACACCCATGAGGTTGCCAGACGGGGTGTAAACCTGGCTTTCCGGCTGATTTTGCAATGCATTTAAGTGGCCAAGAGCAAGCAGCTTCTCACCCGGCTTGAGGGCTGCTGACAGCAGAGCGTGCCACCACAACTAAAGGCTGCATCCATCACAGGAGAATTATGATTATGCAAGTCCTAGCATCAGGGCGTTGAGGGGGGAGGCGCAAGCCAACTGCTGCACTGCAACTCCAATAAGGCAGAGCTACAGAAGCCAGGAGCTGCCTAGATGCCCTAAGCCAGGCATGTCCAAACTTTGGACCTCCTGATGTTTTGGACCACAACTCCCAGAATTCTAAGCTTAGATTGCCAATGGCAAAGGACTGTGGGAGTTGTGGTCCAAAACATCTGGAGGGCCGAAGTCTGGACATGCCTGCCCTAAGCACATCCAATCTCGCCTGATTTCAGAAGCTAAGCAGGGTCAGGCCTGGTTAGTACTTGGATGGGAGACCACCAGGGAATACCAGGTGCTGTAGGCGCCTGGAGTAGGAACTGGCAAGCCACTCTAGTATTCCTGCCAAGAAAACTCCATGGACATGGGGTCACGGAGAGTCGGTCACGACTGTAATGACACAACAACAACAGAAGCCAGTGGTGAGGGAATGCTGGGAAAACTGCAGTCTAACCCAGCGTCAGATCCTGGATGAGCGAGGCTAAGCCGGGTGAACAATACAGAGATCTGTTCAGTGCAATCATCTGATTTCCCTCTGTGTTACTTCTGTCCTCCTGGATCTGCTGCATTCCAACAGGCAGATTATCACTGCCATGTGGCCTTACTGCCATAATCCTAGCTTCTTAACAGCAACTTATTTGCTTGTTTGTTTGTTTGTTTAAACTGATACCCTGCAATCTTGTGGACAAGCCACTACTTTCCGGGGTGGCTTCCAGAAAAGAACAAAAGATACACATTTTTAAAATGATCCTATAAAAACAAACAAACTTTTGGGGGCATGATGGGGGCCCCCCAAACAAGAAAATCAATACAGTAGGACCCCTGTATCCACTGATTCATTATCCACTGATTCATTTATCCACGGTTGGAGAAAAAAAATAAACAATTCAGTATCCACAAAACAAGCTATTGTCACAAACGGCTGCTGTAAAGCAAGCTATTGTCACAAATAGCATCTAAAGCAAGCTACTGTCACAAAACAGCAGTCATAAAGCAAGCTACTGTCAGGAAACAGCAATTTGGGGGTGGGCGGACAGGCATTCTCTCTTATCCACAGTTTTCATCAGGGCCGTGGAGTCGGAGTCGGAGTCAGAACATTTATCTACCGACTCCACAGCCCTGGTTTTCATTATCCAAGGGAAGGCCTGGAACCAATCCCCATTGGATACCGGCATCCTACTGTACTACAAAAGGGGCTAGAAAGCAAGCCTTATGAGGAAAGACTGAAAGAATTGGGCGGGTTTAGCCTGCAGAAAAGACGACTGAGGGGCGATGTGATAGAACTTTTCAAACATCTGAAGGGCTGTCCTACAGAGGAGGGGCAGGATCTGGTCTCCATCACCCCAGAGTGCAGGAAAAACTTCCTAACGGCTGGAGCAGTATGGCAACGGAACCCGTGACCTCCAGAGGTGGTGAGTGGTCCAACACGGGAGGCGTTCAAGAGAAATTTGGACAAACGCCCAGCAGATCTCCTTGGGTCTGACCTGCTGGCCTTGTAGGACCCTTCCAACTTTACTATTCTAGGGTTCTGTGAAAGGGTGGGGGGAGGTTTGTAAAGGCCTGGCTTCAAGGCCAGACTTTTCGCCAGCATCGTAGCTAAAGCAAAACCTTACCATTTTAAATGGAAACGCTGTAGGATTTTACTGAAAACGTGGCCGGCATTACAACCCTCTGATGGCATTTTTAAAAAAGGCAGCAAACGGTCATTTAATTCCCTATAGCAGTGTTGGCGAACCTATGGCACGGGTGCCAAAGGTGGCACTCAGAGCCCTTTCTGTGGGCACCCAACATCGCCCCTTCACAGCCACCTATGTGTATGCGTGTTGTGTTGATACAGTTGTGACTGACTCTTCATGACCCCATGTCCATGGAGTTTTCTTGGCAGAAATACTGGAGTGGCTTGCCAGTTCCTACTCCAGGCGCCTATAGCACCTGGTATTCCCAGGTGGTCTCCCATCCCAGTACTAACCTGGGCCGACCCTGCTTAGCTTCCAGAATCAGGCAAGATTGGGTGTGCTCAGGGCATCTAGGCAGCTCACAGCCACCTATATTCAGGTTAAATTGCTATATTGGCACTTTGTGGAAAATCAGTGGGTTTTAAAATCGCAGTTTGGTCACTCGGTCTCTAAAAGGTTCGCCATCACTGCCTTATAGTGACATTCTTGCAGCCACGGACGGACGGGGTGAGTTTCTCGTGCAAATCTCGGTCTCATGTTCCGAAATAACTCAAATGCCTCTGAGTAATGCACACTTTGAGTTGGGGGGAGGACAGTTACAGACATTTGCTGCTCTGCTTCAAGAGAGAGAGAATGTCTTAGGCGGACCCTGACTCTGGCTAGTGTTGGCGTTCAGTAACAGCCACCCCTGCATGACATGACAAGGCAGAAAAAGAAGGAATAAAGAGGCATTAGATTAAGAAGCTGTTCGCGGCCATTGCCAACCTTCCTCAACCCCATGTCCTCCAGAAGAGTTTGGGGAAGATTCCCATCCTCCCCAGGGCAACGAGCTCGTTGGGGGCGGTGGGCCCTGTAGTTCAATACGTCTATGGATAACACCTGTTCAGCTGAACTAGAGAGAACACACTTCCAACTTTTCCAAGGGGGAAAAGTCAATAACTGAAGCAGTTATTGGGGGGTGGGGATCAATATCAAAAGTTTTTAACTTTTCTGCTACTACATCTGAAGAAGTGGACGTGTCCACGAAAGCTTACATTAAAATATTAGTTAGGCTTTAAGGCGCCACAGGTTTTTGTCTTTTGTTTTGTTTTGATTTGATTTTAGCCTGAATACCTTTTTACGCAAGACTTAGGATTACTTAACATTGGGGATGGGGGGGCGATCCAGTGTACCAGCTAATGGTATCACAGGATGGCACTTAACGGTACTTCGCCAGAAGTCATCTATACTAGAAGTCAGCTATACCAGGCAGATGAGGAACAGAGATACAGTCAGTGATACTGTATGTGACTAGTAGACTCGTATAAGTCCTAGTTCAATTAAATAACTCAGTAGGTAGTCTCTTTTTCTCCTTCCTGGCCTACCCAGGTGTTCAAACTGCTAATTTTTGCAACAGGATTAGAAAGGCCCACCATCGCTACCGCACCGAAAAATATGTACTGTAGTTCTTGTCCTGCTGAGTGTGGCAGCTAAAAGCAGCCAATGAATGGAGTCAAGAAAGGAAAGGCACTTAGATATGGAGGTGATGTGCCTGTACACACACACACACACTCTCTGTGTGTGTGTCTCTCTCTGCCAAGAATTCACTGTGCAGCCAAGCACTGTCCCTTAGCTATAATCCCCAGCATGCTGCATTCTGTAGATCAGTGGTTCTCAACCTGTGGGTCCCCAGATGTTCCTGGACTGCAACTCCCAGAAGCCGCTACCACTCACTGTGCTGGAAGGGGTTTCTGAGAGTTACAGTCAAGGAATATCTGGGGACCCACAGGTTGAGAGCCACTGCTGTAGATAGATAGATAGATAGATAGATAGATAGATAGATAGATAGATAGATAGATAGATAGATAGATAGATAGATAGATAGATAGATAGATAGATAGATGGATGGATGGACGGACTAGTGTATGTCTGTACAAACACAAACATAGTTTCTAGTCTGGTATTTAAAAGATGATATGATTGAAGACACAGTTATATCTCTGATTTGGCAATATGTAATAGCCTATCTTTCTCTCATTAATTTTTTTGGGCGGCAGGGGGTATAAAATGTTAAAGAAATTGTTAAAATGTGTGGATCATCATTAGAAATCATTGCTATTTGGACATCCCTAAACACCCTAGCCTAGAACAAAGCAGTGTGATTCTACAACAGAGGCCTTGAATGGGAGCACCCTAGCATTTACGATACGAGGCTATTACTCAACCTGTAGACACAGTTAGAGGGCCTTTTCACACGACCCCTAAGATCCGCTGGCCACCTAAATTCGGACCAGAGATCTTGGGGGTTCGTTGCTCTTCCTACGTCCCCACCCCTCCGCACTTCCTTGCTCCTGTCTGCGTGAGGGGAGGGAGAAAAAAAGAGAGGAAAAATGCAGGTTCAACTCCGAAGCCGCCGGGAGCCCCATCCTCCCGCCGGGAGCCCCATCCTCCCGCCGGGAGCCCCATCCTCCCGTCGTCCTGATTCCTTCTCTTAAAGGGGCGGGAGGCAAAAAACAACAACAAACAGAAGTGAGGAGAGCCCGGAACTCACTCCCTTAAATCCGCATCAGGGATTTTCACCCTCCGAGAGCAGGTACATGAAAAGTGCGCTGGGACGCACTTATGTGGGCGTGGTCGCACTTAATTTTCTGCAAACTCCGGAGCTGGTGGAGAAACAATTGTAAGCTCCGGAGCTGGCAGCCATTTGCGGCGGAGTTTAGGGGTCGTGTACAAAGGCTCTAAGAGTGCCTCTTGGGTGGCTAAACATCCTTAAAATGTGTTGTTGAAAATTCTGAACATTTAGATGTGACAGCCTAAGTAAACCTGAATGTGAGCATATAAAAAAACAGGATTTTTTTTTTTAGCATGAAAGAACAAAAGGGGAAAATTTGGAACTTATTTAAAAAAAACAATTTTGATTTGTAGCCATATGGAATGCAATTTTGTAAACTGCCCAGAGTAGCCCTGTAGCTAGATGGAGAGGTATATAAATGTAATAAAATAAATAAATAAAAGAAATGACCCAGGATCCCCTTCTTTCTACATAAGGCTGGACTCCATTATTATGCAAAAGCATTTCTTCCTCCCAAAATACCAGAGTTTCTCAATTTCTGACATGAGGGCAGCGATGCTTACTCACCCTCAGGCTAGACAGACCGTGTGCAGGGTCTCTAAGGGAAAGCAAAAAGTACAGTGGACCCTTGTATAACAGCTTGTATAACAAAAAATTTGTACAACATAAAATATTCTGGAGATAGGGGGAATCTGCTTAACAGAATCGCCTATGGGCCAAATCCATGCAACATAAAAATGGGATTACACTACTCCATTTTCAATGCATTCCTATGGGGATTTTGCATAAAGGAAAATTTGCTTAACATAATTTCATTGGAACGAATTAATTCCTTTATACAAGGTACCACTGTAAGTGGGGATTCTCAGCAGCCTCCCTCCACCCCCCTCCCCAGGCAATTTAGGCAACAACAGCGAGGTGAACGTCAAGAGGAGAGAGGGCATCATCATCATCATCATCATCATCATCATCATCATCATCATCATCATCATCCCCACCAAGCCTTCTGGCTGCTGCTTCTGGAAGGAGTGACGCCTCCGGCAGCTGCCTCCATGCAACCATCCCCGAGTGACACACGGAAAGCTGCCCCAAAGAGGGAAGGGGCGGAAGGAGGGCGCAAGAAGACCTGCTTTTTTGGGGGGGGGGGTGGATGTTGGCTAGCCATGTTGGCGACCAGGGCAAGAAGGAGCATCCCCGTGGGAGGGAAAATGGACAGGTGTTGCCAGACCCCCCCCCCCAAAGCAAGCGACCGTGGATGCCCAGTGGGGCCGAGAAGTGGAAGCGCGTCCTTTTTCCTGGTTAAATGCCTGTCCTGCAGCTCAAACTGCGCTCACCACCTGGGGGTTCGATCCCCGGTAGCAGGCTCAGGGTTGACTCAGCCTTCCATCCCTCCGAGGTCGGCAAAATGAATACCCAGCTTGCTGGGGGGTGGGGGGGAGAGGGGTTGCAATGTGTAGCCTGCATACTGCCATTGAAAACTACATACTGCCCTTAAAAACTGCAAACTACTGTCTGGAAGTGGTATGGGGGCGGTATAGAAGCGGAGCCACTTTGCTTTGGCTTTCCTAGCGCTCAAAGCCCTGCATTGGCTTTCCAGATTTTTGGTGCACCCGAACTTATTTAGTTATTTATTTATTTTTGGAAGGGGGGGGGTGTTTCCTGGCTAAAAGCCCTGGGTTGCTGCGGGGACCCTGCGGACGGCACCAATGGGGGGGGGGCGGACGGACGGGACACCCCCTCGGCGCTCACCTTGACGAAATCCACCGGGTACATGACGGTGTGCTCCAGGATCCCGGCCACCGCCCCGGCCGTCATGTGGGTCCCTAAGGAGGCGCTGGGAGGCAAGCTCTCGTACTCGTCGTCCTCGACGGCCCCCAGGGCGCCCGCCAGCAGCAGCCCCGCCGCCGGGGCTCCGGGAGGCGAGGCGGGGCTGCCCGGCGCCGTGGTCGTCGCCGTGGCCGTGGTGGCCGTCGTGGTGGCCGTGGCCGCGGCCGCGGCTGCTGCTGCTGCTGCTGCTGCTCCTGCCGCGCTTTGGACTCCTCCTCCTCCTCCTCCTCCTCCTCCTCCTCCTCCCGCGACGGCGCAGCTCAGCTCCATCGGCGCGCGCCCCGACGGCCGCCTGCCTGCCTGCCTGCCTGCTTGCTTGCTTGGCTGGGCTGCGGGAGGGGAGAAAGGCAATGGGAGCGCTGGGGACGCGCGGGGGAGGAGGAGGAGGAGGAGGAGGAGGAGGAGGAAGAGTGCGGGGGGGGGGAACCCGCAGAGAAAGTTCACTTCTTAAAGCCACGCCTCCCCCTCCGCCCCCCAGGCCCGCCCCCCAGGCCCGCCCCCCCCCGCCCCCACCCCCACCCCCAGGGAGGGGGTCCCTTGCAAGGGTCCGTCCCCTCCGTCCTCCGCCTCCCCAAGGCTGGCCAAGAGGCGCGCGCTAAGGATCGGGCCCGGCTGGCCGAGGGGGGGGGGGAATTCCTTCGGCCGATCGCCCGGAGGAGGAGGAGGAAGAGGAGGGAGAAGGCAAAGGACGGCTCGGGTTCTTTCTCCCCACGCCGCCCCGGGAGCCGCCACCAGGACGGGACACGAGGAGGAGGAACGGGCGGTTCCCACGGTCGGGTCGTTTCTTTCCCTGGCTGGGAGGCTGGAGCGCGTGCAGGAGGAGCGCACCCCGGGATCGCCTGCACGCGACACCGCGAGGGGGCTGCCCGGCTTGCAGGGAGTTGCAAGAGAAAAATGAGCCTTTCTTCGCGTGCTTCTCTCTCTCTCTCTCTCTCTCTCTCTCTCTCTCTCTCTCTCTCTCTCTCTCACACACACACACACACACACACACACACACACACACACACACGCAAGCACGCACGCACGCACGCACACCCTTCCCACCAGCCAGTAATCAGACACACACACAATCTCTCTCTCTCTCTCTCTCTCTCTCTCTCTCTCTCTCTCTCTCTCTCTCACACACACACACACACACACACACACACACACACACACAAGCACGCACGCACGCACGCACACCCTTCCCACCAGCCAGTAATCAGACACACACACAATCTCTCTCTCTCTCTCTCTCTCTCTCTCTCTCTCTCACACACACACACACACACACACACACACACACACACACACACACACGCACGCACGCACGCACACCCTTCCCACCAGCCAGTAATCAGACACACACACACAATCTCTCTCTCTCTCTCTCTCTCTCTCTCTCTCTCACACACACACACACACACACACACACACACACACACACACACACACACACGCACGCACGCACGCACGCACGCACGCACACCCTTCCCACCAGCCAGTAATCAGACACACACACACAATCTCTCTCTCTCTCTCTCTCTCTCTCTCTCTCTCTCTCTCTCTCACACACACACACACACACACACACACACACACACACGCACGCACGCACGCACGCACACCCTTCCCACCAGCCAGTAATCAGACACACACACAATCTCTCTCTCTCTCTCTCTCTCTCTCTCTCTCTCTCTCTCTCTCACACACACACACACACACACACACACACACACACACGCATGCACACCCTTCCCACCAGCCAGTAATCACACACACACACAATCTCTCTCTCTCTCTCTCTCTCTCTCTCTCACACACACACACACACACACACACACACACACACACACACATCCTTCCCACCAGCCAGTAATCACACACACACACACACACACACACACACACACACACACACACACACACACACACCCTTCCCACCTGCCAGTAATCCCCCGGTTGGGGTGTCCTGGGAGACACCCCAGTGACAAGCCGGGGCCCGATCTGGAGTCCCTTGCCTGTGTGAATTGTTAGTCTGGGAGGGTCATTTCTAGCCAGATGTTGCTGGGTGTCCCCTCTGCCACCATGGGTAGTGAACCCGGAGAAGGGAAGTTATGGCCCAGCAAAAATCTGGGGAGGCCGGCCTTCAACAAGCCTCCCGATTTTAGACTGCAACTTCCATATATTTATGTCTATATTTATTTATTTATTTATTTGACTTGTATACCGCCCAACTAGCCCTAGGGCTACTCTGGGCGGTTTTACAACATGGGATCACATAACAAGTTAAGAAAGGAAGAAATGGTAAAAAAAAATTTACAAGGAGCATAATAAAACAAAATATACATAAATCAACAGCAATAAACTAAAATTAGGCTAAGAAAGAGATAAAATAGGGGATTGATAAAATTGATATAATGTCTATATAACACATTCAGATTCAGGTGGGGGTGGAGGGTGGTTGTCAGGATCTTTGTGGGGTGGGGGAGAAAAAAAAAACATTTAAATCTGAGCCCAGGAACCTTTGATCAGGGAGCAGCTTTGGACTTCAGCCCCCTAAAATCTCAGCCAGCAACAGGCTGATGATAAAGGTTTCTGGGGGTTGTAGTTGAAGGGATTTGAGAGGCTAAAGTTCACTAGGTCTACACACACACACACACTAAAACACACACACACACACACACTAAAACACACACAGGGCGTTTATACACGACCCCTAAGCTGCGCTGCAAATGGCTCCCAGCTCCGGAGCTTAGAAATGTTTTCCCACCAGGTAAGGAGTTTGGAGACAATTAAGTGCGACCCCGCCCACTTTAGCGCGACCCAGCGCATTTTTTATGTACCTGTTCTCTGCAGGTGAAAAATTTTTGATGCGGATAAGAGTGCCGGGCTCTCCTGGCTTGTCTGTTGTTTTTTTGCCTCCACCCCCCTAAGAGCTCCTTGAGCCGGAACCAGGAAGTAAGGGGGCTAGTGGCAAGTTCGACCGGCAGGTTAGTAAAGGCTTCTTTTGTCCTTTTTTTCCCTCCCCCCCTCACGCCGACAGGAGCAGGAAGTGCTGAGGGGTGGGGACGGAGGAACAGAAACGAACCCCCAAGATCTCTGGTCCAAATTTAAGGAACCAGCGGATCTTAGGGGTCGTGTGAAAAGGCCCACACACACACACTAAAACACACACACACAAACACACACAGTAGAACAAGGCGAAAGGATCTTGAAGACGAATGAGTGATCCCTGCATGAACCCCAGAGAAAAATTATGTCAAACCAGGAGCCTCGCTGGTGTTTTTAGCTGCCACTTACAGTTCCCCTAAGCAGCCATGTCCAAATTTTCGCCCTCCAGATGTCTGGGACCACAACTCCCACGGTCCTTTGTCACTGGCAATCCAAGCTTAGAATTCTGGGAGTTGCGGCCCAAAACATCAGGAGGGCCGAAGTTTGTGGCATGGAGCTGTCCATACAAACAATCTACCAACTGCATCCAAAAATAGCAGGTTCCGGTTGATCATTCCAGGTCAAGGTCACTTCATTTCGCTGCTTTAGATATCCAGAGGGACTGCAGATAGGTGGGAGCAAAGAAGGGGCAAAGAATATTACTAGCAGAGCCAAGATGTCAGCCTTGCTATGGAAGCAGGTTTATTAAATATACTATTATTTCAGCCCCAGCATCTGCAGATAAAACAAGGGAATGATGCTAAAAGAAACCCTTCCCAGCTATTGCTGGGTGTCAATATCGAACAGTGCTAAGCCACATGTACCTAGTGCTTTGTTCAGTATAAGACAAATTCATATCCCTGGGAACATAATAATAATAATAATAATAATAATAATAATAATAATAATAATAATAATAATAATAATAATAATAATAATAATAATAATAATAATAATAATAATAACCATGTGCTCTCAAGTCAATTCTGAGTTACGGTGACCCTTTTTTGGGGGGGGGGGGGGGGGGTTGTAATTCTAGATAGAAAGTACTCAAGTGGTTTACCATTCCTTTCTTCAGGGGCACATCTAGGACTCGGAAGCTTGCCCAAGGCTACACAGGCTGGTGCTTCTCCCAGCAAGCACACTCAGGAATTAAACTCTGAACCTTTGGATCTGCAGCCGGATTCCTAACTCACTGAGTTATCCAGCCATCTAGTAGGAACATAAAGTGCCCTGGGATATGGAAAAGTTATTCTTTCTTGTTTTAGGAAGATGACTCACAATATCTGGCGGGGCTGGCTGGGAGAATTTCAGGACGCGTAGTTCAAGGAAGTAACTTTTCAAAACTCAGAACGGGATAGAAAGACGACCTTGCCACAGCCGGACTATCAAATGAGGAGTGGCAGGATCTACTTTCATCCAAACCAAAGATCCACCAAGTGGTTGGGGGAAAAGAGTGACCAGGAAAGTTGGAGGTAGCATTTGATAGTCGGATAGATAGTTCTGAATAGCAGCAGTCCCAATGTTAAGCTCGTCTTTTAGACTACAACACCCAGAATCCCCTAGCCAGCCCGGTCAGTTTGGGAGCTGTAATAAAAATGCTGACTTTGGGCCCATCCAAACAGAGGAATTTGGAGCAGGCCATATGTTAGGGGTTATGTTGGAAACTCATAAGAGTGCAGTATCACAACTGAGCCAAGTTGCTTGAAACGAGAAGTAAAGAAGATTTTTAAAACAATGCCAAGTGCGAGCAGGGGAATGCCCAGGCAATGTTTCCTGGAGCAGCCACATTCCAAACGACACGGTGAATATTTGGCACAGAGCTTCCCAAGGATAAAATCATGGCCTCTATTCAGCTCCTCACATGTAGCACCATCAGCAAGAAGCAGTGGTGTGTATTAGCCTTGCAAAGCATTTTTGGGAGGTGGGGAGGTTGAAAAGAGAGACACACTTTGTTCCGATTAATATCTCACAATAAACCCTAACTCATCACCACTTTTCAATTAGCCAGAAGCAGAGGAATTTGAAATCTTTCAACTTGCTTGCTTACTTTAATTTATATATTGCCCCATTAGTGCATACTCAGTGTTCTGTGTAGTTTACAAGTTGCTAAGAGCCATATAAAAATACAATCAGCCATAAGTCAAAGCAGAAATAACAAGTAAAATTAAAAATAGATGGCAGGACGTGGTTGAATTACCCCAATCTCCCTGGCGGCCAGCATCAGCGTAAGTGAAGCAGAGGTATCGCATGCACTGACATGACCCATGGAGAAGTGCAGGGTTCTGGCCCCAGCCATGGCTTCACCTGCCAGGTCCCATAAAGTGCCCACCTGGTTGATAATCACAGGGGGAGAGAAGAGGGGAGGGTATGAATAGTACCCTGTTTCCCAAAAAATAAGACATCCCCCCAAAATAAGACCTAGTTACAGTTTTGCCTCTCGCTGAAATATAAGGCCTCCCCCCAAAAATAAGGCCTCCCCGATAATAAGATAATAATAAATGTGTACTGTATTCTTCTTCATGGAAAAATAAGACATCTCCTGAAAATAAGACCTAGTGCATCTTTGGGAACAAAAATTAATATAAGACACTGTCTTATTTTCGGGGAAACACGGTATTAATGCAATAAGCTGGAGGAACTCCAAGGGAAAGAAATTAACACAGAATGGAGAACGATACCTATTTTCTGTGACTTTCAGTGAGATCAGTAGATACTCAATATTGTGCAGTGTCTGGGAAATTGTTATTAAAAAGCAATTAGTTACGCCCATGGTTCCAAGGCCCCTAGACTTTAGTTTGTAATGGTTGTAGTTACAGTTTTTTTTAAAAAACACTTTCCTATTTTTGAAAAGTACGAAATCCTTTTGGTTACTTAAAGATCTGAAAACTACCAGCCAGTAAGGTAAAGGTAAAGGTTCCCCCTGCACAGGCGTGGTAGTTATGTCTGACTCTTAAGGGTGGTGCTCATCTTCGTAATCAAGCCAAAGAGCCAGTGTTGTGCAAGTCTGCGGCCATGTGGCCAACATGTTTTACCTTCCTGCTTTTCACAGCGGTACCTATTTATCTACCTGTTTTTACATGCTTTCGAACCGCTAGGTTGGCAGAAGCTGGGGTTCACAGTGGAAGCTCACTCTGCTGCGTGGAAGCTCACTCTGCTGCGTGGCACCTGGGATTCGAACCACTGAGCTGCTGACTTTGTAGCTGACAGTTTTCAGTGCTCTAGCCCACTGAACCATCACGCCCCTAGCTTGTCACTAAAAAAAGTCTACACATTTTCCTTCTGCCCAGCTTGTCTTCATCCCAACACCCAAAACAGAGCAAGAGATGCCATAATAAAGCATCAAATGGCATTTTCCCATGCTGTCATGATGATTAAAGGAACTAAAAAGCTACCGTTGAACCACAAAACAAGTCAGCTTACCCCTCTGGCAAGTTGCAGTTATAATGTAACATAATACCTTTGTTAATGTGGGGAGGGGGGAATTAATAGCAAAGGTTTCAGAGAGGAAGCCACATTCAATCTCTTTCAGCAGCAGCAGCAACAAAAATATTTTGGCACTTTGAAGGACAATAAGCTTACTTCAAGGAGAGTTTTTGTGTGGATTAGATGCAACGTCCTGCAGGAAGTTGTGGCTGAATGACAAGGAGTAACTAGTTCCTTCAAGGCTCTATGTATAGATGTCACACTAAGCAATCTGGGAATGCGCTCTTGTTTTGGCTTTCGCTTTTTAACATTTTGACCTTCCGCAAGTCTGGGAAAGTCCCTTCTTCGGACTATAGTTCCCTAAAATCCCCTGCCCAGCATGGACTGCTACAGGTACACCAACTAATAAGGGACTCTGACAGCTGACATCTAAAACACAGACTTCCCTGTTTGGGGCAGAAGCTGCTGCTGAATCACTCAGTACTGTTGAAGGCCCCCTTGGCTGTCTAGAAGAGCTAAGCAAGCCAGGATTGTTTCCCTTCATGGCTTGTTTCAGAAGGATATCATCAAAGTTCTGCTAGTTTCTGATCTCACTGCTAGAGCTGTAGGGAGAGGAGGAATGAGTTGCACAGTGGGACAAAACTGGTGCATACACGTAACACACACTGCTCCAAAACACACACATTTCTTTCTTGGGCATGTGTGGCACGCACGGCTTGTTCTTTAGTGTCCCATTCAGTGCCCTCTTGATGCCTACAATAGCGGAAGAACATTCTCAGAATCTGGCGCTGGTTGTGTGTTGTAACATGTAGTCTAACCTACGTCTACTATGGGACCAAGAAGAAGAAGAAGAAGAAGAAGAAGAAGAAGAAGAAGAGGAGAGGAGAGGAGGAGAGAGGAGGAGGAGAAGAAGAAAGAAGAAGAAGAAGAGAAGAAGAAGAAGAAGAAGAAGAAGAAGAAGAAGAAGAAGAAGAAGAAGAAGAAGAAGAAGAGGAGGAGGAGGAGGAGGAGGAGGAGGAGGAGGAGGAGGAGGAGAAGAAGAAGAAGAAGAAGAAGAAGAAGAAGAAGAAGAAGAAGAAGAAGAAGAAGAAGAAGAAGAAGAAGAAGAAGAAGAAGAAGAAGAAGAAGAAGAAGAAGAAATGGCTTGGTACCTCTGACCATAAAGTACAAGACTGCAGTCATGCATTCTGTGATCTTTGTTGTGCCGGGAAATTGGCAGTTAATTGAAGAAAATATCAGTTGCCACACATTTCTATAGTTTATGCAATGCAGACCTCACTCTGTCAGCAGAGGACGACCTGTGATCACTCTTTTGTCTAATGCCAAACATGAGACACATTTGCTAGCTGCCCACAAGGAAACGTAACTAGAGATAATGAAGATCTGTTGGGGCCATTTCTCAGGGAGCATAGGCATTGCCATGACCACTGCCCTGTGGAATGCAGTAGCACAAGCCACGCGTGAGCAGGCCTCTAATATTCCCTCTGCTAAAATAGTTCCCTCGTAATAGAATTGCAGAGTCTGCAAATGCTGACATAAATACTTCTCGTGACGCTCTTTCATTTGCAAATAAAACACCATTTCAGGGAACTGGACGCGTGTATGGGACTACAGTTGCTGCCCAGAGATGCCTTCTATGACTGATTAGCTTACCCAGTGGAAAGACCTGGGAGAAACCTGTAATAATGACTAAGCTTGCCAATGATGCACAATTATTCAGTACAGTGAAATTCGTAGCAAAGTAGAAGATGCAGGTTCGCTTTCATTGAGGCAATAAAGAAATGGTTCAGCAGCCAGTTGCTGGCCATCACGGATGAAGGATTCTGGGAGTTGTCCAAAAAGTGATTTTTTTTATTTATTTTGAGGCCATTCATGGGAGACACACCCTGCACCTCAAAATGCCCCACAGTGACTACTTGACTGATTCAAGAAGGCCAAGTGGTGCTTATCTGCAGCTACTCTCTGAAGGGCAGGTGGCGGCATGGCATGCGTTGATGGGCCGCAGTGTTCTCCCTGTGAGCAACTCGTAAGGTCAGATAATGGAGGTGCGGCTGCACGGAAGCAGCCATGCGAGAGGAGGCCTTTCTGAGAAAGGAGCCCAGCCCTTTTTTATCTGGCAGATCCAGTAGGATCACTTTCCTCGCACAAAATGCCAACTCCCCCAGATCTGGCAGGCAGGCAGGAGGCCCCTTTTCTCCGTGTCAACCAACTGTTGTTTTACTTCAACAAGGCTTCCTCTGCCCCTGAAGCACAGCGGCGTGGGCCTAAAGGCGGTCAGTCCTGAGGCGGGAGAAGGGATTGTGCTACTTCTGGTGGCACGTGACAGGACGCATTTTTCAAATCCTCTCTCACATGAAGTATCCCCCCTGGAAGCGAATACAAAACCACCACCTGGCCTATAAGCTCTCAAGTGAATAGTGTTTTCCCTCCTTGCCTTGAATTGCTATGTGCTTCTATGGAAATTCACGGCGGAGGAGCACTGGAGCTACCAAGGCTTTCTGTATCTCACATAACTTCAAAACCTTGCTAAGGTTGCTGTAAATTAGATGGAGACAACAACAACAACAACAACAACAACAACAACAATGTTGCCTTATGTTGTTGCCTCAATATTATTCTGAATTTTTTTCTTAGCTTTTCCTTTTAATTTTGGGTTCCACTGTTTGCTCTTGATTCTTTAAATGTTTACTCTGTGGAACAGAATTTTTTTTCTGAATTGTGGTGTTATACTTGTTAACTGCCCTGAGTTCCCATTTGGGAAAATCTGGCAGTAAATAAGTAAATAAGTAAATAAATAAATAAATAAATAAATAAATAAAAGAAGAAGAAGAAGAAGAAGAAGAAGAAGAAGAAGAAGAAGAAGAAGAAGAAGAAGAAGAAGAAGAAGACTAATTCTCCCCATTTGGAAGGAACCAAACTAACACCCATGGCCATCTAACCCAAAACTCCAAATCAAAAATGGAGACCATGGAGACCCAGAGAAAATTGTGGATTGCACCGTCCCATCAGCTCCAGCCAGCCCACTGGGAATGATGGGACCTGTAAACCAACCTGACCTTGAAGGCTGGATCTTTGTGCCTGGTGTGACATTAACCAACCATGCTGCCAGAAAAGGACCTCAAAGAAAATAAAGGATATTAACAACAACAACCAATATACCTAGTTCACCTATTTTAAGGAGTAGCAGCCCACCAACTGTATCCTGTCTAGCCAGCTGTTTCTGCTCCCAGAGTCCGACTGAAGATTGTTCCTTCACATTCCAGAACCTTCCGGACTGTTCTTTGAAGGTATGCTCACTGTCCCACTGGATCTTCAGGTGGGAGCCCAAGATTCCACACCAAACTACCACAAAAGGAAGGGCTGAAAAACAGGTGAAATGGCGGTTTCATCTCATGTTCCCTGGAAAGGAAGAAGAACGAGGTGGTGTGAGAGACACCAGTGACTATCAGGGCTTTAGAAAGAGAGCTTAGCTTTTCTCCTGCACAATGTTCCTGACAGGAGTCATACAAATGATCTGTTTGGTCTGGGAAAGAAACCAGAATTATGTCTTGCTCCAGAAGGATGTTGGCTGAGGAGCCAGCCCTGCCAGAAGATGTGTGTACAGTTTGCCACCCCCTTCTACTCTGCTGCCAGAGGGAGAAGTCTCCTCCTACCTCAAGGGTTTGATCTTAATAAAAGTCAGGCTGTGGTTTGAATCAAATGGGATGGAATAATTAAATGTGAGTGCCATAAGCATGTCAGGGCACGGGCTATTACATGCAAACCAAAAGTGGGTGGACTGGTTTTTGTTTATCTGTTTAATGTATGCTTCCTGTACATTTGAAAATTAATGCAGCGGATGCGAGCAAAATACCTGTCTGCTTTAAACTGAAATCAGCGTGATGCCATTCCATTCAGGTGACATGAAGGTAATGTTTCTGTCCTTGCTTGAGACTGGCTGTTTCCTTTCCTGAGCTTGGGAAGAAATGCTTACTTGTAATTAATTCCAATAATAAAGGTATTTATGTAGGGTGTGACGATACAGAAGTTTGTCCTGGGTTTATGCGAACTTCTGTATGCCATACCCTGGCATTCAAACCACTGTCACTTTTCACATAGATTAGATCAGCACTGTAGTGCTAAATCAAGAGGGAAAATATTTTCAAATTCGATGAATGGGCTCTTGGAAATATAACTGTAACAAATCCTTTGTCAAAATATTAAAATAACTTTTATGGATCTCACGAGCCCCCCCCCCCCCCCGGCGCCGCCGCCAATCTGCCAAACAGTTTACATCAGAGCAACCAGCTTGGTTACATTCCTGTGGGTTTCATCCCTGGTGTTCCAAGCTCAACTCCGTTCACACTGAGTTCTTTTTTTCTTTGAGGTCGGGTTTTTGTTGCAGCAGGAGAGAGGCTGCGCTTCGCAGGAGAATTCTTGTGTTGTGTTTCTTCCTTGACCCAAGTATCTTCAGTAACTTGTCTTTCAGGTTTGAAGGCATCACGGTAACACAGGTGAAGCTGCAGCCCTGAGAAATCACTGTCAGAGTATAATCCCAGAGGTATGTTTGCAGAGGTCAGGGGGGAAAAAAACTAAGAAGGTACAAAAAGAACAACAGTGTGGAGCAAAATGAAAAACGAGCTGAAATCCAAAAGAAGGCAGGCATATTTTACTGCTTTGTCTTTTCCTCCCATTCAGGCAACCCAAGCCGGCCCTGCTTTAGGTGGCAGATTCAGAGAGGCTGCTGTGGCACCTTCTACCTTGTTGCTCTAAAACAGTGGTTCTCAACCTGTGGATCCCCAGATGTTCCTGGACTGCAACTCCCAGAAACCCCTTCCAGCACAGCGAGTGGTGGAGGCTTCTGGGAGTTGCAGTCCAGGAACATCTGGGGACCCACAGGTTGTGAACCACTGCTCTAAAACATTTTTGGGTTGTGACCCTTCCTGCAGATTTGAGGGCCATACTGTCTATGGCACACAGATCTGTCTTGAACCCCTGAAACTTGCTTGCAAGATCCATTGCCTTGCAAGACCCATTTCCGCTGCCAGGCGCAAACGACGGTTCCACTCCCAGCCAAACCAGTTTCTGTTTGCGGAATTGGGACAGTGGGCCACTTTGTCATTCGCCTCAAGGCGACGAATGCCTTGAACCAACCCTGCCAAGACTGGAATGGGATTGCTGGTCCTTCAGGTTTCAGAGGTCGGCTGGTGTTTTGCTGATGAGGACAGAGTCAGAACGATCTGTGAGTTGGATGGGGGCGGCAATGTATGGTTGTCTGAATGTCCGGCCTTTGCAGTTCCCAGTATCCCTAGGCAGCAAGGCTGGAAGCAAGGAATGGTGGGGGGGGGAGCACTTTCCCCATGCATGGACTACACGGGATCCTGGTTCAGATCTCACCTCTTGGCTATGAAATCCACTGGACTGGTATTTTGCTTACAGCATCCTCTCTGTCTTTTGTCTCTGTACAGCTCAACCTAGCCTACCTCACAGGGTTGTTTCTTCTTCTTCTTCTTCTTCTTCTTCTTCTTCTTCTTCTTCTTCTTCTTCTTCTTCTTCTTCTTCTTCTTCTTCTTCTTCTTCTTCTTCTTCTTCTTCTTCTTCTTCTTCTTCTTCTTCTTCTTCTTCTTCTTCTTCTTCTTCTTCTTCTTCTTGGTCCCAGAGTAGACGTAGGTTACACTACATGTTACAACACACATCCAGTTCCAGATTCTGAGGATGTTCTTCCACTGTTGTAGGCATCAAGAAGGCATTGAATGGGGGACGCTAAAGAACAAGCCGTGTGTGCCACACATGAACAATAAAAAAAAATGTTAGGTGTACACATCAGTTATTCCCCACTTTGTGACTCATTCCTCTAGATGCCCTTTCTCAATGGCCACAGAATCCATCACCAGGATTCCTCCTCTCCCTACAGCTCTAGCTGCGAGATCATGATTGAGCAGAGCTTTGAGAAGATCCTTCCAAAACAAGCCATGAAGGGAAACAATCCTGGCCTTGTTTAGCTCTTCTAGGCAGCCAAGGGGGCCTGGAACAGTACTGAGTGATTCAGCAGCAGATTCTTTTTGGTCATGCCTGAAGCTACAGCCCCAAACAGGGAAGTTTGTGTTTTAGGTGGCAGCTGCCAGAGTCCCTTATTAGTTGGTATACCTGTTGCAGTCCATGCTGGCCAGGGGATTTTGGGGAACTATAGTCCAAAGAAGGGACTTTCCCAGATTTGCAGAAGGTCAAAATGTTAAAAAGCGAAAGCCAAAATAAGAGAGAAAGAGAGAGAGAGAGAGAGAGAGAGAGAGAGAGAGAGAGAGAGAGAGAGAGAGAGAGATCAACTCCCAAATTGTGTAGTGTGACATCTATACATATTCTTATTCAGAGCCTTGAAGGAACTAGTTACTCCTTGTCATTCAGCCACAACTTCCTGTAGGACGTTGATTTTAATCCACACACAAAAAAACTCTCCTTGAAGTAAGCTAATTGGCCTTCAAAGTGCCAAAATATTTTTGTTGCTGCTGCTGCTGAAATAGATTGAATGTGGCTTCCTCTCTGAAAACTTTGCTATTAATCCCCCCCTCACTCCCACTCTTCTTCTTCTTCTTCTTCTTCTTCTTCTTCTTCTTCTTCTTCTTCTTCTTCTTCTTCTTCTTCTTCAAGTGCCAGCAAGTCATTTCTGACTTCTGGTGACCCTTTTCAGGGGTTTCCCTGTGGAGAAGACTCAGAAGTGGTTTACCCTTCTAGCGGCAGGTCTGGGACTGTGCAGCTTGCCCAAGGCCACACAGGCTGTCTCTCCTTCCAGGAGGCACAGTGGGACAGATTGAACTCCCAACCTTGGCTGTGCACCCAAATTCCTAACGCAATGAGTGGCTGGAGTCAGCCAGGAACATAAGATGCCATGGAATTTGGAACAGCAGAAGCCACCGTAGGTAATTGGACTTCCACTCTCTGCAGCAAGAGACCCAAGACTCTGAACTATCCAGTTGGACTGGAGATAAGATTGGAGTGGAGAGAATTCTGGACACCTGTCTTCAGGAAGGGAAGGGAAGGATTAGAAAGCAGGAAATTTTATTCTAGACGTAAGTGTAAGCATAAAAGAGGCGGTGGCCAGTTTTCAGCATCAAAGTTGTATCTACCACCGCCAGTCACTCCATGCTGTAAGCAGATATTTGGGAGGAGAAGGCAGGAGTGGCAGCTGTGTCTTAAAGTGATAAGAGCTCACCCATTTGGGGGATCTCTCCTGACCATCAGCATCTGGACCTGTAGGAGTGACAAGTCCCAAAAGGCGTTTTCTAGATAAGCTTCCTTTCATATATGAAAGAAGAAAGGAGACATGATCTACCTGTTGGTTTGTGCATGGTGTTGTTTGTTTGTTTGTTTATATTTAAGAACAAAATTACAGTACAGCGGCACCTTGTATAAAGGAATTCATTCGTTCCAGATGAAATTATGTTAAGCAAATTTTCCTTTATACAAATCTCCAGTACAAATGCATTGAAAACAGAGTAATCCCTAATCACGACCATTTTTATCTTGTACGGATTTGACCCATAGCACATTCTGTTCAGCAAATTTCCCCTGTCTCCGGAATGTTTTATGTTGTACAGATTTTATGTTATACAAACCATTTGTTATATGAGGGTCCACTGTACTGTAATTACATACAGATGCAGCTTCGAACACAACTCACAAATTCAGATGGCTTTTCCATAAAAATTTACATAAAAATTTCACCTAGAAAGTGTGTGCTCAACAAAGCATTATGGGAGGATTTATCGCTCAGCCTAGCTTCAAGATCACATAAAGGCACATATGGTACAGCAAAGACAAACAGGCGGAGGAATCCAGCACGGAGACCGATCTTAAGGGCAGCAAAAAGAAGAAAAGTGACAGCTGATTCACTTCTAGCTGGCATGTTCGCCTGTCATCCACGTTACAAAACAGCAAGGAAGTCACGGTTATGCTCTGAGTAAAGAACCCGTGTGCTCCCACGTGTATAAACATTAATTCTGCCATTGCCCTAAAGCTGCAAAGTAAGCAGAGTTTGAAAACCTTTCTCCGAAAGGCTGAAGGCACACTGGCTGGGAATTACATCCTGCCTGACTTGGTACAACCGGTTCCAGATTTAAGACTGGTCTGTGCGTCAGTACTCGAATACTTCGGTCCTATGTATTAAGTATACTTCTCTATGGAATCGTAAGCAGGTGAAGATATCTGCTTGGGAATAAAGGTAAAGGTAGAGGTCCCCCCCCCCACACGCGTGTGCGTGCTAGTCATGTCCGACTCTAGGGGTGGTGCTCATTTCCGTATTCGAGCCAAAGAGCCAGTGTTGTGCAAGTCCATGGCCACATGGCCGGCATGGCTGCAAGGAAACATTGTTTTACCTTCCTGCTTTTTTTACGGTGGTACCTATTTATCTACTCACATTTACATGCTTTTGAACTGTTAGGTTGGCAGGAGCTGGGGTTAACAGCGGGAGCTCGCTCCGCTGCGTGGCACCCGGGATTCGAACCGCCGAGCTGACGACTTTGCAGCCAACAGTTTTCAGAAGCCCCTGAGCCACCACACCCTATCTGCTTCAGAATACCCTGAAGCAAATAGTGAGCTGGTGTGTGAGACAGAATGCTGGACTGGATGAGCTGTGTCCTGTTCCAGCAAGGCTGTTCTTATGTTCTTATGTAACTTTAAGCTTCCAAAATAAGGGGAAAACCCTATAGATGAAATCAGGTGCCAAGTTGTATAACATGTGATGCTTTGGAGAGTAACCTCCACTGATCACAATAGCTGAAATCCGGTGTGTGGTGGCATTACATAAACTTATGCCAGCCTAAGCTTGCCGGGCATCACACCTGAGCAGCCAGCAGTGTGCCATTAGACTGCACAGTCAATCAAAAGGCTGCTAGGTTGCCTATCACATGGCCTGTACCTAGAGGTGCTTTGTGAACAGCGCTTCCAACCTACTATGCTTTTCCCTAACACTGCCCACAAGGTTGTGTTGTTTGTTGTGTGTGCGGAACTGTGCAGGAAGCTTACAGGGATTAACTCTTGTTGTTCAGGATGCAGGTTCACAAAAAAAAAAAGGACTAAAGTCAGGTTCTCCAACTGTTTCTCGATTTCTCAATGAAAAATAGAAGCCCCCCTCCCTGGGTGTAAAAGAACTAGGTTGGAGAGGGGGCAGGACGTGTTTAAATTACAGCATCATAAATCACCACTTGATGCAGAAAGGTTTGAACCAGTATGATCTCGGCAAGAACTGATAATTCCTTTACAGCTGGGAAATTCCCCTCCCCTGATTGAATTTATTATTTGGTCGAAATAACAGTGCATCAAGTACAGTGCCTCAAACTATGAAATGCAATAAATGCACCGTGTTGTAGAGAAAACTCTACAACTCAGTACAGGTTGAGACTGGATTATTTTCCCACTCTCGGCTCTCTGAGCACCTAGTTCATGTGTTAGGTCTGCCTAGCACTGGGATATAGATAGAGATATAGATATATTTACCAATAATAGGACATTAAATGAACATCATAGCAGAATGACCTTTTTCTTGGCTTCTCTTCAAAGAGCTTGTAGTAAACCAGGGCACGCCTTTTACCCTTTTACGACATACTTATAAAAAGCATTTTATGACAAGGATCATTTGTGGGAAGGGAGCCCGTAAAGTGCAGAGGTAGAGGAGTGAATTGGAAGAAATGAGTGTCCCAGTTGTTGCAGGTAGAACAGGTCCCTCTTCCTCAGGATGGAGACACCTGGCTTGCATTCCCGGGTTTTCTTCAAGGACGATGCACCGGCAAAATTAGCCGTCAAATAAATAGGGGTACCGACATCACGTGGAAATATAGGAACTTGTAAAAATTATATTTGTTCTTTTCTTCTTCGTAGCCCATAATAACTCCAGTTCGGGTGTTTTTTTTAAATCATGTTCCAGATATCTGAAGAAGTGAGGTGAAGTACACAAAAGTGTGTGGTAGCCTAAAATCCACCGCAGAAATCTATTTCTGCTACAGCTTTGATGGTAGGGTTCTTTGAAGACTTTTGTTTTGTTTTGTTAAAAAAAATGAAAGAGCTGCAAAAATTCAGTTGGGACCTCCTGTGCGGTCCTCCTAATGCCCACCCCTCTACTCAAAGGTGTCTCAAGAATTTTTATCAGTTTCATTGCTGCACACTCCCCAAACTAAACCTTGCAAAGTGTCATAAGCAAAGAGATTTTTTTTCTTATTTTTATTGCATAAGAAAAGGGCATCCCTCATTTTGGGCAGGCCGCAGCAACTCTCATGTTGCCCACGCAGCCCGAAAAGGACCATGGCATTTGGAATGCAGGCTGCAGTCATGCCCTCAGTCATCCAAGTCCACCCCACCCATGTGACCCGATCATCATGACTCAGCAGTATGCTGAGATGACAAGGTATTCACTGCCTCCTTGTGGCAGGGAGATGCCTACCTTTTGATGGCAAGCTTAAGTCTCACATGTCACGCAAAAATGTCTCTCTCTCTCTCTCTCACACACACACACACACAGAGAGAGAATAGGAGAATAAACTTATTTCATTGACTTTTGCATTCATTCTAAAAGCATTCTGTCTTATGCCATTGTTGTGCTTGTATGTCCCTGCTTTTTCTGCCTCTATGGGTGGGAGGGGAGGAGGGAGAATCTTGAAATTTTCCTTTTTTTTCCCCTTTTTGCACAATCTTTACCAATATCCCATCATAGTAGCCATGCTACTAAGGGGATTCTGGCAGCTGCGGTCCAAAAAAGGGACTTTTCCGAGCACTGCCTCATCCACTAGTTTTTAAAACAGAGACGGACAAACCATGATCCTCTAGACCAGTGGTTCTCAACTTGTGGGTCCCCAGATGTTCCTGGACTGTAACTCCCAGAAATCCCTTCCAGGACAGTGAGTGGTGGAGGCTTCTGGGAGTTGCAGTCCAGGAACATCTGGGGACCCACAGGTTGAGAACCACTGCTAGACGTTGTTGGACTGCAGTTCTTTGCATTCCTCAGTGCTAGATGTGTTGCCCTGAGGTAGATGAATACAACATCTGGAGGCTCACATGTTGCCTGCCCTCTTTTGAAACATACCCACTATTTCCTCATATGCAAATGAAAAACTAGGCTACAAGCAATAACTTTATAGGCCACTAATCAAAATTAAAAAAAAAACATTGTAAGCTTTCGAGTGCAAAACACCCTTCTTCAAAGCAGGTCCCAAAAAGCAAAGTGTTCTGCTTATATACCGCCCCATACCACTACAAGTAGTCTCTGGGCGGTTTACAATTTTGATTACAGTGTGCAGGCTACACATTGCCCACCCAGCAAGCTGGGTACTCATTTTACCGACCTCGGAAGGATGGAAGGCTGAGTGAACCTTGAGCCTGCTACCGGGGATTGAACCCAGGTCGTGAGCACAGTTTTACCTGCAGTACAGGCATTTAACCACTGCGCCACGAGGCTCAAAAAGGCCCAAAAGTTCAAACATGGCAAAAAGATGTGCTTTGCCAGGAGGTTACTAAAGTTCTTGCCTAGATGATGAGGCAGGAAGTCGGAGGGCAGTTGTACAGGCCATTTTGGGTACACGAGGATGTGCTCAAGCACATATTTGAAAGGATGTCATATTGAAGAGGGGACAGGTTTGTTTCCCATGGCTTGAGAGACTAGGACCCGGGGCAATGGTTTCAAACTACAGGAAAAGAGATTCCATTTAAACATTAGGAAGAACTTCATAACGGTTAGAGCTGTTCGGCAGTGGAATATGCTGCCACAAAGGAGGGTGGTGGAGTCTCCTTCATTGGAGGTTTTTAAGCAGAGGCTGGATGGCCACCTATCAGGAGTTCTGTTGATGGGGGTTCCTGCATGGCAGGGGGTTGGACTGGATGGCCCTTGAGGTCTCTTCCAACTCTACGATTCTATGACTCTAAGCAAGTATTGCATCTCCTGGTTGTTACTAGGATGGCCCCACTTTGGACAAATGGAAATTTTACTTCGTTGGAGGATGAGTGGAATTAATTCTGGCAAGAAATAACCCAGAATACAGACACAGAAGTTTTAATGTAACTTTTATTCCAACGTGTGTTTTCCAGCTTCGAGTATTTTAGCAGGAAAGGGGCAAACATGCCTTGGACATGGGCCATGTTTATACTCCATGATTGATTCCAGTTGGCATGAGAGTTGGGGGGATCCCGGATTTTGCAGCATTAAAAAAATTCTGAGTGATTTTTTTTTAAAAAAAATGAATGCCTCTACTCATCTTTTCAAACATGTGTTAAAAGACTTCTTGGTGGCCAGTTCCCACACCCTGAAAGTGTCACGAGTGCATGCCCTCACAGGTACGATCCTGTCCATTGAAGGACTTTGTTGGAATGCCTGCCTGGGATCTGTGTATTCAGCTGCAGTTTCCACCTCCCCCGGACAAGAGGTTGACATGATGACCTCCCTCTTGTTTTTCCTGCCATGTCTCTAAACATGACACCCCGCTATTGCTACCCTCTCTGAAACACTTCAGCAAATCCCTCCTGCACAGGCCAGTTTTGTGTCAACAAATCCGTTTCCTGTTACTGAGAATATAAGGACATTATTTGGAAGCAGCTGCCGTCTCTGCCTTGGTTCCTACTTTTGGGTGGGGGGACATACCACAGCTTTTGAGCTGTAGTGCTGGAGGAGAGTCTTGAGAGTCCCCTGGACTGCAAGGAGATCAAACCTATCCATCCTGAAAGAAATCAACCCCGAATGTTCACTGGAAGGACAGATTTTGAAGCTGAGGCATCCATAATACTTTGGCCACCTCATGAGGAGAGAGGACTCCTTGGAAAAGTCCCTGATGTTGGGAAAGATTGAAGGCAAAAGGAAAAGGGGATGGCAGAGAATGAGATGGTTGGACGGTGTCATCGATGCAACCAACATGGATTTGACCAAACTCCGGGAGGCAGTAGAAGATAGGAAGGTCTGGCGAGCTGTGGTCCATGATGGGGTCACAAAGAGTCGGACGCGACTGAACGACTGAACAACAACAACAACATACCCTCCAACACAATATTGTGGTGCCACCTCACCTCTCTTCAAGAAGTCAGCCTTGGGTTTCCCAAGATGGCTTCCAAACAAAGATTTTGTTGTCTAATTATCTTATTTTCAGGATTTTATGTGGAGCACTTCCATTCCAGAAGTCCTCTCTGACACTGTTAACTACCTCATGTTTCCCCTTCCTTCTTCCATTGCCCTGGAA
Source organism: Phrynocephalus guinanensis (assembly GCA_037367245.1). Taxonomy (NCBI): domain Eukaryota; kingdom Metazoa; phylum Chordata; class Lepidosauria; order Squamata; family Agamidae; genus Phrynocephalus; species Phrynocephalus guinanensis. Next base: position 5,140,552 of record CM074745.1, on the reverse strand, counting down.
TGTTAGCTTTTTAAAGAAATGTGTTACAAAAGTCTCACAAGGTTAAGTGGTTACTAGCAAAGTGGTATGCTACTTTGTTACACAGGGCCGGTGAAAGGAAAACTTGAAACAAAATCCATTATAAACATCCTTGAAAACAAGCAAACTTTAAAACTACAAAAATGCTACATTTTGCAACCCAATCCCTAACAAACCAGAAATGTTGTTCTCTACGAATCAGTCTATTTTTAGAAGCAGGTTGTTTTGCTGCCTGCAGCAAAAACTAAAATGAGACTGCATTGTCCCCTCCCTCATGTGAAAAGGTGACTGGAAGGAGAAGTTCCCTGCGGTCTTAAATAAAATAATAAAATAAAATAAAGTTGTCATGTGGAATTCTACTGGATCACTGCTCCCAATGAATGCAAGCTCTCTCTCTTTCTGCTTGGCTTCTAGACTCAACGTGCAATGTGCAAAACCACCAAAAAGGGTTGAGACTGTGAGGAATGGGTAGAGAGGCCTTGTTTCTACAGGTACAATGGTCAACATATGTCTGCATCCCTGCGAGGTCTCCCATTCCGTGCAGAAAAGTCAAATGGACTGGCATCTACTTATTTCTTAAGTACATATTTATTGTTGTCTGTTTTTAAGCCTATTGTGTGAACCGCCCAGAGTTCCTTTGGGAAATGGGAGCGGTATACAAATGCAAAAAAAATAAATAAATAAATAAATAAATAAATACTGTATTGGGAGTGAAATAGTGTCCTCCACAATAGCAAAAAGCAAAAGCAAAGTGTTCTGCTTATATACCGCCCCATACCACTTCAAGTAGTCTCTGGGAGGTTTACAGTTTTTTAATTACAGTAATGCAGGCTACACATTGCCCCCCCCCCCAGCAAGCTGAGTACTCATTTTACCAACCTTAGAAGGATGGAAGGCTGAGTGATCTTTGAGGCAGCTACCTAGGATTGAACCCCAGTTCATGAGCACAGTTTTACCTGCAGGACAGGCATTTAACCACTGCACCACAGAGCAGGTAGCTTAGGGCAGTACCCACAGTACAGAGATTTAACAGTCAATGACACTTTGGGCAATTGCTTCACTCTGCCTTTCGGTAGGGCCGGCCGAGTTTGATAGGCTTCTCTAGCAAGAAAGGTTGTGTGTGTAACTTATGACAAGCATGGTGGCCACTTAAGCTTCAATCAAATCAAGGATATGTGTCAAGGACGCTGATATCCACAGGGCTGTTTTGGTGTTTTTTTTGCTTTTATTGAGATTGGGGGGGGGGTTGCTTGTTTCTTGTTTTGGTACTTCTACAAACCACAGTCCCCCCCCCCCCAAAAAAAAAACATGCTTACAACTTGCTTTTCTTCCTGACTGTTCCCAGTTTGGTTCAGTTGCTGTCTACCCCAGAGGCTGGGGAAAGTAACTTTTTTTTTGGGGGGGGGGAGACTACAACTCCCATAATCCCCAGCTGTGCTAGGTGGGGGTTCTGGAAATGGAGCCCCAAAGGGTTACTTCTCTGATCTCTGGCCAACGCTCACCCCCCTGAGTTTGCTGGTGAAGAAAATGTGGGGTAAAGAAAAAGCTGTCCCTTCACCCACCTATGCAGGAACCAAACAGAAGAGTTTTCAGAAACGCAGACAGATCAGAACCAAGGTGGACGCCCTGTTTCCCATTCCTTTTGATAGGAACTTGCATTTCCCTGTGAAAAGGAGATAGTGGAGGAAACTGTTATCTCCCAACTCCTCCCACAGGGAGGCATCATCCAGGCTTCTCTTGATATGCAGTCAAATAATAATTGTTGAACTGCTGCTGTATCATGGAGCTATGTCCCAAACTGTTTATAAACACAACAGTTACCTGTCATTATGCAGAATCATCATTTCTCCATGTAGTAAATGTAATCAGTAACGACAACAGCATGTTTATTAAAACAAATTATTTGAAAGGAAGTGATGATGAAAGAGGAAACAGGCATGCCTAGTCATCTTAGTTTTCCTTTTTTTGGCCAGCTGGGGGTATAGCTCAGTGGTAGAGCATTTGACTGCAGATCAAGAGGTCCCTGGTTCAAATCCAGGTGCCCCCTCTCTTTTTATTCTTTTATTTAATAAAAAAGGGGAAAGAAAATTAATTTCTGTTTATCTTCTCTGTTTATTACCTCTTCCCATCTTTAAAAGACAGGCAAATAGATGTTTCACCGAACCAGTCAGGTGCACCTAACTGAAATATCAAAGGGCTGTGTGTTCATTTTATTCTAAACATGTACGTTCTGATAGCACTCCTTCACTTCCTCACTTTCCTGTTAATTGGATTTACAATGACAGAAAAGCCCAAGACTTTGAATAATACTGGGAGGGTTAAAGGGGAGTCAAGCAGGAGTGATGTAAGATATTTCTGGCAAGCTGTTTGTACATGCTCTCACTTTGAAGGGTCCTTAAGCATGCACTCTTTTGCTAGCTTATGTAGGATCAGTAGTAGTTTAAATATGATCAGCATCAGAGGCTCTGCACCAGTGCTTATACTTTCTGGCACTCTCTTGGCCTCTCCAGGTTCTTCCTCTGCCTCCATGGTAAACAGAGGCACTCCAGAAGGTCCACCCAAGGCGGCCTGGAGTGCCATGGTCGCCGACGGGTTTACTACTGTCTCCAAGACTTTGGCAACCCACGAAGAGAAAGAGAATTAGAATCTTCAGTTGCAGATGATGTTTCTTTCTGCCCCTGCAAGCATTGTACCATTCTGACCACACTTCTTCCCCTTACCTAGTCATTCCAAGTGCCATCTCCCATGGCACCATACATGTGGCCATTTCATTGGCAGAGTATTTGGGACTTTTCTACCAAATTAATGGCCCAATATCCCCATTAAATCAGCTTTTCTCCTTCTGGGTCCTCATCCCAAGACAGATAGACTCCTGCTATACCAGGTTAAATCAGGTGGAAACATGGAATGCCATCCAGATGTGGCCAGAATTGGACTACAACTCCCATACTCCCCAAGAACTGTCCCTGGCGGCTGGGGCTTGAATGAAGCTCATCATTATCTGGGCTGGAGCATCAATGGTCCCATATCTCATCCTGATCATTATTTTATTCATTTAAAATGTTTTGTCCCCTGTCTTTCTCCTTAAACAGGACCCAAGGTGGCTTACTCAAACTTACAGCAACAATTATTTTGATCCCAAAATAACCCGGTACGGATGGTTTAGAACTGCCTTGCCTGTGCTAGATATAACAATGGATCTTTATTGATCGATTGATTGATATGCTGCCCATCTGACCAGTGGGCGAACTTCCTTCTTCCCTTTCTGCCTAGGGATAACTCAATAGCAAGTTAGCAACTCAATAATAGCTTCATGTTGTGCATGTTTGCTTTTGGTTAGAATGAGGTGAGGTATATAAAGGGACAAACATGAAGTATCAGAGCTAGCTTTATGTTGTTTATTGTGTTAGTGAAATGCTTTTTATATATACTGTTATTGTTTTTTATTGTATTGTTATTTTTTATTTTTTATTTTATTGTATTGTTGTAAACCGCCCAGAGTTCCTTCTGGAAGACAGGCGGTATGTATGTATGTATGTATGTATGTATGTATGTATGTATGTATGTATGTATGTATGTATGTATAAATAAATAAATAAATAAATAAATAAATAAATAAATAATCTTTCAGAATGTAATTATTATTTTATTTATTTATTTATTTATTTTGACCCTTCTATACCGCGGTTTACAACAAGATAAAGGTAAATTATGCTAAAGGAGTCTCTCCGTCTCCGCGCACGTGGGTGACTCTCTTCCCTGCGTAACTCTATGGGCTCCGTCCCGCTCTCCTTCCCCGTCCCGCCCGAGGTGGGGGAGGAGAGGAGGGGGGGGTCGGGTCTCCCTCGACGTCACTTCCGGCGCGAGCCACCGCCACCTCTACCCTCTTCCTCCTTTGCCGGCCGGAACCCGGAAGTGGAGGATGGCTGAGGCGTTGCTAGGCGCCCGCCGGCCGGGGAGCGCCAGGTAACGGGAGGGAACCGCGCGGGAGAGGCGGCGGGGGTGGGGTGGGGGCGGGGCTTCATCCGGGGTTCTAGCCGAGGCGGCAGCGGCGGTGGTTGCTTAGGCGACGCGGAAGGCCCGCCAGGCCCGTCTTCGGGGGGCGGGGGGGGGCGGGGACGCTTTTCTCCCTCCCGGACGGGGAAGGAACAGTCCCAGAGCTCGGAAACGTTCCTTTTTGGGAACCTCGTAATTTTTGGGGGGTGGGAGGGGGGTGGACACTTGGTTTTAGGGGGGGGGGGTGGTGGGGGGGGTTGGATTGTGGACACTTGGCCACTTTTTTCTGGGGGGTGCGATGGGAGTTGTAGTCCAAGAGCATTGGGGGAGGCTGCCCTTCTGGGCGCAGAGCGTGCAAGGGCTGACGGGAGTTGTAGTCCAAAAGGATCGGGGGGGGGGGGGAAGCTGGTCTTCTGGTTGCGGAATATGCCAGGGTTACTGGGAGTTGTCGTCCAAGAGCATTGAGGGGCTGCCCTTCTCGGGGCAGAGCATGCAAAGGTTAATGGGAGTTATAGTCCAAACGCATTTCGAGGCTGCACTTCGGGGTGCAGAGCATGCAAGGATTGATGGGAGTTGTAGTCCAAACGCATTTCGAGGCTGCACTTCGGGGTGCAGAGCATGCAAGGATTGATGGGAGTTGTAGTCCAAGAGCACTGGGGGGGCTGCACTTCTGGGCGCAGAGCATATAAGAGTTAATGGGAGTTGTAGTCCAAGAGCACTGGGGGGCAGCACTTCTGGGCACAGAGCATATAAGAGTTAATGGGAGTTGTAGTCCAAGAGCACTGGGGGGCTGCACTTCTGGGCACAGAGCATATAAGAGTTAATGGGAGTTGTAGTCCAAGAGCACTGGGGGGGGGGGTGCTGCAGTTGTAGTCCAAGAGCACTGGGGGGCTGCACTTCTGGGCACAGAGCGTGCAATTGGGCAGAGCACTGGGGGGCTGCACTTCTGGGCGGGGTTGTCGTCCAAATAGGCAAATAGGCTAGCAGCTGGGTTCATGCAATGTTTCTGAGCTATATATGGATTTCGAGTTTAACAATGTAATTTTTTTTATCAGGTCCCATATGTGAAGCCTTCACCTCCCCTCTTCTCCCAATTTAGTTCCCATATAATATGAATTCTTTGAGCTTGCTTTGCATGGAACTATTGAGACGTACTGTGTGCATTAAGCAGCTGAAATTTTCCTTCCAAAAATCATTATGTCTCAAAGGTAAGTAACCCTAACTTATTTTGCATTGAGATCTTAAAAATTGGGGGCACAAATGCCCAAAGTCATTTAGACTTCTATTCCAAAATTCCAAGTTCATGTATGTATTTGTAATCTGCTTCTGTTAATTGCTACCGAAGCATTTCCCCCTCTGGAAATATATTACATAGGAAGTCCCTCATTGGATCCATGTCATTTTACATTGCATTATCTGAGAAAATTTCTAATGCCAATTTGAGTAAGCAGTAAAAGGCTAGATAAACCCTCAGAACTTCCATCCAGATGTCATGATATCCTGTTGGTTTGGTTTGGTTTGGTTTAATTACTAATTCGTGATTGGAAGTCCTTCTGGTGCATACCACTGATGTGTGCTATTTGAGTGGAATCTTTTCATCAGCAAGAAACTCAACAAGCACACACACAAAACAAACAATGAACAAAACATAGACATCAGCATGGGTGCAAAATATCCCCGCAAGGATACACATACAATGTGAGATAAGAACCTGGTTCAACCACATCCTAGTTAAATCTCATTTCCCATAAATGATTACGTATCAAAGCACACAAAATACTGGTGTACTCGATCCAATGGGAGTAGTGTGTGCTAGTACCAGAGGTCTGTGCCTATTGTACTATTTGTGACTGACAATAAATACCACCATCCTTTCTCTGAGAAGAACATTGTTTGTCATTCAAGAGGCACGATATGGAGTATTGTGGCATATTGGCTACAGTTGCTTGGACCCAGCTATGAAAGGCCTTTGACAAAGCACTGTTTCAGCCTTTCTTACCTCGCAGGGTTGTTGTGCTGAGAAAAAGATGAAAAGCCCATATTGAGTTCTTTAAATGACAAGGGATGTACAAATTGATTGTTTAATAATGATGTTGCTGTGCTTCTGTCATTTCTGTGCATGTTGGGTACTAGTGGGAGGATTCCATTTCTAATGTAACTGCAGGGTTTCTTTTTCAGTTCCTTTTTGCCGCATTGGTTTAGGGGAAGATGCTGGTGCCTTGTGAATTTGTGGCATCTGGCTGACAGCTGCAGAAGTCCTTGGTCTTTCACTGTTTCGTCCTGATTAAACTGTCCCAAAATGGGTAGGTAAGTATCTGGTTTTATATTTGGGGGAATACAAAAGCCACGCATCTGATTAACATAAAGTTGACATCTATCCGATGTCGTGTGTCTGCTGCTTGAAGTGTTACGTGTCCTCTGCTCTTGTTATTAAAGCTTACAAAATTGGCAAGAAAAGCTGCTTTTGTGGCTTAAAACAAGCTCCCCCCCCCTTGATCTGTCGGGTCAGAATGCCTGTTGCTTTAAAGTAAAAATGCAGCTTCCGGAGGCTGAGGGGTCAGATGCCACCCACCTGCTCCAGTTCTTCATCCGTTCCCTAAAACAACTTGTGGTCCTTGACTTCCAACATCTGGTTTCCTCCTCAGCCAATTCCGCTGGGAGCCACATTTTATATTGTGAAGACAAGGTCAAGTGGCGTCTCCTTTGTAAGTGTCGGTACAAAAGGACATTGGAAGTTAAGAGCGAACTTTTAATCTTTGGAATCTAAGCAGTCGGGAATCCTCCATTTGCAGAGCGTATCAGCTGTCCGAAGTGGAAGTGAAATGTTTTGTGGCTTAGAACATCTGAATTTCAGCTAGGAAAACTGTTGGTCAAGTGATATACTGTGATGGGGTCAAATTTCGAGCTGTCTGATTTTGATCTCTCTCGTTCTTTCCACTTTCAGGATCAGTATCTCTTGCTTGTTCCCTGCTTCTTGGCACTTCAGCCTTTCCCCCATTGGATGTCCTCGCGTGCTGAACTCCACGTTGCGCCAGATTATTGTCATTGGGCTACTGACCGTGGCCTTTTTCTTACTGTACTATTCTGTTGTAAGATACGGCTATAGGGACAAAAAGCTGCACAGGTAAGAATAGCTTGAAGGACGAAAATGAGTTTGATTCCCAGCCACAGCAGACCCTTTGAAATGTATGGGAGGTATCGCTCCCCACTAATCTTAATTCCCATTGATTAGAAAACGTTAGCTCGACCACTGTAAGGCATAATATATTAAGTACAGTAATACCTCAGATAACAAATGCCCCTGATAACGATTTTTTTCGGATAACGAATCGCAATTTCCAGGTATGGGGCTGCCTCAGATAACAAATTTTCCTATGGGCTGCCTCGGATAATGAATTTTCCCTATGGACTGCCTCAGATAACGAATTTCCACCATGCATTGATAAAAAAGAATTACCCTGGGCTGCATCCCATCTGTACCTTTAAAGTGCACTTTATAAAGAGTTTTGAGCAAAAACCAGGTGTCTGTGTCATTTTCCTCATTCATTCCTATGGGAAACTGTGTTTCGGCTAACGATTTTTTTCAGATAAAACGAATCGCCTCGGAGAACGAATTAAATCCGTTATCTGAGGTACCACCGTATATGATTAACATCTTCTGTATTTCTCTCAAGTAATTGGGGTTTGTAGTTTGATCTTGTGGTTGCCTATTCGGTCATCCCACTGGGTTCAGGCTCAGCCGTTTCTAAGGCAATGCAGCTGCTCTCTCTGGTAGGTCCCTCGCTCGAGTGACGGACACGGAAGCCACAGACACCAACAATCCTAAAGTGAATTACGGCATCATGGTGGACTGCGGGAGCAGCGGTTCTCGGATCTTTGTCTATTGGTGGCCAAGACACAATGGCAATCCGCACGATTTGCTGGACATCAAACAAATGAGGGACAAAAACAGAAAACCAGTGGTAATGAAAATTAAACCAGGTACAACAGCCTGTGTGTGTGTGTGTTTTTTTTTTTAATCTAATGACCCCGAGACGCAAACATCAGGAGGCACAACAGTAGTAGGCTTTTAAAATGCAGCATTTTCGTCAGAGGCAGAGAGCTTCTGGATTTCCACACATGATTGGACGACTGCTCCCATCATCTCTGACCACTGGGCATGCTGTTGAGAGTCCGCATGGAACCGTCTAGGGAAGCTCTCTTCCCCACTGGTCTTCTGTTACCCAAAATCATATTTTGGCAGGTGGCCGTGCACTCAGTTAATAGTTCGCAATGTTTCAAACTAAGACATTTGTGTGTTGTACGCTCTCAAATCACATCTGAACTAGGGTGACCTAAATGGGATTTTCAAGCAATGCAAGATATTTAAGGAATAATTTATCAGTGCCACCTCTCGGTGCATTGCCATGGCCAGGCAGGGATTTGAATGCAGGTCTCTTGAGCTGAAATCCATTATTTATTCCACTAAACTACACTTGAAATGTAGTCACACAAGTTATACATGTTATTCAGTGCTTTAGTTGAGGGCAGTGTTTTGACTTGTCTTGGATTGTCAAGTGGCACTTTAAAATAACTGAACTCTCTCCCCCCCCCCCAAACCCCAAAAAGAAAAGGTCTTCTTACATTTAACTGGCACACTTTGTGACATGGGGCACATGTTTGCCTCTGTTTATTTCTTTCTCTCCAGGCATTTCAGAATTTGCTACCTCTCCCGAAAAAGTCAGTGACTATATATTCCCGCTTCTGAACTTCGCTGCAGAACACGTCCCCCGAGCAAAGCACAAAGAAACACCTCTCTATATACTCTGTACAGCAGGGATGAGAATTTTGCCAGAGAGGTGACTTGATTTCTCCTGAGATCTAGTTTGAAGGATTGGATGCCATGGGCATATTTATTTACATTTCAAACTGTTTGTGATTTTGCAGCCAGCAAAAGGCAATCTTGGAAGACCTGCTAACAGATATTCCAGTGCATTTCGATTTCCTCTTTTCAGACTCACATGCGGAAGTTATTTCAGGAAAGCAGGAAGGTAAGAAAACGCCCGTCAAACTGAAATTGCAGTTTGTGAGATTGATGGGAAGATCCTCCTAGACAACATGCAGGCAGATAAGTACAAGAAAAACAATAGCAGACTGTGTTATGGATCGTAGCGCAAGAGGAAGAAAATAGCAAAGTGATACATCCTTTTCCAGGGTTCCTAAGGAATTGTTAGTTAATCGTCACTATTTTGTCTTCTCAGCCAGGTTACTGCAAATTTTAAAAGACTAAAACACCAAACTCTTGTAAATTATTTGGGAGCATATTTTGTTGCAGAGCTACCCTTCCTCTGCTACATATTTGCATGTTGTTTTAATTTACAGAAATAAAACAATGCTAGCGGGAATGGGTCTTTTCTGTGGAATGCAGTTTACAAAAGGAGTAGGGAAGGAATGGTGATTGTGCAGTTTATAGTGACTGGCTAAGTTAAAATCTATTTGGGAAGGAAACAAGCTGAGAACGAGATCTCTTGCCCGTACTAGATGCAAGTAGAATTGCTCAAGATGAAGGAGATGGAAAGAGGGTGTAGGCAGAGAGGCTTGGGTGGTTCTTTCAGGGAAACTGCCTAAATCCCTGTTGTGCACCGTCAAAGCTAGAGCTTATGGGAACGACACAGATAAGCCGTCAACCACCAACTTGCATCACCCTTCTAAAATGATTCCCAACATATAACTAAACTGAAATGCCCTTCTTGCAGCTAATTCATGTCCCTTCTGATAGCATTCTGTTTTCCTGTTTTGCTCCACTGCCCACTTTGAATATTCTGCAAAAATGGACACATCCATTTGTCTCTTCTTTTTGTCTGTCTTCTTTCTGCGTCTTGCCTTTCCTACTTGCTCCCTGTAGCCTGCTCTTTAAAAAAAGTAAAGGTAAAGGTCCCCTCCTCCCCGCACTTGCGTGCTAGTCGTTTCCGACTTTAGGGGCAGTGCTCATCTCTGTATTCAAGCTGAAGAGCCAGTGTTGCGCAAGTCCGTGGCCATGTGGCGGGCATGGCTGCAAGGAAACACTGTTTTTACCTTCCCACTTTTTACGGCGGTACCTATTTATCTACTTGCATTTACCTGCTTTAGAACTTCAGTGCTACCTTGTATAAAGTAATTAATTCGTTCCAAATGAAATTATGTTAAACAAATTTTCCTTTATACAAATTCTCATAGGAATGCATTGAAAACGGAGTAATCCCATTTTTATGTTGCACGGATTCTCCCCATAGGTGATTATGTTAAGCAAATTTCCCCTATGTCCAGAATTTTTATCTTGTACAAATTTTATGTTGTACAAGCTGTTTGTTATAAAAGGGTCCACTGTACTAGGTTGGCAGGAGCTGGGGTTAACAGCAGGAGCTCATTCCTTAAAAGGGGTACCTCTTTATCTACTTGCATTTACATGCAAGTAGCACCCGGAATTTGAACTGCTAACTTTGCAGCCGACAGTTCAGAGCTCTAGCCTGCTGAGCCACCACGCCCCACCTGTAACCTGTTCTGCATCTCCTCTGTTTTCGTGTCAAGTCTTTTGCAGGCCTCTTCTGCGCTGGTGTTTGTTCTCTGCCTATGAGAGCACATGCTGGTGGAAGCAGCTGGAATTGTTTTGACAAGCAGTACGATATGCTTTTTTTTTCCTGCAAGGAAAGATACTTTTAGGAGAGGCGGGTGTTCCTTGCTCTCTGATGGTGTCTTTGTAGCCAGCGATTTGTTCAGCCAGGTACCTGAGTAGCAGAGTGTCAGTTTAAACAAATACATCAATGAAAAAAAATCTTAAAATCTACACAGGCTAAACTGCACAGACACTTCAGTAAAGATGCTGCCATCACCTGGGCTCAGGCTCAGGCTGCGGCCTTGAGCTTGACTCAGCCTTCCCTCCTTTTGAGGTTGTGGATGAGTCCATGTGTAATGTGCATGGTTAAAATTTCAGACAGTTCAGAGAATGCTTTTAAGCACCACAAGGAAGTATATAAGCTGCACACTTTGCGTGACTCTAGCAATATGAAAGTAACATCTGGGCTAATGTGGGTTGCCCCAGCATCCATGTACACGCCACGAATATCTGTAAAGAGGTAGCTGTTGTGCATATGTGTGTACATATATAAAGGCTTTCTGGATCTGGACTATAAGTCAGACACTTATGCAGCATATAATAGTCTTGGGACGTGCAATTGTATGTGTGTGTGATGGCATAATTCCGGCCTATGAGTGTGCTATATGTATGGGTCTCGAGGTGGGGATTAATTGTGTGAATTGCATGTAGATGCAGCCCCATTTGTGCTGTAATAGAATATAGTGAGTAGTTTTGGTCACAAACGTCTTTTCTTTCATTTTCTTTTCTTCAGAGGAAGAACGTTTTGCATGTTTTGCTAGGCAATGGTTTTGACATATAGTTTGGTTTCATTTTGCAGAATTTACCACTCTGTAATGTTAAAATACTTAGAATTATTCCATTTTTTTCCCTAGGAGTGTATGCATGGATCGGGATCAACTTTGTCCTTGGAAGATTTGAGCATACAGAGGATGGTAAGTGTCTTAGGTTAACCCCACACGTGGATAAAAGATACTGGTAATAAATAGGTTTGAGGAGGTGTGTGTTTGTGTTTGTTTCCATTAGACAGCAGGAAGCATTCAGAAGGGTTCACGCCTGCTCCTCAACTTGGCTACCTTTTGCTTCTTGTCTTTCAGAAGACGATGCGTTAGTTGAAGTCCATATACCTGGCAGTGAAAACAAGGAGGCCATCATTCGGAAGAGGACTGTGGGTATACTGGACATGGGTGGTGTGTCAACTCAAATAGCATACGAAGTCCCTAAAACTGTAAGCTTTGCCTCTTCACAGCAGGTTATTATCTGTACAACTTTCCTTCTTTTCCTTTTGTTTTTTTTCCCCTTGTGTTTTAACCCATATCCATTGGTTCTTTTTCTGTGGCGCATTATGAGTCCTGTGCTTCGTTGCGTGAAACCTTCGCGGCAGGGCAAGAGAAGAGGTTGAACATGGCTGTCCCACCCGCTGAGCAATCGGACATGTATATCTTTTGTTTCATTTCATCAGTTTAATGCAAATATGCCATGACGTCTTTTGAAAGTGTGGATTGGAGTTTTCATTTCACCTGGCATTTAGCTTTCAGATTGTGTTTGGCCAATTATATTGGGGCCAAATAATTCAGTGTTGCCTCGATTGTAGATATTATGCAGGGCATGTGTTTACGTTACAAGCCTGATTCATTAAAAACTAGTCTTAAGAAGGGAAGTCCTCCGTAGAAGTGTGGGAGGTGCTATGTGCTGATATTTCTGCCTCATCTATTCTGTTTTAAATGAAATTGTGTGAAATGTGGAACTCCTAATATTGATTTCATTTAACAAAAACCTTTCTAAGGCCCAAGGGAAGAAGAGGAGTCCAATTCAGCTACGTATTGATTAATCAGACCTGTCCTTTCTCATGAGGGATGTGTGGCTTCCAGATGTTGCACTGTAACTCCCATTAATCTTAGGCACCATGGCCTGTTTTATGGGTGGAGAAGCCACAATCAAACACTACTTTTCTATTTTATCTGGAAATGAATTTGTGAAATGGCGAGCATTCTAAGCAGCCTTCTCCGAAACGCTCCAGAATTATTCCAATTTCATCAGTATTTTCTATGCTTATATCATCTTCCAGGAGCTCTAGTTTTTTTTTAATTTACATTTTGTGCACCTCTCTTATCTCTGACATCCAGTCCAAACATGGTGCTTTATCATCTTCTGGATGGCTCAATGGTTTAGATCACTGGCTTCTGAGATAGACATTGGATAAACTGCCTCTGCCGGTACAGAGGTCCCCCGCCCATTCACAGTTCATATGCTGTGGGACCACAGTATTTGAAAAAGGCCCCCTGGGGTAAGGGGCGGGAGGCCTGTTTCAGGCCTCCCTTACCCCCAACCTGGTGCTGCCCTGAACGGGCCTTGCCGGGCCTTCTGGAGGCCCCAAAAGGGCCTCCTGCCAACCAGAAGTGACTTCTGGGTTGCCAAAAATCCTTTCTGAGGCCTCTGAGGGCTTTTCTAGGCCTGCCGGAGACCTCAGAAATGATTTTCGGCGACCCAGAAGTGACTTCCAGTTGACTGGAAGTCACTTCTGGTTCACAGGGAGGCCGTTTTTGGAGACTCCAGAAGGCTCAGGAAGGCCCTAGCAGGCCCGTTCAAGGTAGCGCCAGGCTGGGGGTAAGTACAAGAGTCCCCAGTTAGGCGCTCCAGGCCAGACCGGACCTGTATCCGCATATTGTGGATTTTCAATTATTATGGGTTGGGTTCCTAACCCCTGCGATAGGCGGGGGGGTGGTGTCACTGTATTACCAGCAGGGCTTTTGGCCTTGTGTTGTTTCCCATCACACTTCAGTATCAAGTCCTAAGAATGCTTTGAGAATCAGCTGTCTGCATAATTCAGTGAATTAGGTCTCTGGCTTCAGAGTAAAGTGTTGGGAGTTTGCTTGCTCTCTGGGTATCCCAGGAGAAGATCCAGTCTGTGTAGCACTAGATAGACAGCACAGTTCCGGGGCACCCTCAGAAGAAGGAAATGGTCAGCCACATCTGAACACCCTACACCAATGTTGGCGAACCTATGGCACGGGTGACAAAGGTGGCCCTCGGAGCCCTTCCTGTGGGCACCCGACATCGCCCCTTCACAGCCACCTGGATTCAGGACAAATTGCTGTATTGGCACTTTGCGAAAAATGAGTGGATTTTGAATAGCAGTTTGGGCACTCGGTCTCTAAAAGGTTCGCCATCACTGCCCTATACCTATTAAATCTGGAAAGATTCACTAAGAAAGCAAAGTTGACTTGATGGCGCATATCCTTATTATTATTTGAGAGCCACAGAGCTGAAATTATTCCCTGTCTTCAAGGTTTTGAAACGTACGGCATGAGTTGATTGTGCCTTCTGCTTGGTGGCTTTCAGGAAGAGGTGGCCAAGAACCTGCTTGCAGAATTTAATTTGGGATGTGATGCTCACCAGACAGAACACGTGTACCGAGTCTACGTGGCAACCTTTCTTGGATTTGGCGGGAACGCTGCCCGACAGAGATATGTGGACAACATATTTACCAGCACAGTTTTTAGAAACAGGTAATGTGCAGTACCTTGAGTTGACTTCCATTTCCAAAGAATTGCTCTCTTTATACAGTCATACCCTGTTAGTACTCAGGAAGTGTTCCAATAAAGTGGAGCGCCGAATCAGCCCTAAAGGAGGCTGTTTAATTACAGACTACGGCAGGGGTTCTGGAGGCCCAGCCTACCCCTACTGTAGTGTTGAGCTGGTAAACAGGGCTTTGCGTATCCTGGAGACCCACCCTCCTTCCCTGAGGTAGAAACTGTCCACCCAAGCCGGTGGACTAGAATGATATCCACACTCTATGGGGACATGCACCTCCATTATATTAAGTCTTGTCCTCTGAAACAGTCACAAGTCAGAACATTTGGTGTTGGCTGATACCTTTAATATGTCGTTCTGGCGCCAAACCCCACCATCATCCATTTGGCAGGTTTAAGCGTATACACGGCACACTTCTTTTAGAAATGGTTGTATAGGTAGGGCAGTGTCTGAGAACGGACTTTGAGTGGTATCGTGGGAACCCAACAGAAGCAAAAAGGATCATAGGTGTTTCATAGAATCATAGCATAGTGTGACTCGCGCTGAAATGGATTTCTTTTAGTGATATACTTTGGCTTAACGTTGCTTAATCTTGCCTGCAGGCTTCTAGGCAAACAGATTGGTATGACTTCTGATACCCCCTATTTAGACCCTTGCCTGCCTTTCGAGGTTGAGGAGGAAATCCAGCAGAACGGGCAGGTGATGTACCTGCGAGGGACAGGAGACTTCACCTTGTGCCGCGACGTCATCCAGCCTTTCATGAATAAGACAAACGAAACCCAGACCTCCCTCAATGGGGTTTATCAGCCTCCTCTGCACTTTGAGAACAGCGAGTTTTATGGCTTCTCTGAGTTCTATTACTGTACTGAGGACGTCTTAAGAATGGGTGGAGATTACAATGCCACCAAATTCATCAAAGCTGCAAAGGTAACGGGATCCTTGACTTTGGCATAGAATAGCATTAACATGGCTGGCCTGGTCTTAATTGGGCACTTGCCATGAAACACGCCAGTAACCTACAGTCAGCCGCTTTACCCTCCCTCTCGCCCTGCCTCGTACAGTTGTCATGAAGCTAATCTAGGTTGAGGGGTGGGAGAAGACCCTTGTATAGGAGTCTAGGTTCTTTGGAGGAAAAATATGGGACAAAATGCCATCAAACAAACCAGTAATGTCTAGTACGCATCCCTTGGATCCATAACCAAAAAGGTGCATATCTGAAATTGTGTTGGTGGTGCAAAAGGCAGATTCCAGTTGCTTGCTCTGACTAGGAAAAATTTTGTGGGCTGAAAACCTGCCGCCCAGTTACCCAAAAGCCATCACTTTGGGAAGCAAATTGCTTGAGGGTGTGAAATCTCCATAGGCATTACCTGTTGGCATGCTGAGTTATACAGCTTGGCACAACAGGATCTTAGTCATAAAGTCCATGGAATTCACAATAGTTTGGACTTAGGGCCTTTTCACACGACCCCTAAGATCCGCTGGTCCCTTAAATTCGGACCAGAGATCTTGGGGGTTCGTTTTTGTTCCTGCGTCTCAGCACTTCCTGCTCCTGTCGGCGTGAGGGGGGGGAGGCAAAAAAAGGACAAAAGAAGCCTTTAGTAACCTGCCCGTGCCGGTCGAACTTGCCACGAGCCCCATTACTTCCTGCTTCCTTCTCAAGGAGCTCTTAAAGGGGCGGGAGGCAAAAAAACAACAGACAAGCCAGGAGAGCCTGGCACTCTTATCCGCATCTAATTTTTTATCACCTCCAAAGAGAAGGTACAAGGAAAGTGTGCTGGGTTGCGCTAAAGTGGGCGGGGTCGCACTTAATTGTCTCCAAACTCCGGAGCTGGTGGGAAAACATTTCTAAGCTCCGGAGCTGGGAGCCATTTGCAGCGCAGCTTAGGGGTCGTGTATAAACGCCCTTACATTCTGCAGCTGGTGAATTGGGACTAGAAAATACTTTCTCCTGTCTTAACTTTCCCATCTGTAAAATGGGGTTGTGGGATGGATGACACGGGAATGCACCTTGGCGTCTTATGTTTTTCTTTCTTTCTCAGGATTATTGTGCGACAAAGTGGCCTGTTCTACGGGAACGTTTTGACCGCGGCCTTTATGCTTCCCACGCAGACCTTCATCGGCTAAAGTGAGTCGCATCCTTCCGTGACCGAATGCCCTTGGTTGGTTGGGAGAGTAAGAACAGACAAAAGAATTTTTCCCCCCACCCAGCGCGTTGTTAGTCTGTGGAACTCCCTGCCACAGGAGGTGGTGATGGCCTCTGGCCTGGATGCCTTCAAAAGATTCCTGGAGGAAAAGTCCATTGCAGGTTACATGATGGAGATGTATCATCTCCAAGCTTAAAACCAGGCTACCACAAGGACCAGATGCAGGGAAGTGTTATCAGGAGACAGAGATCTAGTCTCGTGCATTCCCAGATGCATCTGATGGGGCCACTGTGAGATCCAGGAAGCTGGAGTAGGTGGACGTTTGGCCTGATCCAGCAGGGCTCTTCTTATGTTCTTATGTTGGTCTTGACCAAGTAAGAAACAATCCTAAATTGAGAAGAAGCTTTACTGAAGGATTTTCAGAATTGCAGAGCTGAAAGGAACCCAGAGGGGGAAATCAAGCTTCCAACTTCTGGCTTCACAGAAAGATACCTAAATCACTGAGCTGTCTGACAGTTCATGGAGGATGCGCATTTAATTCTGAAACTTGTATATATTCCCACTCCCACTGTATTGGTAATAATAATAGTACAGTGGACCCTTGTATAACAAACAGTATGTATAACATAAAATCTGTACAACATAAAACATTCCTGAGATAGGGGAAATTTGCTTAACATAATCACCTATGGGGAGAATCCGTACAACAAAAATGGTCGTGATTAGGGATTACTCTGTTTTCAATGCATTCCTACTGGAAATTTGTATAAAGGAAAATTTGCTTAACATAATTTCATTTGGAATGAATTAATTCCTTTATACAAGGTACTACTGTATTTGTTTCTTGTTTCCTTGCCTGATAAACAGTTATCATTACCTATTAGAGATGGGCACGAATCAAAAAAATGGCATTTTGTTTGTCGTTTAGGGGGTCCGTTTTGGTTCGTTTCCGTTTTTCGCGATTTTGTGCAAAAAAATCGTTTTCGTTTTCATTTGTTTCATTAACGTTTTGTTACCATTTATTTCAATTTTTTGTGATTTTTTTTTAGCATTTAAAGCAGTTCAATGTATTGCCGTAACAAAAACGAAACGGACGACAAAATTTCTGGTGTTTCTGTTCGTTTTGTTTCATTTTAGAGACAAAATTTGTTTGTCGTTTCGTAACGAAACGAGAAAACGGAAACGGAAACGAAAAATTGTTCGTTTTGTGCCCATCTCTATTACCTATGTAACTGTGCCTAGAGCAGTGATGGTGAACCTTTTAGAGACCGGGTGCCTAAACTGCGATTCAAACCCCACTAATTTTTCACCAAGTGCCAATACAGCCATTTAAACTGAATCCAGGTGGCTGCGAAGGGGCGATGTCGCGTGCCCACAGAAAGGGTGCCGAGTGCCGCTTTTGGCACCCGTGCCATGGGTTCACCAACACTGGCCTAGAGGAAGAAAATTCCTCCCATCTCAGGAGAGTAATGTTACTGTGAGGAAAATTGTGCAGTCATGCCCAAGAATATATTTGGTCTACCTAAGAAAATATTCTACATTTTCTTTCTTTCTTTTTCTTTCTTTCTTTCTTTCTTTCTTTCTTTCTTTCTTTCTTTCTTTCTTTTTTTTTATTTATTTATTTATTTATTTATTTATTTATTTATTTATTTATTTCCATCTTGTTTATTTGCTTAAACCCACAGGCCTGAGGCACGCTTTGACATATTGCTTTGGACTTAATCCAGAGAATAGTTGCACAAATCCTGGTCAAACAGTGGGACCTTGAATGTGCAATTAAGTGCTTTCAGCCCTGTGGAATGTAGTGTGTTCTTAACTTCTTGTGAATTGTACCCATTGCATCGGAGGTGTTTTGTTGGTTTTCAGATTTTAAAAGCCCCGTCTGGGTGACTCGTTTATATCTCTCCTGTCCAGGTATCAGTGCTTTAAATCGGCCTGGATGTATGAAGTATTTCACAGTGGCTTCTCTTTTCCCACAAACTATGGCAATTTAAAAACTGCGCTGCAAGTCTACGATAAGGAGGTGCAGTGGACACTGGGGGCCATTCTCTATCGCACACGGTTTTTGCCTTTGAGGTACGACTTGGCTTTTCTCCGTTAACTGTGGCATTCATGCCACAGCTTAGTGAAACCCACTGTGTCACCTTGGGCCAACTGCCCACTTTTGGCTTGGTATTATTATTGTTGTTGTATCTGCTTGTATACCAACCCCGTAGTGCAAACAACTTGAGCCCCGGCAAACTAGGTTGGCAGCAGTACTGTAGTTTATTATGTTTTATTATGCTGTATTGTTTAGTCACTGTATAGTTTACTATTCCTAATTTGTATTTTGATACTTGTTTGTAACATGTAAACTGCCCAGAGTAGCCATGTTGCTAGATGGTGTGGTGCGTATAAATAAATAAATAAATAAATAAATTTTACCCCTGCCCCATGGCACAGTGGTTAAATGCCTGTCCTGCAGCTAAAACTGTGCTCACGACCTGGGGTTCAATCCCAGGTAGCAGGCTCATGGTTGATTCAGCCTTCCATTCTTCTGAGGTTGGTAAAATGAGTACCCAGCTTGCTGGGGGAGGCGGGCAATGTGTAGCCTGTATACTGTAATTAAACTGTGCACTACCCAGAGATCACTTGAAGTGGTGTGGGGCGGTATATAAGCAGAACACTTAGCGTTTTGGTTTTTAAATAAATATGTAACCACTGTTTGCTAAAATTGAGGTGTGGGAGAACAAGAACAAGAGAGATCGTCCTGGGCTGATTGCAGAAAATGCAGAATATGAATGAACGATTGAACAGCTATCAGGACATTAGGAATGGAAGCTGATGCCAAGTAAAAAAGGTACAGCTTCCAGGAAGACCAGCATCCTTGCAGCTTCGTTTGCAATCCTTGTTCCGCCTCTGTTGCCGGAACACTTGAAGGGGAAAAAATGCCCAGACAGGCTGGCAAGCATCGGGCAGCCAAGGGCTATTTGACACCATAACTCCGGGAAGTTCATCGTCTTTTCCTCTCTTCACAGAGACATCCAGCAGGAGAACTTCCGAGGCACTCACTCCCATTGGCGCGGCTTCTCCTTCGTTTACAACCATTATTTATTCTTCGCCTGCTTCTTCGTCGTCCTGCTCGCCATCCTCCTGTACCTGCTGCGTTTGCGGCGGATTCACCGGCGAAGGCTGCCCAGCGGCGTCTCCCCTTCCCTCTGGATCGAGGAGGGCCTCCCCGCACAGAAGATCCCGGGAGCCTTGTAGAGGCCAACCTAGGACTTGCTCAAGAAAAAAGAAGAAGAAGAAGAAAAAAAGCCATTGTTTTGCCTCAGGGTTCTTCTCTCCTCTCCAGGAACCATTGCCTGAGTCTCTCACTTGGCAAGGACATGAGTTACCAGGCAGAAGACAAACCACCTCTGTAGAAGACTTGATATTTAAAACAAAACAAAACAAAATAACAGGGTCAAGCTCATATTGGCTAGACTAAGGGAAAATCAGCCAAATTTATTTTGAAACGGTTACCTTAAAAGTAAATGCACTTTGTTGTGGGTGGAGTGGATGTTGGGGAGGGATGGAGATTGTTTTTTTTTTTGGGGGGGGGGTTTGAGGACTTGATGCCAGTAAATGAATAAAGGGGAAAGTAGCAAACAACTCCGTGGTCAGTTCAACTCTGTTCTTCTCTCAGCCTGCTTCCCAGAATTATTGTGCCTGTGAATGTAATTTCACAGGTCATCTTGCTTATAGGGGCAGTGGTGGGCAGCTAGTAGTCCTCCACGTATTCTCGAATTGCAGCTCTCGTAAGGCCTCGCCAGCATTGTCCGTGATGAGGTATGATGGGAACTGTAGTTCCAAAACCACAGAGGGAGCCACTTGTTCCCTGCTTTTGTTCTAAGGGCGTCCTACTAAGCTCAGTGGTTGCTTTGTTCCACCTCTGACCAAACACAACGGCTTCTTTCGCTTTTTCTTCCCTGACACGAACAGCCATAAAAAAATTAACAAATAAGTATTCCCATAATATGCCCTGGCCTCTCACTTTATTTAATTCAGTGCCTCTTTTTTTAAAAAAAAAAACCTCATTCATTCTTGGTTCACAAAAGGCTCATTGAGAAATTAATAGTAAAGTACTCCTTGGTGTCAGACACAGAAAGTTAAGATACTTAACCTGGAAGGAAAAGAGGATGGGAAAGGTTGAGAAAATGTATGAATTACGAAATTGTGGTAGTGGCCTGCGTTATTCATCTGCACAAGAGAATCTGCATTTGAAGATGATAGTATGAAGGTGGTGTGCGGGGCAGGAACATTTTTTTTCTGTCGGACCATTGACCCATAACCCAGAAATCTTTCCTTTTTCAATAAAGCATGCTTCTAGACCTCGGGGGGGCAAGAGAAACGTGGCGAGAAAAATACGTAAATCAGTAGCAGTGGCTGCTAGTGGCTCAGAAATCAGAATTCACCAGGATTCATTGGATTAAAAGAAATCCCCATCTACATGCCTATATATCTCATTCAAGTTTCTGTGGAGTTATTGTCCTCGTTGCAAAGACTTGTTTGAATTATTCTGAGCAAAGGTTCTGGTTCCTATTGATGTTTCTAGGACTCTCATCCATTCATTTGGTACCCTTTGCCAATAGAGTGAGGCAGGAAGGGCAGGCAAACCATAAAACCGCAAGCTGATGTTTCCAGATGAGTCCACAATTAAAAATAGTATCACGTATCAAGATACTGTGTAGAAAGAAGAATTACAAGCAACAACTGCAAATGATGACAATTACTAAGACAGGGAGCTCTTCACAAAACCCCTTTTGTGACAGAGGTGTACACACACACACACACCTGTCTTGTTCATAACAACCCTTGGGCAGCACCTTTGTTGCTTCTAATGTTCAGACATCTCTGCCCCCACCCCACCCCAACCCATAACCACCACCACCTTGGTTTTCCAGGTTTACTGAACTGAAGCTAGCATCTCAGTCTTCTGCACAAGGAAGTTGGGGAAAACAGGTAGCGCCACCTTCAGTTCTGGAGAGAGAATGTGAGATTTTTCAGAGCTGAACACATCCCATCCTGCAACCACTGAATGGTTGCTTGGGGTTAAATTTTTGGGCTCCCTGAGCCCTGCTTTCCGATGACCTCCACAAGGAGCAAACAATGTTTTTATTGTGCTGCAGTCGTTTTTGTCGCAAAACACACCGACCTGTAACAGCTCTTGTATTTTATTCATTTCTTCCCTTGGGACAAAAATTGCGCTCAAGGTGGCGGAAGTCAGTAAAATTCCAGTGAAATCCAACACAAGGAAAACCTAAAGGGAGTTAAAACACATTTAAAAGCTAAAAAGCAGTTTAATTCAGCAAATCAACGTTGAAAAGCTAAGCAAGTCTTCGAGGGAGTACACTTGAATATCATAGCTATTGTGTTCTGCTTTTCTCAAAGGGTATCTCCTTGTTGAACTCACCACCACTGGTTTGGGGTGTCTCAAATGTTCCCAGAGTTTGCAGCGCCCCCCCCCTCCAAAAACCCAGCAGATTTTCCAAACTTTTGTCTCTTTCAAATGCAACTTGATATCGAGGCTTCCAAAAGACGACCCCAAGCAGATCTCTTAGCGGGCTTTCATCATTCTAACAACGGAACAATCTCTTATCTGCTGTCAGGTCGACTTAGCCATAAGCTCTTCCTAATCCATAGCATTCTGCAATGCTGCCGCACCCTGGGAGTGAAATACGACCCTCTTGAGTAGCTTCTGTATGACAGCTTCCATTGAGGTTCTGGGGGGGCGGGGGGGGGCATGGATCATTCTCCTTAAACCCCCTGCCCCCAACCAAGTAGGTCATGTGTGTATGTTTCTGTGCTCTTCTACCTTAACAGGCTTTTCTTTACACCTGAAGCCTTCAAGGACAGGGGAGGAATGTAGGGAAGAATGCGGAGAAGTGACCAGAGCTGTTGCCCTCCGGCCTTGGCCAGTGACCTTGCTGGCTTCCCGAGTGACACTGAAACCTCTCGCTTACCACGTCTGCTTGGATATAGCCATCATTCCTCCTTTTGATTCTGTGCTCCAAAGACAACATATGGAGGATCGTGGCTGAAGCAGGTCCCTACAAAGGTGGGGCGTGTTTTTTAATGGAGAAGATGGTGTCGTTTCCACTTGGCTCAGAAGGTGACCTGGTGAATACGGAGACGATGCTGCTTTTCTCTGTTTCCGTTCTCCAGCTTAGCGTCCCTCTTGCTTTTTAAGGTTACCAGGATATAAGGAGTTGGTTAGAGAAGCACTTTCAGAAAGGGCGTAATAACAAAGAGGACAGCTATCAAGTCTTAATTAGCTTGATGACACGCTTGATCTGGGGCATGCTGCCCCAGCGGCGGCTTCATCTCGCCCATTGTTGCTACTTAATGATGCATGGACCTCAGCCAATGCCACGTATGTGAGAGTAATAATTTATGCAGCGTCCCTCGGGGGGGGGGAGTATTTTGGAGAGAGCGGGGGGGAAGCAAGATGCTCATTTCAGGTTCCCATGGTTTGAAGAGAACCAGTGCTAAACCAAATGGAGGAAATTCCCAACCACCCTGATGTTCTTGGACTACAACTCCCATCATCCTGAGGCAACATACTGTAGCCTCTGGTGGGGAATGATGGGGGTTGTAACCAAACAGTATCCAGAAGGGATCTCATCCACCGTCTCTGAGCTTAAAGGGAATGGCATTTCTGCTTCTCGTTGCTGTTCTCTGTTGCTATGTTCAGATAGTAAAACTTTTGGTTGTCTAGAAAGAGGGGCTTCCTCCCCTTACCGTAGGCTTGTCTTCTTTGCTGCTTGGAATTTTCTCTCAGCCTGTCTTCCCAGGAACTCAAGAGAGGGACGAGAGGGATTTTTGGCTGCCCAGAAGATGTCAGATTCAGACCCACCTCACTTACGTTATTGCATCAGGCTCGGCACAGCTGCACAGGGCGATCTGGGCTTATGGAAGTCAGCTTTTGAGTGATGTTGCGCTTAGGAACACAGAAGGAAATTGGAAGCCTGCGCATAAATCTAGTGGAAGGAGAAATAGAAGTGCCAATGTCTTTGTTTAGTTTTTTTTTTTTTAAATTTTTAAAAAGTGCTTTAATGAATAAAACAGCTGTAGTATTTCTTCTGGCAGATTATTTATTTATTTATTTATTTATTTATTTATTTATTTTTGGCAGCCTTCAAAGGGACAGTAAAATATCAGTGCCTACAATGATCTCAATTGCAAAAATAGGTTACAGGCAATACCTTCATAGGCCACTATAAAAAATTTAAAAAAAGGAACATTGCAAGCTTTCGAGTGCAGTCGAACACCCTTCTTCAAAGCCAGGTCCCAGAAGTTCAGACATGTTAAAAGATGGGCTTTACCAGGAGTTTACTTTTAAAGTCCTTTGTTAGATGGTGTTCTTCAAGTCCATGGCTCGGTGATGTTGCAGCCAAGGCTGAAGTCTTGTTGGAGGCAATATGGGCAGTTGTAAAAAGCTTGTGTTAGTAGCCAAGTCTAGCTTGAACACCTGTAACCATGAGTTTATGGAAGAGCAGCAGGTCATTCTCCTCTGACTGGCCCCTGTACAAAATAATGCCCATATAGCTCTACAGCAAATGGGGAATGGGAAAGCACAACACAAAAGATCATAACAGAGGGAGAACTGGTCGTTAGGGAGGTGGGTAGGGCTAAATGAACCAGAAAATCTGGAGGGTTAGCAGCCTGACCTTGTGTGCCAGATTTTAGGCATCTCACACCTGTCAGGTGGAAACATGCATCAGTTGAACGGTGCAAACTCTGCTCAGGTGAGAGCTGCCAGCACAGAAGGCTTAATTACACTCTGGAGTTTGCAGCTCATTAAGTGGAAAAGGGTTTCCACCTAGTGGCCAGATGCATCTTCCAGTTGGTTATTTCACTTCTTATCGGGAAGATAGGCAATTTCACTTTTTTGCCAGAGACAGCTCGTCTCCTTTGCTCCAACGGATCCAGCGTCCACATGGTATGCTTCTCTGGATATACTTGTTCCAAAAACCCACTCCAAAGTAACATAAAATTCCTGCTATTGAATATGCTTTTGAACCTTTCCAAATTTATTTATTTTATTTATTTATTTCTTACACTTATAAACCGCCCGATTTTCCCAAAAGGAACTCTGGGCGGTGTACACACACATCACCCCACAATGACTACCCAAATACAATCCCAAGACATGACAATACCCAACAAAATAAACAGAAAGAAAAACTAATACAAATCAGCATCCCAATACAATAAAGAACTGCTAAAAATACTAAAAGCGGATAGCAAATAAAACTAGCATTTACATGCGGTGGGGAGTTTGATCTAGTGGGGGTTGTACATACTCCCAAGTGTGGAGAAACATTGGCCCTCCAGATGTTAGACCTTTCCATGCTCAGAGGGAGGACTTCAGAGCACTTCAACCACAGCCACAGAACCATAATAATAACAGTAACGGCAGCATTAAGATCAAAACATCTTGTTTTTTTGGCCCAGAATCTGGAAAAAATGTGCAAGTTAGCACAAAGTGTGCAAAGCACCACCTATAACAATGAGCAGACGGGAGGGGGGAACAGGAGTGCAAACTGAAAGGTCGTTCCCTCCCCAGGTTAATTGCTTTGATGTCTCATTGTGTTGAGAGTCTGAGACCTGGCAATGGGTTGTTGCTGTTGTTGTTTCAGCCCTTGTGTATTGTGTCTAGGAACTTTCGTGCCTTAACTGGTCTGCACACTTCAGCCAAACTCAAAATAGACATCTATCAGGTTATCTCGACAGGGTACATGGTAGCCCTGAAAGGCTATTATTCGAAGACATCCTTAGTTTCTTCCTTCTGCAAAACCTTTGCTTCTAAACCTGTGTAGAAGACCAATCCACACTAAGGATGGGCACCTTAAGTAAAAAACGACACACTGTTTAATCATTTCACAAGCTTTTGAAACATTACAAAATGAAACGAAACGGGAAACAGTGTTTTGTTACGAAACAAGATGAAACGCTTCTTTTCCCCTTTGAAAACAAAATGTTTCACTACTCTGTAAAATGGCTCCATTGTAAAAAGCGACCCACCAAATTTGGTGCCTCTAAGACCCAGGGGAGTCCATTTGATAGAGTAACAAATCATTTCATTATTGTTTCATTTCCTTGTGAATTTTTTTTTTACAAAAATGCATTTAAAATGAAATTAAACGAACCGCTAGTAGAAACGAAACACTCTTTTTCTGTTTCATGCCCATCCCTAATCCACGCCACTGTACGGAATTGTGATGTTTCAGGCTACATCCATCCAGCCAACACCACCCTTTTAAGGCAACAGTCCTATCCACCCAGCCCCATTAGAATTCTCAGCTTTCAGATATATCAGGTTACATCTCCCATTGTCCCGTAGCCTCTGCAGCAGGTTGAAGGTGGATACTGGGCATTGTAGTCAGGCACATTGCAAGGCAACAGCCTGGGGGAGTCTACCTTACCGAACACAATTAGCTTTAGTCTGCAGTGTTTTAGCGATGTAACAATAGCCAGACATGCTACCGTAGCTGTAACAGACAAACACTGGGTGTTGGGTTCTTTCCTTTTTGTTGTCGTCATTTCTCGTAAACAATAAAACAGATTATTAGCTAACTTTAATGAAATATAACAACAGCAGCTGGTAATTATGAATACAGAATACACAGAATACAAAAGGGAGAGAGAGCCAGCCTGCATATGATCTTAAAATTCTGGATAATTGCCCTCTGCTATTGATTATAAAAATATGAATAAGCTGAGAGACCCAGCAGAAACATTTCTTTTAAAGAGACTGGCAGACTCGAGTTCCCCAAATCCTCAGCTTCTTTTAAATCTGGCCATTTATTTGAGGACTTTCCAAATATATGATCTGAACACATCCGCTCTCAACCACTGGCAGCCGGAGAGCTACAAAAATCACAGTCATGGAAATGTTTCTTCAGAGCCTCATAAAATTCCAGGAGGAATGCAGTGTTAAGAAGCAAACGTTATGAAATTCTCTTGAACAGTTTGCAGAGACATAAAGTATACAGCCTAAGAACTGCTTCACTTTTTTTCTTTGTATCAGAGCACTGCAAGTTTAAAATGACGCACATACATGAAATATGGACAACACTTAAAACAAATTAAAATGTTAAGATCATTAGACTGTTTGGGGGTAGAAGCAAGCCATTTTATTAGTATTATTTCGGCCATTAGCTAGATCTTCTTTTGTAGCCATGGAGGGGCATACATTGGATGCACAGAAGTGCTGGATTTCTCCTCAATCCCAGAAAATTTGTCCTCTATTGAGGTAGCCCCATTTTAGTTGGTTATTCTTTGATCTTCCTACTTTGCTTCAAAGTCTAGTAAGGCAGTTACTTCACGTCCTTCTTTGTTCCGCAACTAGTTTTGTACCGTAACAGCGTTGGTTGTGATCATGTGGTTTTGTCCTGGTTTTCTGTGTTCCCATGGTTGTGATAACTTGTCTCGTGACAAGTGTTACCTCACGGTCTTGTACTGTGACAAACACTGGATTTGTCTAACTTCCTTTTTGATTATTTTTTGATATTTCACTTCTGAAAAGTCAAAATAGAAAAAAACGGGCACAGTTTTTTGAGAGAAACAAATGTTTTGTTGCATGACAGTTGTTACTACACGGTGTCTTCTCTCAGAACAGAAAGCGGGAACAAAGAGGGACAAGGGAAAACCCTACCCCAGCACGAGGTGCAGAATTGTTGCGCTTAGCACCTGTTCCAGGGGCGTGGTCGAGACAAATTTCAGTAGTTGCACGACAAATGTGAAGTAACATTTTTTTTGTACTGCTCCTAAGCACAACACTAACAGAGACAAAATGGGCGTGAAATAACCACCTAAGTGACTTCCAGATGGTCCAGCTAAAGTCTTCTAGTAGGAGACAATCTTCAACATTCATCCTTTCAGCACGAGAACGCACGGACCAATGTGGGTCCTGGTGATTTTCTCTGATTTGGCACTCAGCCTACTGCTCTGAGGCCACCCTGGGAGGGGCGACTATCCACCTGTTTTCGCCCGTGGTGGGCCTCAACTTTTTCAAGGGAAACCATTACGGGAGGTGGTGCCATCAGATCTGCTGGAGCGCCTTTGGACTAAAACAGATTTGGTGCTTCTTTAGGGCATCACTTAAAGTCATCTCTCTCCCAGCTGATCCAGGCGTGTGCTTTAATCAACCCGAAGGACTGCCGTGACCTAGGTGAAGCTGAAACCGGTGGCTCCAGGTTGTCTAGATAATTCCGATAAAGGGCAGAGGCGTCGAAAACCCAGCCCTCCCCAGCTAACAACTTTGAACAGAAAGAATACATGTCCGGTTAGCAAGAGCCAAAGAAGTGGCCTTTGCATTGGCACCCTGAGTGGAGATTGTCCCACTGATGTGCACAGTTGCCACCTGGAATCCAACTGACTGGCGCATGCCTTCACGGGCACATTTGGAAACCCAGAAATCGCACCTTTTTCTTTCCTTTTTCATTAAAGCATGCTTCTAGACCTCAGGGACTTGTATGATCACGCAGAGAACTGGAGAAAACATTGGTTGCGTTCCAATCAGGTGTAGAGGCCAGTTTAACTTGAAGAATGCACACACACACACACACACAGGCATGCACGCACGCACACAAGGGGCAGGGGTAGGGAAGAGTTGGCTTCGGAGCATAGCTTGGCTGGACTGCATCATGACCAGTAGCTGCTCTCCCCGTGTCAGTCTTTCTTCTTCCAATCAGCCACCCAATAAGCCAGTGGTGGCCTAACTTTGGCCCTCCAGATGTTTTGGACTGCAACTCCCACAGTCCGTTGTCATTGGCAGTCTAAGCTTAGAATTCTGGGAATTATGGTCCAAAAGATCAGGAGGGCTGAAGTTTGGACATGCCTTAACAAAGAAACAAGTTGGATGGCAAGACAGCCTGCTTATCCTAGGGCAGTGGTGGCCAAACCTTTGGCCCTCCAGATGTTTCAGACCACAACTCCCAGAATTCCAAGCCTGTACTGCCAGTGACAAAGGACTGGGGGAGTTGTGGTCCAAAACATCTGGAATGCCGAAGGTTTGGCCACCACTGCCCTAGGGGATAGTGCTTTCCAGCATCCATGCCAGAAAGACCTCCTCCATCGCACTCTACTTGATCTTTTAAACCAGCGATGCAGGGGATCAAACCTGAGAGCTTCTGCTTGGGAAACTGCAGCTTCCCTGTTGAGCAATGGCTCCACCTTCTCTAAACGGCATTTATAAAACCCCACTGAGATCTCTCCAGCCTTCTGTTTCCTGGATCTCTTTCTGCTTCCAGAGGGGCCAAATAAGCATTTGGCTTCATGGATCGTTTTGGGGTGAGTTAGCTTGCTTTGTTCTGTTTTTGTTGTTTTCACCAGTTGGAAATGAGGATAACTCTTGCAGATGGCATCTTGCAAGTTCAGGCCAGCCTTCCCCAACCTGACTGCTGCGATGGAGCTCTGCTTCGCTTTATGTACCGCTTGTCTGGTTGCATTGGACTGCGTTTCCCAGGGTTGGCTATTCAGCCTCGCTGGAGATGATGGAAGCAGAATCCTTCCACTGGACGTGGCACTGTTTGCCTCTGCTGTGGTTGCCTTGGCCATCACAACAACACACCGTCCAAGACAGCTGACAAGTTGTGGCAAGATCGGTGCATTCCCCTGCAGGCTCCAATAATAAAAAAAAATCGTGCCTGAATTGCTTCTTTAGCTAGTGGAGTGCCAGCCGTTCTGTTGGCAGGATGCTGGATGCCTTATCCTTACCTGACCTCTTCCAATTTACCTGGGCAATCTGCAAGCATTCTTGCACTGCTCTGCCATTCACCCTCCTTGTCTGGACTAGTGGCAGATTCTGCATTCCATTCTGTGCCCAGTTCAAGAGGCAAACGGTACATGGCTTTGCAGCAGCAGCTGATGCGCAGCTAACCCAAAAGCTGGCGGATGGGTTTCTGACAGCTGAGACAGACAGTTGACCTTTTAAAGGATGCACCACAAGATGGCGCACTCCATGTGTATAGCATTTGCATATGATTATCATTGCCTTCGTTTGGAGGGCCTGTGATTTGCATGCAATCACCATGATCATCTGCACAGGAGAGTTTCGGCTGCCACCAAAAGTAGACTTGTTCTGGATGCCAACCCCCCCCACAACGTTGACTATTAGAGATGGGCACGAAACGAGCGATTTTTCGTTTTTGTTTTTGTTTTTTCATTTCGTTATGCAACAAAAACGAAATGAAATTTTTTAAAAAACAAAACGAAAACGAAAACGAAACGACCAAATTTGCCGTGTTTTTCATTTTCGTTGCAGCAGATGCATTGAACTAAAAAGAATGCTAACGAAACAGAAATTTTTCGTTTTTGTTTTCATTTTTTTGTTTCGTTACCTAATGAAACGAAAACGGATTTTTTTGCAAAAAATGTCATGAAAACGAAAACGAACCGAAACGGACCCCTAAACGACCAAACGACAAACGAAACACCGTTTTATTGAGTCGTGCCCATCTCTATTGACTATTCAAATTCCCTTCTCCCAGATTTCAGGACTTCCACCCTCACAAAAATGATTCTATGTGTATGGAGCATGCTGTGTCTTCGGCAGATTGTTTGATGCCTTATTTTCCTTCCTGTTTAAATGTTGGAGATGTTGGAAAGAGATGGGGAGGATTGGCATGGCGTGTGGGTGCGTGTGGGTGTGTATCATGTCCCATCAAATCAGATCTGAATTAGAACAATCCTGATAGCAATTTCAGGATAATTGAGGTACTTCAGGGGCGGCTTGACAAGTTCTCTGGTATGTTTCCATATAGCCGATGGAGCATTCAGGCACCCATCTCCTGGATCCATCACTGTTTCCACTAACTCTCACCGGTTATTTTTCCTTGGACTACAATGCCAAGAATCCACCAGCCCAAATGGGCCAAGGTTCATGGCCATGTAGGAGATTTGAGAAAATGGAGTCAAACAGACAAACAAGTACAGCCCAAAGAACATTAACCAATTTCATCGCTTTCCCAAGCCCCGACTTTGGTTCTCTCTTCCTCAGTACCTCCAAACAGATGTAGAGCAGGACCACAGTATCCGCTGGGGATTGGTTCCAAGCTTTCCCATGGATAATGAAAACCACGGATGAGAGAGAACTGCTGTTTTGTGATAGTAATTTGATTTACAGCTGCTGTTTTGCAACAGTCGCTTGCTTTACAGCTGCTGTTTGTGACGGTAGCTTGCTTTACAGCT
This sequence comes from Phrynocephalus guinanensis, assembly GCA_037367245.1. Taxonomy (NCBI): domain Eukaryota; kingdom Metazoa; phylum Chordata; class Lepidosauria; order Squamata; family Agamidae; genus Phrynocephalus; species Phrynocephalus guinanensis. Next base: position 5,110,033 of record CM074745.1, on the reverse strand, counting down.
GATGTTTTATGACAGTAGCCTGCTGTGCAGCTGCTGAATTATTTATTTAATTTTTCCTCTGCCAACCGTGGATAACTGAATCTGTGGATACGGGGGTCCTACTGTACTTGTGTTTTGTTTTTCCTTTTCTTCAAACTGAAACCCCGGGGTCACATGCCACACAATTCCACCCAGTTCCTCCAGGGACGGTCCAGTTCTGAAAGGCCCTTCTTCAGAGCTAAGCATTGCAGTCGAGGTGCCCTGGGAGAGAGTTGAGCAAGGGGGTGGACTTGGTGACCTTATAAGCTCCTTCCAACTCCGTTATTCTATGATTCTGTTTGTTTCTGTGACTGATGTGGTGAGGGTGCCCATGGATCCATCTCCACCTTCCTTCCTTCCTTGCACGCTCAAACACAGTGCAAGAACCAGCAGCAAGAGTATGGGAGGAGATGGAACACACCTGGGAGGCAGCAATGGGCTCTCTTTGGGACAGTGAGCCCAACAAGGGCCAAATGATGCCTTCTCCTAAAGCCAGACCTGTCTAACGTGATGAGCCTGCTGGGCAAGATTTATTCTGAACTCACGATAACTACATGGAGAACAATAGTGTTTCCCCCCCCTAATCTAGCCTATTTTGTTAACCTAATTATTCTAGGTTCTTTTAGAACCAAGCACCAGTATCTAGCTTCATGGATGTTTAAGTAGTAACTGAATAGCAAGATGCAGTATAATAGAATAAACAGATAGAAAAAAAGAGGTTAAGAGCCTTCAGGAAAGTATGAGTTGAAACAGGAAGACTCTTTGGCACTTATATGAAAAGCGGTGTATTGTTATCTTCATCTGTGAAACTGCAGGTTAGATATGTATTGTCATCATCATCGTCCTGTTGTACCACTCCCCTGCATCATAAGAACCCTTGAAGTACCCTGGTTTCTCCATCGTTGTCGTTGTCGTTGTCATCGTGATCATCATCATCATCGCCTCATCTCATGAATCATCATCATCATCGTTGTCGTTGTCATCATCATCATCATCATCATCATCATCATCATCATCATCCCTGCAGAGCTGGAAGGGACCCTATCGATTATCAAGTCCAGCTGTTACTATTGTGCATATTGCATAAGCAGCCTTAAGCAGGGCCAGCCCTACCTTAAGACACAGTGAGGCAATTGATTCCGGTGGTAGATCCCAGGGGATAGTAGCCCCCATGTTTGTAGCTTTCCATTAGAGCACACAGCCATGTGTCCTCCTCCGTCTTTAGGCTCCGGTGACGCTGCTTCTGCCAGGTACGATGAAGAGCAAGGCCCTTATTCCTTTGTAGAAGCAAAATTCAACTGCCAGTCCAGTTCATCCTGTCTTGGGAGATCAAGGACATCTTTGACTCAGGCAGCGTACGTCTTGGCAAGGCCTTGGTTTTATGTGCCATGGAAACTCAAGGTTAACTAAGGGCCTTTTCACACGACCCCTAAGATCCGCTGGTCCCTTAAATTCGGACCAGAGATCTTGGGGGTTCGTTTCTGTTCCTGCGTCCCCACCCCTCAGCACTTCCTGCTCCTGTCGGCGTGAGGGGGGGGAGGGGAAAAAAAGAACAAAAGAAGCCTTTACTAACCTGCTGGTGCCGGTCGAAGTTGCCACGAGCCCCGTTACTTCCTGGTTCCTTCTCAAGGGGCTCTTAAAGGGGCGGGAGGCAAAAACAACAACAGACAAGCGAAGAGAGCCCGGCACTCTTATCCGCATCAAGGAATTTTCATCTGCTGAGATCAAGTACATGAAAGGTGTGCTGGGTCGCGCTTATGGGGGCGTGGTCGCACTTAATTTTTCTCTAAACTCCAGAGCTGGTGGGGAAACATTTCTAAGCTCCGGAGCTGGGAGCCATTTGCAGCACAGCTTAGGGGTCGTGTATAAACGCCCTAAGAGGTTGAGGGATCCAGAAACCAAATCTATGACAAATGACTGGAGGGTCAGTATGTTCAGCCTGGGAAGAGGAATGACTAAGTGGAGAGACATGATGATTCTTGAAATAGCTGAAGGTCTGTCATGCAGAAGATGGAGCAGACGTGTTTGTTTTTTGCTCCAGAAGACAAGACTAGAACAAATGGGTGGGAAAGGCAAGGAACTAGATGTTGGCTAAACCTTAGAAGCACATTTCTATCTGCATTAGCTGACTATCAGTGGAACGGGATGTGTTGTCCATGCTTAGCTGGTACCTGGCTAAGCTCAGTGAGCTGGAGAACATGAGTTTGATTCCTCACTCTGCCTTGTAGGAAAAGATCTAGCCTGTGTGGTCTTGGATTAGGTCCCCAACACCCAAGTGGCCTCAGAAGAAAGCAAGGGTCAACCACTTCTGAACACTCCCATCCGAGACAACCCTGGGTTAGGGTTACCATAAGTCAGAATTGACTGGATGGCATGTAATTATTGTTATTATTTAAAAGCAGGGGCTGACGGTCGATCGCGTATGGTTGTTGTCATTGCAGGTCTCTGAATTGAGTTGGAGACAGGGTTAGACTTGATGACTGCCAAAGCTTATGCTGAAAATGTTAATTTTTCAGAGACATCCTCTTCATTTCACCAGCAAACAAGGTTGTGGATGGACAGGGATAGTATAGGACTCAGCTGCTCCCTTGGAATGGTTCTCAAAAAGACACAACAACACTTGTGTGCTATCCAAGTAGTTATCGTGGACACTTTTCTAGGCAGGGAATACTCAGAAGTGGTTTACCATTCCTTTCTTCTAGGGACAACCTGGGACTGGATAGTGGATAGAGGGACGCTCTTCTCTCACACACAAAATACCAGAACTAGGGGACATCCACTCAAACGGAGGGCTGGGAGAGTGAGAACAGACAAAATAAAATATTTTTTTCACACAGCGGTGTTGTTAGTCTGCGGAACTCCCTGCCACAGGAGGTGGTGATGGCATCTGGCCTGGATGCCTTCAAAAGGGGATTGGACAGATTCCTGGAGGAAAAGTCCATCACAGGTGACAAACCATGATGGAAATGTGTCATCTCCAGGCTTAAAACCGGGGTACTTCAGGGGCCAGATGCAGGAGAGTGGCATCAGGAGACAGATATCTAGTCTCGTGCGCTCCCAGAGGCATCTGGTGGGGCCATTGTGAAATACAGAAAGCTGGACTAGATGGGCCGTTGGCCTGATCCAGCAGGGCTCTTCTTAGGTTCTTCTTATGACTATGCTGCTTGCCCAGGCGACTAGCAAAACTGCATTGCTAAATTTTATAGGGCTGAAGCCAAAACTCACCATTGCTCTTTCTAAGACTGGAACTTCCGTTTTGGCTGAAGAAGTCTGGGATTCATAGCCCAAAAGAAAGTGACACTTCCCAGCCTTGCTTCAATGTCTTTTCCAGTTTTACAAAACAACATGGTGCAAATGTGCTTTATAACCACGTCAGTAAGCAAATAAAATATTGAATTGAAATGAAGAGAAGTCAACACACGACAGAAACCAAAGCAATAAGGGAGATCTGGGTAACAGGGTTTGGGGATGAATAATGAGCTTAGAATTTTTTTTAAAAAATTACACATGCCAAAAGTCCCAGATGACTGTGGAGGATTGTGGGACTTGTAGTCCAAAAAAGAAAGAAAGAAATATCTCAAACTCATTCTCAGAGAGAGTAGAAGGGATTCCAATTTGTACCAGCTGCTCTTTACATAATACATGTAAGGAATTTAACTGATTCTCAGCATGTGTGTCCCATTTCTTCTTGCATAACAAAAAAAAAAAAAAAAATGTTGTGACACTTTAAAGATTTGTTTCAGCATGAGGTTTTGTATATTACCAGTTGATTTCTTCAGGAAATGACCTGTAATCCAAAAAAAGTTACACTGAAACAAATCAGTCCATCTTCAAGATGCCAAGAAGTCTTTGTTTGTACAGTGTTTGGTTCTGCTTTTGTTAAACAGCTGGACACAAACTAACTCATCTCTTTCTTTGGGAACTGTTCTTACTGGTTTCCATCATTCCACGGATCAGATCGGCTCTTAGCCCACCAGTGACTTCCAAAATTTAGCATCAACTTGAATTGCAGGGAAAAACGGATGCATTTTTCCATCAAGGGGGGAAAATCCCCACACCAAATGTCAGGAGATGTCTGTTTTGTTTTTCATTGGAAGAGCTGCATGTCCTCAGCCGAAAAGTTTTTTCCACCTCTTGTTTGTTTTGTTGCTAGCAGAACTGACGGTTGCTTTTAGCGTCCTTGCTCAGGAATGAACTGGCACCTTCTGGTCTGTCTGGGATGCATCACGTCCAGCATTCAGTCTGGTCCATGTGGGCAAGCTGTTAGTTCAGGAGAGTTGCCCACGGATGCCACCAACACTCAGGTATGCCCCTTAAACTCCTTCCAGCCACAGCAAGTTGGGAGGGGGGGACCCAAATTAAGCAGACGAAAGGTTCCTCATCATGGGGATACCAAATCAGACTCAGAATCAGTCAAATTCCTTAATTGAGTGGCATAAAAAGGCTCCAAGAAAGAGTTGAGAAACTTTTTCTTTTGGACTACAAATCCCAGAATCCCCCATGGCTAAGCTGCCTTGGACTTTTGACCAATTTTTAAAAATCAAAACATTTCTGTGCTCTGTGTTCATCCCCGGGCCCGCACCCATCACCAAAAATTAAGTTCTTTTATATTGCTTCCTCTCTCTCTCTTTTTTGGACACATGGCTGCTTCTCTTAATTTTGACTTGATATTTCATTTGCTTCCTGGTGCACTGCTAAAGCACCTTTCCACCACGTTGCTCTTCTGGGTTTTGGAATAAGATTGTTAACCATGACGGAACTGATCAATCTGGACTAGCCCTTTGGCAGTCTGCCTCTTGGTCCTGCTCAAGCCTAACACCTCCATCCTAGCAGCAGGGACATTGATGGACGGACGTCTGGTTCACCAGCAGCTTGGGGTATTCTTCTCAGAGTATGTCTCTTGAGAACAGAGGCCCATCACCCATTCAAGGCAAGGTACAATCTATGAGTTTTGTTTCAGATACGAATATTGCACACCTTTCATGCTGAGATCTGAAACTGCATTTATTTATTTATTTATTTATTTATTTATTTATTTATTTATTTATTTATTTATTTATTTATAATATTTTTACTCCGCCTTTCTCCTTGGAAAAGGACCCAAGGTGGCTTACAATACTGAACGCAATAAAGGGCCTTTTCACATGACCCCTAAACTCCGCCGCAAATGGCTCCCAGCTCCGGAGCTTAAAATTGTTTCCCCACCAGCTCCGGAGTTTACAGATAATGAAGTGCGACCCCGCCCACCTAAGCGCGTCCCAGCGCACTTTTCAGGTACCTGCTCTCCGGAGGTGAAAATTCCTGATGCGGATATAATGTAGTGACTGCCCAGCTCTCCTTGCTTCTGTTTGTTCTTTTTTTTCCCCCCCCCACCCCTTTAAGAGATCTGAATGCAGTGCAGGACGGCTGAACGGAGGTGAGCGGCATTCCTTTCTTCCTTTTTTTCTCCCTCCCCTCACGCAGCCAGCAGCCAGGAGTGCAGAGGGGGTGGGAACGCAGGAACAGCAACAAACCCCTAAGATCTCTGGTCTGAATTTAAGTGGCCAGCGGATCTTAGGAGTCGTGTGAAAAGGCCCAAAGTACTTCCCAAAATGCTGATATCATTTCCCAGCACCTGATATCTAAGGGACGTGTCTCCCTTTGTTTTAAGGCTTAATGGAATACTTCCCCCAAGGAAGTTTGTCTTCAGTTTATTTTAAGATGACTATAATGCCAGGCAAAAAACAAACAAACAAACAAACAAACAAACAAAAACCAACCATCTTCCTTTCTCCAGATTTTAATAATCTGATCCTTGCAGATCTCTTTTATGCTTGGCGGCGGATGGGGAGTTGAGATGCAGGATACACTGCTGTCAATTTGGAATCAAGTCACAATGGTGACATGACTTGCACTCGACTTGGGCTTTTTTAAAAAAAATGACTTTCAACTTTCAACTCCAGACTTGGTAACAAGAACTCGGATTCCGACTGGGGGACTTGAACACAAAGACTGGTCAACATCCCCAATGAGTGGTGCCTTCATTTTATGTTTGTGTGCTTGTTTTGGTACTGCCAGCTGTTCTCGTGCAGCTGCTTTTCACCTTGTCCTTGAATGCTGCCTTTCCGTTCATTTTCCTTTGCACGTTGATCTTTCTCGTAGGCTGGTGCTGCAAAGGGCAGTGCATACCTCGTTGGTTGAAAATAGAGCAGCCACATAAATATCCATTATGGTGCTCTGCGTAGGTTTCTCGATTTGTAAATGCATCCTTCCCCTCCGGTACAAATAGTCACCCAAAGCAGAGGGCTCATTCTGTCCTGTTTTTATAGGTTACAGGCGATACTTTCATAGGCCACTATTAAAAATAAAAAAGGAACATTGCAAGCTTTCGAGTGCAGTCAATCACTCTTCTTCAAAGCAGGTCCCAGAAGTTCAGACATAGGGCCTTTTTACACGACCCCTAAGATCTGCTGGCCACTTAAATTCGGACCAGAGATCTTAGGGGTTCGTCGCTCTTCCTCTGTCCCCACCCCCCTCTGCACTTGCTGGTTGCTGGCTGCGTGAGGGAGGGAGAAAAAGAGAAAGAAAAGAATGCCGGTTTACCTCCGTTTTGTTCCCGGCAGCATTCAGATCTCTTAAAGGGGTGGGGCGCAAAAAAAGAACAAAGAGAAGCCAGGAGAGCCCCGCACTCACTATCCTTACACCGGATCAAATATTTGTCACATCCAAAAAGCAGGTACCTGAAAGCTGCGCTGGGACTCGCTAAAGTGGGCGGGGTCACACTTAATTGTCTGCAAACTCCGGAGCTGGTGGGAAAACATTTCTAAGCTCCGGAGCTGGGAGCCATTTGCAGCGCAGCTTAGGGGTCGTGTATAAAACGCCCATAGTGAAAGATGTTCTTCACCAGGAGGTTACTTTTAAAGTCCTTAGTTAGATGTTGTTCTTAAAGTCCATGGCTAGGTGATGTTGTCGCCAGGGCAGGAGTCTTGTTGGAGGCAAGAAGGGCCGTTGTAAAAGGCTGTTTCTTAAGTCACACCCCCGTTCTTCAAACAAAGAAACATGGGTCATATTTGGCACTAGGAGACATACAACTCCCTTTTGATGGCCACGCGGCTCAGCTCCTTTTCCCCTTGATCCTATTTTTATTAGAAGCTTCCTAGAAAGCAATCCGTTTTCCCCACTCCATTTCTCTTATTCTCTCTCTCTCCCACCACCCCATCCATTACTTCCTAGCAGAACTTCTCCAGGAATGCCACAAGGCAGTCTCGGATTACCGGGAGGTGTGTGTGTCGGGGGGGGGGGGGGGGACCCCAGCATGATGATATCACTCTTCTGAGGCTCGGCTGCTGTTGGCTGAAGGTGGAGGGGGTGGGCCCTGGGAGGGGTTTTTGGAAGCTAACTTTTTGGGTGAAATGTGCTAGAACAAGACGCACTGCCCGGCTGCTTAAAGGATCAGTCGTGGAGAGACCCTGTGCCTGAGAGGATCTCCTCCCCCACTGCCAGCCCCATCCTCCTGCCCAGGACTGCGAGGTAAAGGCAGCAATCAGAGATGTTGTGTGTTGTGTTTTGTTTTTAAATAACAAAATGCGTACTTAGAGGTGAAGCGACAGAAGGCGGTAGTCCAGTAAGAAGAGATTTGTATATTATGCATGTCTGCCGGTTTGGTTTTCTTTCTGGATCTTGGATCTTCTTCTGGGGATCTTGTCGGGGGCTGATGCAGAGCTAGGAAAAATTCCTTCCCAGCTTACAGTTTTTGGAATCTCCCATCTCTCTCTCTCTCTCTCTCTCTCTCTCTCTCTCTCTCTCTCTCTCTCTCTCTCTCTCTCTCTCTCTCTCTCTCTCTCTCTCTCTCTCTCTCTCTTTGGAGTTGCACTTTTTTATATTCCAAATCAAATAAACGTATCACAGCTTTGAGTTCCTGGCATCCAGACTGGGAGGTGTGAAAGAGACAAGATGCTCCTACTTTCCACGGAGCCTAGGGTGTAGCTCAATTGTAAACCTTGTGCCTTGAGTTCGAAAGATGCCAGTTGAGATCCTCAGTGCCTCCAGGGTGAACCTATGAGACAGGTGCCAAAGGTGGCACTCGGAGCCCTTTCTGTGGGCACTCAGCATCGCCCCTTTACAGCCATCTGTATTCAGGTTAAATTGCTACATTGGCACTTTGGAAAAAAACAGTGGGTTTTGAATCACAGTTTAGGCACTCAGTCTCTAAAAGGTTTGCCATCACTGCTCTATGGACAACTGGGGAGGAACTCATGCAGATCTGCCAATAGACCCCATAGATTAGCTTCTGCCATCTGGTGGAGGCTTCTCCATGCTGGCAAGGTTACAGTGCCCATCAGCTGCATCATAGGCAGGAGTTGTAGTTGGGAAAAAGTTTCCCAGGTTGGGAAAAGCTGATGCAGCCAATAAAGAGATGAGTAGAGATGTGGTGGGAGGCAGCTTGCCGTGTTCCTAATTCTCCCGGCAGATTTTTGTTTTCCCCACTCTGAAACAAGATACCCAATCAGATTATTTGTGTAACAAATAGAGATGTCTCTGATCTTTCTCTGCGGCTGGCTGTGTTTCGACAGCTACCTTAAGATGGGGCAGCTTGGAGGGTGATTTTTGGTCTTCTTCCTGTGAACTTGCTAAATTGTCCCATGGGAGGGAGCCAGGTATGAATTAAACAGAACGTCATGGAAGCACCTGGACTTAAGATCTTACAGGGGATAGATGGTTGGGACATCATCAACCTGAGAAATGCCTGCCTCCAGGACTGGAAATTCTATGGACATCTTAACGAACATCCTAGTGTTCATGGGATAATAATAACCATGTCCTGTCAAGTCAATTCTGACTTAACGGTAACACTTTACAGGGTGTTCCTGGCAGTTTAGCGGGGGGGGGGCATTGCCCCAGGTATCCTGGTGTGATGATGCCAAAATACTATTTGTACTTGGTAGTATTCTGCACCTTCCTTGCTTAAGGGGGCAGGCATGGAAACTGTGTTTTGCCCTAAGTGACACAGACCGTAGTTTCCCGGTCAAGAGTACTCGGAGGTACCATTCCCTTTTTTTCCAGGGGTGTGTCAGGGGTGCCCTGGGGCTGTGCAGCTTTCCCAAGGCCACACAGGCTGCTTCTACCCACAGGAGGCATGGTGGGGAATGAAACAAATGCCCAGCCTCTGGCGCCAGAGCTAGAGAGACCTAAACCACTGAGTTATCCAGCCAGTCTTAATGAGGAAAGTACTGTATGCTTACTTTAAACCAAGCCCAACAACTTGTCCGTTTGTCAAGCAGATATAATTGCAGGAATAATAACTCCATTGCCAGGCTGAGCCTCTGAGACCTGAGCTCCCTAAATTAACGAGGCAGAAAGAGATGGCTTGCTAATTGTTGGCAAGTCGGGGCAGTCAAGATTCCCCAGACGTTATTAGCATTTCTTTCAACTTAGTAGAAAGCTCCTGTCTGTCTCCTTTGATTCCAGCTGCTCTGGTACTTTTTTATATAAATTCAGATGGCTCCGGATTAAGGGAATCCAGCCCTATGCCAATTCAGGCTCTCTGGCGGATCCTTCAAGCCAGGGAGATTAGTGGGGAACAGTAATGAGAGACCTTGCAAGGTTGTTGTGAGATCAACGTTTAGCAAATTAAAGGAGGAGTGTGGTGGGAAAGGACATGCAGTGGTCAAGTTTAAACTCTCCGGGTACCTCTCCAGGGTATCAACTTCCCTAAAGAGACTTAGGAGCCAAAGCATATAGATGACTGCAGGGCACTTGTTTCAATTAAAGGTTGCTTACTGTTTTGTGCCACGAGTATGGAATGTCAAATACATTTTTGGAATGTCAGCTAACATTTTCCCCCTGGTAGTTTGCTGCTGTTTATATTTTCCCTGGCGGTGAGAAGCAGTTGCTTGTAGGGTGTTGTGGGTGTGGACACTGACCCATAAGAAGTATTGGGCTGGATCAGACCCAACAACTCAGCGGCTGGTACAACTCTGTGGTGCTGTGTGGTTTCCATAGAAGGGAACAGCCCCTTCTAATTCACCCTGTTCTGAGTGCCTTCTCCACTTGCTGATTTTGCTTTGGCCCATGATGGAAACATGCGAGCTTGTGGTGGTGGAGGAGGTGGTGGTGGGATCACTGCAGTTTGTAAGTATTTATTCTTAATTAACATTCTCAGCTTTGTTGCAATGAGAAAGAGGCTCAAGACCTGAATGCAACATCTGTCTTCTGCAAACTGCGAGCTAGCTCAGTGGTTCAGGTCAGGTCAGGAGTTTGATTCCCACACTGTGCCATGGACTGGGTTGGATGATTCATGGTTCATCACCTCGTGTCCAACCATTTTCAAGCATTGATGCCCTGAATATCCAACACTTTCAGCAATAGTTGGAGTTCATGATGAGTATTTTTTCACATATATCCTGTCCTACCTTCTAAGAGCTGCCTAGATGCACTAAGTACATCCAATCTCACCTGATTTCAGAAGCTAAGCAGGGTCGGCCCTGGTTAATACTTGGATGGGAGACCACCAGGGAATACCAGGTGCTGTAGGCGCCTGGAGTAGGAACTGGCAAGCCACTCCAGTATTCCTGCCAAGAAAAACTCCATGTACATGGAGTCACGAAGAGCCAGTCACGACTGTAATGACACAACACACACACACACACACCTTCCAAGAGTTCAAAGGAAACTTTGTGGTTCTCTGTCTTTCGGTCTTCTCTCTTTTATTGATACAACAATCATGTGTGGGAGATGATGCTGAAAGATGGAGGGCTATGAGCTTCACTGGATGCCGTGGGGCTAGGCACTAAATCCTGGGATCCTGGATGTGTTTCCAGCAGCCTAACCTGGACACTGGTTGGGCACGGAGGGGTTGTATGGTAACTGAAAGGATCCGCCCAAAAGAGCAAGTCTGAACATGGCTGGACGGTCCTATGGGTCTGTCTCGAGCCAGACACAACAGGATTGGGGGGGGGGGTTCAGATCGTGAAGACTGTCATTCAGAGACGTGTGGGGTTTGGTGGTTTCCCTGAAGTGGTACTAGATGTGCTGCTACTACCTACAGCAAAATGCATTCGATGGGTCTCTTCTGGAATTAATGTAGCTCTTATGGAAACCTTTGATTCAAGACTATACAGAAGAAGGGTGGGAAACCGGAACCCTCCAGAGATCTTTTGGATTGGAGCGCTTGTAATTCCTTGCCGTTAATGATGCTACCTAGGGCTGCTGTTGCCCCCTTGCCCCCAAATAAATAAATAAGTCTAGAGGCCTGTAGTTGTCCAACCTAGTGGGGGATCATGGGATGTGCAAGCTGTCTTTGAGCTTCTTCATGTAGAGACACCGGGTATCATCCTACTGAAATCCTTGCATTGGCAATGTTAACCGTGCAAATACTGGTAGTTAATTGCAACATATGGAAGGTTGTCCATTGAGCAACTACACATAATCAGCAAATAACGCAAACCACTTGTGTGATTAACGTTCTGTACAGTGGCTGTAGTTCCTTAAAAACAGCATGTCTACGTAGAGGTGCATACACTTGCATGCCTGGATGCCAGTACAGTGCATCTTACTGAAAAGTAAGCCCAAATATATGCAGTGCGGCTCCCTCCCAAATAACAGCACAGGATTGCAACCTTAAGCAAATTGTCCAGGGGTGAAGGCTGTAATATCCTAGAGCAGTGTTGGCGAACCTATGGCACGGGTGCCAAAGGTGGCACTCGGAGCCCTTTCGGTGGGGCACCCAACATCGCCCCTTCACAGCGACCTGGATTCAGGTTAAATTGCTGTATTGGCACTTTGTGAAAAATTAGTGGGTTTTGAATCGCACTTTGGGCACCTGGTCTCTAAAAGGTTCGCCATCACTGTCCTAGAGGGACCAATCTCAACAGCTTGCATGGACCTCATGACGCTGCCTTTGTAATCTGTGATGATGCAGCATCTCCATGCACCTGTTCTGGCAAATGAAAGTTGCATTTCTTGTTGGTGTGAACGATTGCAGGAACCCTCTGCCACCCAGGTTGGCAGCGACACGAGACTGTCACAAAGCATTCCTTGAAAGTCTGAGGGCAGCTTAATACGATAGCGGGAGACCACAGCCATGCCTGAGACCACGATTCTTGCCAAATGGGTATTGTCAGTTGGGCAGGCTCCAGCGTAATCCCATTGCAAGTGTGTACGTGTGTGTAGGGCAACTCGCTATTGTTTCCTGACCCTTCAAGGGTTAAGTTGACTGTTCAGGCCCAATCCCTGTGCAGCATGGAAGTGTACCGCCTAGCATGGACCATGCACGCTGTTTGATGTGTCAAGACTCGCATGGCTTCTGGCATTTTATGTTTAATATCAGGGATATCCTATGAGATGCCCCTGTTTCTATAGCAAGGAGTGTTATGAAATTTATGCATGCCCACTAGGGTCCCTGCAAGATACCCCCACGCCTGCAATTTAAGAGTGATGTTAGTCTGTGGAACTCCCTGCCACAAGATGTGGTGATGGCATCTGACCTGGATGCCTTCAAAAGGGGATTGGACAGATTCCTGGAGGAAAAGTCCATCACGGGTTACAAACCATGATGGAGATGTGTCAATGCATTCCTATGGGAAACCGCTGCTCTACTTACAAAAGTTTTTTCTTATGAGCATGTGCTCGGAACAGATAAAATTCGTAAGTAGAGGTTTTAGTGTAGTAGCCCTCAGGCATTTTGGGACGGAAAAAGTAGACCTTGGCCTGTTCAAAGTTGAACAGCCCCGTGCTAGATGTCTGTCTATGAACTACTCCTTTCCTGTGTTTGAGTGACTGCCAGGGAGTAATAATCATGGTTTGGGGAAACTAAAGCCACATCTCAGTTTTGCTTCACGTGGAAACTATTCCCTACACATGGCCTTTCTGACTGCTTCACGTGCTGTAACGTGGACGACAAAAGGCGAATCGCAAAAGAAACGGGCAGCCAAAGAAGTGTGGTACACAGCAAACAGGCCAAGAAGCTAGGTTCCCATTTCCCTCTGCCCTTAGCCCCCTCCACGTTGAGCTACTTCAAAGCAACGTGGTTGAGCAACCGATCTTCACAATAAATAAACTCTTTGGCTGAACTTTGGGGAGCTTTAACGATTCCCAGGCAGGGAAAAACAAATTGCGCTCAGTAAAAAAAGGAAAGGGGAATAATGTATCTGTTGACTCTTTTGGATGTAACTTAAACTATATGGTACTTAAATCCAGACATTCAGTCATGGAAATCTGTGTTGTGACATCATAGTAAGCCACAGGGGGGAAATCACACTTTATTATATGTAGATTACATTTTTTAAAAATTCAAGATGAAGTGTTTGGTTTTTCTGTCTCTTCTTGATGCTTGTGTCTGCTGGAGAAGATAGCAACAAGCAGAGGACAACAAAAGGGGGAGGCAAATAATATTCCCATTTAAAGGAATTGTTTGAAATATTGCAGCTTCTTATTGAGCTGGGGGTGAATCACGCTAAGCAGGGAACTGATATTTGTTTCTCATCATGTTTTGCCCAGTTTTTTTCCAGGGAAAGTTTGCCCTCTGCCTTAGGAAGGGCTGGATTGGCGGTGATGTAATTGTTCTACACCGAGATGTGTTCGGTGTGTGGATGTAGACGCAGCGCTGTCTGTCCTGTTCTTTCCTGGACCTGGAATCAGCGTTTGTACTTCAATTAGTAGAATATGATTGTCTTTTGGTGGCTGGGTAGCTCAGTGGTTAGAGATGGGGAGTTCAATTCCCCCCACGGTGCCTCCAGGGAGAAGAGCCAGCCTGGGTAACCCCAGGCAAGGCACTCAATCCCAGAAGTGACCCCCCCCCAGAAGAAGATAAAGGTCAACCACCTCTGAGTATTCTCTACCTGGAAAACACTGAAAAGGGTCACCCTACGGCAGAGTTGACTTGAGAATCATGACAATGGTTGTCTTCGGGCAGCAGAGTCCACAAGAAGTGTGTTTTGTATTTTGATTAGATGTAACAAAGTCCATCACAGCTTACAAACCGTGATGGAGATGTGTAATCTCCAGGCTTAAAACCGGGGTCCTTCAAGGGCCAGATGCAGGGGAGTGGGATCAGGAGACAGAGATCTAGTCTCGTGCCCTCCCAGACACATTTGGTGGGTCCACTGTGAGATACAGGAAGCTGGAGTAGATGGGCCTTTGGCCTGATCCAGCAGTGCTCTCCTTATGTTCTTCTTCTTATGTTCTTCTTCTTAGTCTGTAGAATTCCCTGCCACAGGATGTGGTGATGGCATCTGGCCTGGATGCCTTCAAAAGGGGATTGGACAGATTCCTGGAAGAAAAGTCCATCACAGGTTACAAACCATGATAGAGATGTATCATCTCCAGGCTTAAAACCGGCGTACTTCAAGGGCCAGATGCAGGGGAGTGGTATCAGGAGACAGATATCTAGTCTCGTGCCCTCCCAGACACATTTGTTGGGGCCACTGTGAGATACAGGAAGCTGGACTAGATGGGCCTTTGGCCTGATCCAGCAGGGCTCTTCTTACGTTCTTATGTTCTTATGTTCTTAAGATAGATGCACCGGTGAACCAGCCCAGAGTGAAAAGTCAAACCAACCTTTCTGTCTTAACGTCCCTCAGATGACCTCCTTCTTCCTTTCTTTCCCCTTCTAGCAAACCAGCCCAGCTGCCTCCTTTCAGCCTTCCTCTCTGAACTCTGCCAATAAAGGGCTTGCTCTCCGATCGTTTCCCCCCAAAATGGAAAGCGTTCTTGATTTTAGGCCGAACCACTGCTTGGTTGTCTTGTTCCTCTCGACGTACCTGAGCCACCTGACCCTCGCCCAGAATGTATACCAGCCATACAATCCTTACGGCTACCCTCAGGACAGGCATGAGCAGGAAGGACCTGCACCAGCGCCTGCCGGTACCCGCAAGATCCAGCTGCGATTGGCGGGGGAGAAGAGGAAACACAACGAAGGGCGGGTGGAGGTCTTCTACGACTCTGAGTGGGGGACCGTCTGTGACGATGACTTCTCCATCCACAATGCCCATGTGGTCTGTCGGGAGCTGGGGTACATGGAGGCAATCTCCTGGCTCCCTGGCTCCAAGTTTGGCAAGGGAGAAGGTAAGTTCTTTCCTTACGTCCTAGCAGGCGTGTCCAAACTTCAGCCCTCTTGACGTTCTTATGTTCTTAAGATAGAGGGACGCTCTTCTCCCTCTCACAAAATACCAGAACTAGGGGACATCCACTCAAACTGAGGGCTGGGAGAGTAAGAACAGACAAAAGAAAATGTTTTTTCACCCAGCGTGTTGTTAGTCTGTGGAACTCCATGCCATAGGAGGTGGTGATGGCATCTGACTTGGATGCCTTCAAAAGGGGATGGGACAGATTCCTGGAGGAAAAGTCCATCACAGGTTACAAACCATGATGGAGATGTGTCATCCCCAGGCTTAAAACTGGGGTATTTCAAGGGCCAGATGCAGGGGAGTGGTATCAGGAGACAGATATCTGGTTGTGTGCCCTCCCAGACGCATCTGGTGGGGCCACTGTGAGATACAGGAAGCTGGACTAGATGGACCTTTGGCCTGATCCAGCATGGCTCTTCTTATGTTCTTATGTTCTTATATTATTGTTATTTTTTTTTAAAAAAGGAGGCAAAACAAGCATTTCAAAGCATTGTGGGATCCATCGCAATGATCTCCAGAAGAGGACTTTCTCATCTTCTTATTTCCATCTTTTCTGACTCCTGTGCTCTACAGGCAGAATCTGGCTGGACAATGTCTACTGTACTGGCAGAGAAACTACTTTGGCCGAGTGCACCTCCAACGGTTGGGGTGTGTCAGACTGCAAGCATACCGAGGATGTGAGTGTTGTCTGCAGTGAAAAGAGAATCCCTGGGTTCAAGTTCGATGATTCCCTGCTCAACCAAATAGAGGTAAGTGCGACACAGAACCTAAATCCTTGCGCCTGGACTGATTGCTGTGAAGGCATTCCTATTCCATTTAGACCAGTGGTTCTCAACCTATGGGTCCCCAGATGTTCCTGGACTGCAACTCCCAGAAATCCCTTTCAGCACAGTGAGTGGTGGAGGCTTCTGGGAGTTGCAGTCCAGGAACATCTGGGGAACCACAGGTTGAGAACCACTGATTTAGAAGAAAACTGATAAGTGAACAGTTGGGAAACCCGGACCTCCGATCGCACTGTCTGGAGGCAAGAGATACAACATGGTCTACATAAATTTGAAGAGGCATTTGTCCAACAGGCAGAGGGAAAGAGGCAGGCACGGAAAGAACGATACTCGAGGACCGGGCAAGAAACAGAATACATCTGCCCCCAGTGCGGTAGAGACTGCCATTCCCGAATTGGTCTATTTAGTCACACTAGGCGTTGTTTTTAGGATCTCTACTCCAGGCATGATACCATAGACTTTCGAGACTGAAGGATGCCAATGATGATAAGTGAGCAATCCAATATGAATCAAGGTGTGAGGCTCCTGCAGGCCATGTCCGTTCCTTGATGGACTATCCCTCCCAGGGTTCCCCGATGGCCAATCGCTGGATGGCCAAAAATAACATCACCGTATTCTTTATTTCTCTAGGCGTAATTTGTTCCAAGGTGAGGTCATTGGTTCTGGAACCAGATGGTTGGGAGTTCAATTCCCCCACCGGGCCTCTAGGGAGAAGAGCCATCCTGGGTGGCCTTGGGCAAGCTGCACCATCCCACAGATGCCCCCAAGATAACGGTCAAACCCCTCCTGGGGATTCTCTGCCTAGACCAGTGGTGGCAAACCTTCGGCACTCCAGATGTTTTGGACCACAACTCCCACAGTCTTTTGTCATTGGCCATACAAGCTTGGGATTCTGGGAGTTGTGGTCCAAAACATCTGGAGTGCTGAAGGTTTGCCACCATTGGCCTAGACCAGTGGTTCTCAACCTGTGGGTCCCCAGATGTTTCTGGACTGCAACTCCCAGAAGCCTCCACCAGTCGCTGTGCTGGAAGGGGTTTCTGGGAGTTGCAGTCCAGGAACATCTGGGGACCAATAGGTTGAGAACCACTGGCCTAGACTCTCCTCCAGAGAGTAATCATAATTATTATGTTTACTGTTGTTTTGCTGTTTTATTTTTATTGCATTATTGGAAACCACCCGGAGTTCTGTTAGAAGATAGATAGATAGATAGATAGATAGATAGATAGATAGATAGATAGATAGATAGATAGATAGATAGATAGATAGATAGATAAGTCAAAATCGACTTGATGGCATAGCATGATGATGATGATGATGATGATGATGATGATGATGATGATGATGATGATGATGATGATGATGATGATGATGATGATGAATGATTTGCTCCAATGTGGGCAGGCAGCTATGTTTAGAAACAGAGCTGAGGTGGGATGCCTGTATACACCAGGGTTGCCAGAAGCAGTGTTGAGGACTAAATCCTGAAGCAAAACGGATGATCCGGACTGTGCCGATGAGATAAAGATAGAAGATGTACTGATCTGATAGCTGGTTCTCCCCACCCCCACAACAATCCTGTGAGGTAGTCTGGCTGAAGAGAAAGATGACTGGCCTGAAGTCACCTCAGGAGCTTCATGAGGTGATCGGGAACATCGGCCTGTGTCAGCTCCTGTCAGGGCCAGATGCAAACACGGCAGGGCAAACTCTCACTCCTTTAAGAATGTGAGGACGCTCATGGCTCTGGGATCGCAGGAGGATTAGCACAGAGAGCTAAGAAGGAGGGGAGGCACCCTTCTCTGGTTGCCACATGGCCTGGCCAGTCCACACCCTGCACAGTCAACTTGTACTGGAAAGATGAGGAAGGCTGGTTGCTCCTGAGTTTCTGTGTTACAAACATCCTACCCTTGGAAAAGGGGATTTGTTGAGTGTTGATCATGTGTGATGGTCACAGCCTGCCATTCGGTTCGCTTCTCATGGTTGGGAAACCAGTTTGCACTGTTTAACGGCCAATCTTCAGGAGCGAAGCACATTTGTGGTTGCCGGTTGGAGCTCCCAGCTGCGAACCTCTGCTTGAACCACATCTCTGGGACCCTTGATATGACGTCAGCTCCGAGGAGGCCTTATCTCTGACCGGCAGTTCAGCCATCCATTTAAGGGACTCTGTGTCTCCTCCAAATGGAGCAATGGGGTAGACAAGCTCCCTGCTGCTCCAAATCACAACCCCAGTGCTCAACTCACTCTCTTCCTTTGAACATATGCCCTTATTAAAGAAGAACCAAGTATGGTAAAATGCCTTTTGTCCTCTTCCGTTAAGGAGTAGGGGGCTCCCTTGGGGATGACTCAGAGCAAGAGAGGAGGTCACTGAGTATCCGAGATGGATTTGTCATTCGCTGGCTTCCCAAGAGCCACACTTTGAGTTCTCAGGGCAGAGGCTGGGGGCGGTGAGGCAGGGGGGACATGGAACACAGTCCAGACAGAGGTCATCTCTCTCTGGGATGCTTCACATATTAATCATACCCAACCCTGCTTCTCTGCCTCTGTTGTTCCATTTGCTAAGGACAGAAACGCCTGGAGGTTAGTTAAAGGTCGCTTCTGGGGAATCGCTTTTGGGCATGCCTCATTTTTCCTCGAAGGTTGCAAAATCTTGCAGGGATGGGGAATGGAAGTATCATTAAATTTTCCGTGTCAGAAAAAACAAGCAAAACAGTTCCCTTGTTAACCTACCAATTTCTCTGTGGTGAGTCTTAACGCTTGTCCATGTAGCGCCTTTGAAGATGGGTAGGAAAATACCTCAAATGTTGGCCTTACCCAAAACTGCTGCCTTCCAGATGTGATTGCCTACCATTCGCATTATCCATAGCCAATCCTGCAGTGAGGGGGAGAATGGGATGTGTGGTCCAACTCGTGGGGAGGGTAGTGGGCTGGAATGGCTGCCATCGACCCAATGCGCCCCAGGGGTTCAAGCAAGGACTTGGCAGTTACATCATGTCCGTTTTGTCTCTGTTAGTGTTGCTTTTAGGAGCGGTACAAAAAATGTTACTTCACGTCTGTCACGCAACTACTGAAATTTGCCTCGAACACACCCCCGGAACGGGTGCTAAGCACGACAATCCTGTCCCTGGTGCTGGGGTAGGGTTTTCCCTTGTCACTCTTTCTTCCCGCTTTCTGTTCCGAGACAAGACACCGTGTAGTAACAACTGTCACACAACAAAACATTCGTTTCTCTCAGAAAACTGTGTCCGGTTTTGTTTGTTTTTATTTTGACTTTTCAGAAGCGAAATATTGAAAAAGAATTTTTAAGGCCCTCCCCCCCACCACCACAAGAAAGGAAAAAGGAAGCTAGACAAATTCAGTGTTTGTCACGGTACAAGACCGTGAGGTAACACTTGTCACGAGACAAGTTATCATGACCATAGGAACACTGAAACAGGGACAAAACCACGTGATTGTGCGACCAACGCTGTCACGGTACAAAACTAGTTGTGGAACAAGGAAGGACGTGAAGTAACCACTGTGGGGAGCAGTTCATGCTGACCCATTAAGTTCTGATTGATACAGAGAGTAGGGGACATTCTAGACCTGCGGAAGGCATGGGCATTGACCAATACAGAACAGCAGTGCAGAACACATATTCTTCAGAGGAAGGGGAAATCCCAGCCTCCATCGGTATGAACCAGCCAGGCCGCTCCTGTCTCTGCAGCCTTGATCTGGGAGGAAAATTATTGCTCCTCTGCCCAAGAGATCTTGATGTCCACCATCTCTGGAGACAGGCCTTCTTCCAGCACATGGGGGCCTCCTGTCCGAGAGCCTGCAGTTTTTCCTCCATGCACGTGGATGAGAAAGCTTCACACATCGCACAGCGCCACAGGGGAGGCTTCAGTAATGGGAAAACAGACAGTTTACAGGCAATGCCTGGCTGCACAGCTGTTTAAGCTATTATCACTCACTGTACCCTTCAGGCTAAAAGACGATCCAGGGTGCTACAACGGAGATCCATTTATTTCTCTCTTTAAAACAAGGTAAAAGGTAAAGGTAACAATTCCCCCTGTACATGCGTGCTAGTCACGTCTGACTCTAGGGGCGGTGCTCATCTCTGTTTTTAAGCCGAAGAGCCAGTGTTGTGCAATTCCGTGGCCATGTGGCCAGCATGGCTGCAAGGGAACACTGTTTTTCCTTCCCACGTTTTACGGTGGCACCTATTTATCTACTTGCATTGACATGCTTTCAAACTGCTAGGTTGGCAGGAGCTGGGGTGAACAGTGGGAGCTCACTCCGGTGCGTGGCACCTGGGATTCGAACCACCGAGCTGCTGACTTTGCAGTCAATGGTTTTCAGAGCCTTAGTCTGCTGAGTCACCAGGGCCCTCTATTTAAAACAGGAGTCCTCTCTTTTTCTGAAGGCAGCATTTAGAATAGGCAGGCATAATGCTGGGCAGCTCGGAGTATTCCGGGGTGTCTGGGACTACAGGCCACTGTGAGATACAGGAAGCTGGACTAGATGGGCCTTTGGCTTGATCCAGCATGGCTCTTCTTATGTTCTTATGTTCTTATGTACTTAAACAGGAAATGCATTGTATGGGCATTGACAGTCTTGACACACTGCTCTTGTTTGCCTAGTGCTCTGGATGATGATGATGATGATGATGATGATGATGATGATGATGATGATGATGATGATGATGATGATGATGCACTTGGGTCAATATAGAATTTCCAGCCACCTTCTGAATCAGGAAGATGGGTGTGCCATTAGCTGGATTCTTTTTCTAAATCCTGACCTTGGTTGATTCATGCTACGGGCTGGAGCAAATATTTACTCACAGTGGAAAAATATCTTTCTCAGGTCATATCCATCCCCACCAGTCTCTGGGTGGTTTTCCAGCGATGTTTTTAGAGTGGGTGTATATATTTATCAACACAATTGGGATTTCCTCCAAAGAGCCATCTGCTGTGGTTTAGCAAATTTGCTGAACTTAGTAAAAGTTGGCTCCAGATCTGCAGAAACCAAGCGGCACGTGAATCTCTGCACATGTTGAATGGCCGCAGAGGAGAATCAGATGAAAACTCGGAGAACTGTCCAGTGGAAGAGGGCAGCCGCTGATAGTTAGTTAGGTGGAGACAGCACAGATTAAAAAAAACGGGGTGTGGGTTGTGGAACCAACTGCCAAGTGAGGCACAGTCCCTGCCTGCCTTCAAAAAAGCACTCAAGGCTTTTCCGAGAGGCATTTGGCAACCATTAGGTTTTGGGGTTTTTTGGGGGTGGGGGTGGAGAGGCATTTTGCCAGGTATTTTTCTAGTTTTAAATTTTTCTTTCTCTGATATTTCTAGCATTGTGTGTCTAAGATCTGCTTTTATTTATTATTGTTGTTAATCGCCCGGTGTCCCGGAGTTCCATTGGGAAGACGGGTGGTATAAAAATCCATAAATAAATAAATAAATAAATAAATAAATAAATAAATAAATAAATAAATAAATAAATGCTGCAGGATGGGCAAACAACAACAACAACAACAACAACAACAACAACAACAACAACAACAACAACAACAGTGAAAATGTTCCTGTTGTTGCACTTCTGGGGCAAGTTGCTCTTCACCTGTTAGGTTTCTGCCTGCTTTCTGCTTGGTAAAGGCGGGCCAGCCCTGTTGGAAATCCGGAAGCCAACCTACCCAATGTGTCTGGCATTGGGACATGAAATATGATAAAATGAGTTTGAAGAGAAATTGTTCCAGTGAATAAGCCAAGATTCCTTGTTATTTCCATTGGTTTTATAGGACAGCTGTTATTCCCATTAGTTTCGCTGCAATAATATGCAAGCTCTGTTTTCCTGTACATTATGGCAAGGAGGTTTTGATTCTAATGCCCCCCTAAGGAACAGGAGAAATGGAAGAGAGTTATCCAATTCTTTCGATACCTATATGCAAAATTGAAATCTAACTCGCTGTTAAGGGGGGATCAAAACGAAACATATGCTCAGTGAAGCAGGCTTACAAAGTACCTGCTGAGAAAAAAAATCATCGTGGGAGGAAGTAGAAAGAAATAATTAGAAATTAGCAATTCTCCATGCTGGAATTGTAGTTCCTATTTTTCTGCATTGTAAATACAGGTGGGTAGAGCCCAATGTTGCCCCACCTACAGCTCACTTCACCCTCTGAGCACCAATCCAGTTTCCAGGGATGAGGCCCAGCACTCCTCGGGCACTTTTGACACAATCCTGTTAGCCTGTGCTAGATCCCACATGTTAGCCTGTAAACGTTGTTCCCATTGCGTGCCTGTACGAACCTTATTGGGAAAGCAGGACTGAAGAACAGAACAAAGACTTATATGGACTTGCTTGGATATAGCCTTCAAATGTTGGTGTTGCACGGATCTGGTAAAACCATTATCATGCCGAAATATCCTCTGCAGATAATAAGAACTATGACATATTTCATAAAAATTGGCTGTATGTGTTTGGCCAACACTTGAGCCGGAGACAGGATGTAAATTAGAACAAAGGCGAAGGGTTGTGAATGCAGTGTGTGCTTTCTTCCCCTCTTCCGGGCATGAAACTCTTAAGTAGAGGACTGAAAATTTCATTGCCCGTGGAAGCTGTGAAAAAGCTCTGAAGTCTTTTCATAAAATCTCCTGACAAATCATTCTTAGACAGAGCTTGGGTAAAATTGCTCCCTTGGACTACAATTCCCAGTATCCACTAGCCAGCAGGGCCACAGACCCATTCTCTTTCTGGGTTGCAATCCCAAAACCAAAATGTATTACCCTATAGCACTTAATGGGGCATGGTGGCTCAGTGGACTAAGGCTTCCGAAAACTGTCGGCTGCAAAGTTGGCAGCTCAGCGATTCAAATCCCAGGTGCCACGCAGCGGACAGAGCTCCTGCTGATCACCCCAGCTCCTGCCAACCTAGCAGTTCGAAAGCATGTAAATGCAAGTAGATAAATAGGTACCGCCGTAAAAAGCGGGAAGGTAAAACAGTGTTTCCTTGCAGCCACACCGGCCACGTGACCATGGACTTGCACAACACTGGCTCTTTGGCTTGAATATGGAGATGAGCACCACCCCTAGAATTGGACATGACTAGCACACATGTGCATGGGGAAACCTTTACCTTTTTATAGCACTTAAAGCACTTTGGGAAGTTTACAAGTTAATTATTCAGGCTACACATTGTCCCCAGCCCGGAGAGCTGGGTATTCATTTTACCGACCTTGGAAGGATGGAAAACTGAATGAACCTTGAGGCAGCCAACCTGGGATTGAACCCTGGGTCATGAGCACAGTTTTGGCTACAGTATAGTGTTCCCATGCAATGTTCCTCAGCAGAAATGAATCTGAACTAGCAGCAATGATTGTTATTTCATGAGTCTGCTCTTTTCCCCTGTGAAATACAGAAATACTATGCAAAAGCAAAATGTGCTGCCGGTATTCTTCCCCATTATGCTTAAAGCACTCTGGGGGTAGTTTACTATTTAAATATGCAGGCTACAGAATATCAGTTGCTTTCCATCAATCTTTTCCTCTAGAACAGTGATGGCGAACCTTTTATAGACCGAGTACCCAAATTGCTATTCAAAACCCACTGAGTTTTTTGTAAAGTGCCAATGCAGCAAACCTGATTACAGGTGGTTGTGAAGGGGCGATGACGGGTGCCCACAGAAAAGGCTTCGAGTGCCACCTTTGGCACCCATGCCGTAGGTTCGCCAACACTGCTCTAGAAGCAGAATTCTCTCTTTCTTTACAGAATACCCAGTTCATTGTGTTCTGAGTTCATTGTACCTTCCTCACTTTTTCCAGATCAGACCTGTAGGAATTGGAGAGAGGAGGGTTAATAAAAAGTTGAATCTGCAGTATTATTTTAGCTGGTGTGGACAGGCTCCTGTGGTCTTCCAGGACTACTGTCCCTTTAATTAAAAGCTTTTGCCTATGTTCAGCATAGGCTAACTAATCAGCCTCTGTTCTTCATAATAACAAGAAGAAATGAAAAAAAAATACTAATAATGAGTGAAAAGCAGTAAAAATGACGACTAATTAAGAGACATTTAATCAACAATTGTTTGTGTTGAACAGAAGACAAATTAAAGGTCACAGCTAGCAAGAAGGAACACTTTAATTTATATTGCAAGTGTCCTTTAAGGAAGAGGACTTATAAGCATTTGCGATACAGTAGTAGTTTTACCAACATTGCAGTTTAAAAGGAATCAGATTTATGCTTTAGATTCAAGTGTCCTAAATTAAAGTCTGCATTAACACTGCAAAATGAATTAATGACTCTTGGGATGTGGGGACTTTGTATCTTTTATCTTGTATCATTTTGAAATGCTCACTCAGTTTCCAAAGGACAGCTACCTATACAAGAAAGGAGACAGGCAAGGCAAGGGTCATTTCCTCTTAGAAAAAGCGTTGTTGCGTTTTCATACCCACATTTATGCCAGAGTTCTCGGATAAAAACATCTGAATCCCATGACCTTAATAATCAAGAGGGCCGATGGCTTTTAACATACAGAACTCCTTGCGTGAACGCAGGGCCACGTGCATCGTTGTACAGAACACGTGGCACAAAATCTTGGGCAAATCTCGCACGCTCCATTTGCATGGAGATGTTCTTCTTGTGGGCAAAACCCGTTGCCATGTACTGCCTCTAAGTGCCAGAAATGCTGACCTGATCAGACGGAGATGCGCGCGGGAGGCTTCAAAGAACCAAAATGAGGATCAAGCTTTATGTGGCAGAGTTCTTCGGGTAGAGCTAGAGTAGGGCACAGTGGTTAGAGGACGAAGGGTAACTTAGCTCTCCTCCGTTCACTCTCAGACATTTGTCCCCATGGTTGGCATGCAAGGTGGGGCCACTGTGAGATACAGGAAGCTGGACCTAGATGAGCCCTTGGCCTGATCCAGCAGGGCTCTTCTTATGTTCTTCTTATTAGTCTGGTGGAACTCCCTGCCACAGGATGTGGTGATGGCATCTGGCCTGGATGCCTTCAAAAGGGAATTGGGCAGATTCCTGGAGGAAAAGTCCATCACAGGTTGACAAACCATGATAGAGATGTATCATCTCCAGGTTTAAAACTGGGGTACTTCAAGGACCAGATGCAAGGGAGGGGTATCAGGAGACAGAGATCTAGTCTTGTGCACTCCTGGACACACTTGCTGGGGCCACTGTGAGATACAGGAAGCTGGACTAGATGGGCCTTTGGCCTGATCCAGCATAGCTCTTCTTATGTTCTTATATTCTTATGTTCAGAACACGTTGCTTTGCTTTGACAACTTGGACCCAGGCTGGTGTGTTTTGTCTCTTGTTGCTCACGTTGATACAATTCCCGTTCACAGGAAAACAAGAAGTCTGCGTAGCAAAGGCATAGCATTTGTAATCCTTTTCTGCACTTGTTTCATGTCTTTGCTGCAGCAGCCGAGGGTTAAACAGCAAACTCTTGTCTGCTCTTTTTAGAATATGAACATCCAGGTGGAAGATGTGAGAGTGAGACCCATCCTGGCTGCCTTCCGCAAGCGCATCCCTGTCACAGAGGGTTACGTGGAGGTAAAAGAAAGAGGCACCTGGAAGCAGATCTGTGACAAGAACTGGACCCCTAAAAATTCCCGCGTCATCTGTGGCATGTTCGGATTCCCAGGCGAGAGGAAGTACAACGCCAGAGTGTACAAGTAAGAGAGCACTTTATTTTTGTATTAAGAATTATAAACCTACAATACAAAAAACACATAAAACAACACATCTGTGAAGATTCTCAGTCATCCAGGTTCGTTTAACTGGGAGTTGAGTCATGGCTACTGGACTTCTTCTTGAGAGATAGAAACGTTTCGCTGTTCATCCAAACAGCTTCATCGGTCTGAATACAGCTAGTGCAAGAGACCTTCTTATAGTCAGCTTGACCTCTTGTCCCCTGGTCTGATTGGCTCATAAGATGAACAAAGCCTGAATAGGCTCGTTAGGGAGACATTAGTGTCCATGGCCTTAAGGTAAACAATGGCCTAAGGTGCTGAAACCCATCAAGAATGGGTCGTTAGCTGTGACCTGGTGGTGAAAGCTCCTTGATTTGCCTGGGTAGTTTGGAAAGTACAGCCTGATAAGTAGCAGATAGACTATGCCGGAGCCCACCACCTCTGTTGAGGGAGGGATTTTCAATGCTAACATGAATGGCTTCCCTTACTCCTCTCTCAAACCACCTCTCTTCTTTGTCTAATATGTGTACATCCTCATCTTTGAAAGAGTGGCCTTTTTCCTTCAAATGGCCTTTTTCCTTCAAATAAAATGGCCTTTTTCCTTCAAATAAAACAACAAAATATCATAAAGGAAAGGAAACTATTAATCAAAACACACACCAATGTGACAAAAATATAACAAATATAAGAACAATAAACCCTGTGCAAACCACCCCCACTTGGGACTTTAGCAAAATTACAACTCTCATGGTATTGACCAGCCCGTTTTCCTCCAGAAAGACATTGAGTCGTCTCCGGGTGTATATACCCCTTACCTTTCTGAAATACATATACCAACAGTTTATCCCATATTCCATTAAAGTCATTAGACTTACTCAAGCTTTTCCTAATTTTAATTTCACAAGTCAATTTATTATCATTAACAGCCAGATCCCATAACTCCTTATACAATTCCTCCAATATTAATTGATTATTAGATTTCCAATATTTGGCAAAAATCAGCCTTGCGGTCATAACCATTATAATTACCAATTCCCCCTCCTCTTTCTTCGGTTGTGTATCCGCAACCATGTTTAACAATACCAATTGGGGGGACATTTGCATCTTTCCCCCCTAATATTTCTTGTATTTCATTAAAAACCAATGTCCATTCCATTTTCCTTTTCTTACATGCCCACCACATATGTAAATATGTCCCTTTTTCTTTTTTTACATCAACAAATTGGAGACATTTCTTTATTATATTTGCAGTTAGTAAGAGCAGTTTAAAGGGATTTTATGATGCTCTTGATTCCTTGAAGGTAGAGAGGTGGGGCAGGTTTTCCAAACCTCTCTACTCCCCTGTTTGGAACTGCAGGGGTAGAGAAATGGAAGGGTAAGGAAAGAAACAACCCAATTATTTCAATGTTGCCGCCCTTGTCAAGGACAAAAAGGACTCGTTCATTTCTTTAATTTCCACATTGGTTTATCAGGGATGAGATCAGGCAGCTGGACTCGCTGCCGGCATTTAAAAGGGCATTGAAGACCTTGCTCTTTAGGGAATGTTTCGGGTAGCCTTTGGGGTTCTGGTGGCTGTTTTTAGTTCATCTGTCTGCTGGTTCTTGACTTGTCTTGCCGGAGTTTGTTTCTGTAGTTTGGCTGCTGACACAGCTTGCATATTTTTATTTTATTACATTTTTATTATACTGTTACATTCATTATTGTTTGATATTATTGTATTTGATTTGTCATTGTATGATGTTGTACGTTTGAGCAGGTCGTTCTTGCAACATGTTGCACACCGCCCTGGGTTCCTTCGGGAAAATTGGGCGGTTAACAAATACAACAATCAATCAATCAATCAATAAATGTCATCCTACAGCCAGCAACTCCAGGCAGCTGCTGAGCAGATTAGGTTGAGAAACAGTTTATGTTGTTTTTCCTGTCGTTAAGACCATGAGCCATGGACAGAGAGAGAGAGAGAGAGAGAGAGAGAGAGAGAGAGAGAGGCCACTGGGGAACCAAAGGAGAGACGTTTGTCTTCTGGTTCCTTCCTTGTCCTTCTGGATCCCATTAAGGTTGTTTTTCAGGGTTCTTGCTGCCGAATTCCGCTGGCCCCATTTGAGATGGTTTGTTCGCAGGAAATCGCAAGAGAAACGAGAGCAACAAACATCCGTGTATTGCAATTGTGCAATGCCACTTTGCTCTGCTTCCCTCCCCGCACGCATGCACGCACACACAGAAGACCATAACAGACTTGGAAATGTTACTGTTTTAACTATGGGCCTTTTTACACGACCCCTAAGATCCGCTGGCCACTTAAATTCGGACCAGAGATCTTAGGGGTTCGTCGCTCTTCCTGCGTTCCCACCCCCTCCGCACTTCCTGGCTGCTGGCTGCGTGAGGGGAGGGAGAAAAAGAGAAAGAAAAGCATGCCGCTCACCTCCGTTCTGCCTCTCATCTCTGTAAAAGTAGCTCTTAAAGGGGTGGGGGGCAAAAAAAAAAAAAACAGAAGCGAGGAGAGCCCCGCACTCACTATCGTTACACTGGATCAAATAATTTTCACCTCCAAAGAGCAGGTACCTGAAAGCTGCGCTGGGACGCGCTACAGTGGGCAGGGTCGCACTTAATTTCCTGTTAACTCCGGAGCTGGTGGGGAAACATTTTTAAGCTCCGGAGCTGGGAGCCATTTGCCCCGGAGTTTAGGGGTCGTGTATAAACACCCTATAATTTTCAGAATCCTCCAGCCAGCCCGAGTGCTTGGGAATTGAGGGAATCTTGACTTCAGGTGGTCTGGTGTTTTGCTCTGTGCATGACGCCGAGAGATCATATGTTTATGTTAAGCATTTTTCTCTTTGGGGATCTTTAAAACCCGCTGTCTCTTTCTCAGCTGGGTGCACAGCAAGGAAAAAAAGAGGGATCATGTGAGGTTGCTTCTTGTGATCTTGCTTCTATTTGTCAGGAGGTGTTTTCGTCAGCTTGTATTAGAGATGGGAGCATCGTGTTTATGGAGCACCAAGTGCCACTTGCCAGCTGTGGCCAGTCCCATCAGCTGTACCTTAACGGGGATTCCTTGAGAATGGCTGTGCAGGCACTGGTCAAGTCGAGGATAGATTACTGTAACGCTCTCTTCATGGGACTTCCTTTGACCATTACTTGGCGATTGCAGCAGGTGCAGAATGGTCGGTGCGAGCAGATTTGACCATGTCAACCTAATTCTGGCTTGCTTGCACTGGCTGCGCATTGCCTCCCGAATAAGGTTCAAGGTGTTGGTTTTGGTTTACAAAACCCTCCATGGCTTGGGTCCCGAATATCTGGCAGAGCGTATCTCCCAAAGGTTAGATCTGGCCCGGGCCACCAGAGCCTCTATGGCATTCTTGCTCTGGGTGGCCACTACTAGGGAGGCCCACAAGCTTGCAACACGCAACTGGGCCTTCTTGGTGGCCACGATCCTTTAATACAGTTCCTCATGTTGTGGTGACCCCCTTGCCCTGCTTGGAAGAGGCCACAAGCCCCCTTTGGCAGGCCACTGCCACAGGTGCCATAGAGAACTTCCCTCTACAGGCACACTCAGCCAGTCGCAGCCTCCGGTGCCATTGACCGACATCCCCTCCGACCTATCAAGGTGTAACTCACTCTTTCCCACCCCGTTCCTCCCCCTCTTCCTCCAGACCCAAGCAGTTGGTGCCTTTTTCTTCACTGGCTCATGGCGACCCCTGTGAAATGGTTGTTTGACCCCCCCAGGGGGTCCCGACCCCCAGGTTGAGAACCACTCGGTTAGCTGGTGTCTCCCTCTTTCCACTGGGTGTTCCTTATTACAGCCACTGCCTTAGAGAGAAAAGTGCTTCGTCTGAGATGAAACACGTGCAGGCTTGAAGAAAAAAACAAAAATTCCACTGACTTTCTCACTGGTCACTTGGATTTCGGTCTTTTTTACACGTGACTCCCCCGTAGCCCTGCTTGCATGCTTCTCATTTCTCTGGCCTGACTTCTGTTTCCAATAAAGATCCTTTTCCCAAGGGTGGGACTTTGCTTTCACACTGTGGCTCCACAGCTGGGAAACCAGTTTCCAGATTGAGTTTCTGTTCCAACGAGCTGAGTCTGTATCCCTGTGGGCAGCGGATTCATTAAAAGGAGCGCTCCCTTCCACCACCTCCACCACCACCACCACCACCACCCCCTGTGGCCTCCCGTGCCCACAGAACCAAAAATGTCCATTCCCAAAATCTGACTGCAGCTTTTACGTGCTGAGGTAACCCTCGTGAGGCTGCAGTTTCCCCCGACGGTGGGAGGCGAAATGATTCACAGATGGCTCATTCGCTAAAGAAAACAACTTAGTTCATCATCTTTCTTGCCGCCAGACGCTCCTTCCGGAATGTAATTTAGTTTCTGTGTTTGACAGTGCAGTTTTATACTAAAGGAAAGGTGAATTTGAAAAACTCTTGTGAGTTGCCTAACCTACCATGGTGTTTTTTTTCCTGGCTGAACTCAATCAATCCTTTTGCGAACTCGTTCCAGGGTTGTAAGAAGGCTACCGCTGAATGAGACTAGAGCTTGCTACCAGTGTGTTATGACCAATTGTCAATTATGTTGGGCATGTTATTTATTTATTTATTTATTTATTTATTTATTTATTTTTTATTTTTATACTTGTTGACCGCCCAATTTTCCCGTGGGAACTCTGGGCGGCGTACAACACGTTGCAAATAAACAACTTGCCCAAACATACAAAAAACCCAGACATATCAAATCAAAGTACAAAATAATTTAGCATAATCTTGGGTCTTTGTCTCAATGATTCTCCTGTGGTAAGCTAGCCAGCAGGGAATTTCAAATTTCAGCTCTTCCATCTGTTTAGTCCTGTTTGTATCTTTTCCATCCACATAGCTACTGTTGAATCCCAATTTTTTTCTTCCTACTACAAGATAAAACCTATTTTCAACTGTTCTCCCCACCCGCTTCTGCTTATATCTAAGATTTTTCAATTATAACAGTTACTATCACTAAGTATCACTCCTAGAACCACCTCCACAAGTCTGCAATTCTCTCTCAAACTAGAATGGCTCTGAAGTTAGATGCAAGTCAACACCCCTTACAAGGACCTCTTTCCCCTTGCAGCTGCCTCGTGCAATTCTCGGAAGCATATTGTTGATTTACATGCCAAATTAATGACACAAGAAGATGAATCCTTTTGTATATTCGTAACTTCATTGCAAAAGCTAGGGGAGTTTATTCATTATTACTATACAACTCAGCACTCCAAAACTCTTCAGTTCTATGCATAGACTAGGTGTCGTTCAAACCACATTTATGTATCTGAAATTGACCTTCGTCTTGAATTGAGTGCAATGCTTTTATATGTCTCTAGCCAGCAAAAATAAAGTTAAGCTGAAAACTCTACAGGAATTTTTCTCGTATGATGTCAACTCTACTTACTTAATAGTCTGTTTCTTTTAGCTTTTGTAACCACTCAGTGTCACATAGTGCGGTCGGTAATTTCCACATGTCAGCTATGGAGAGATTCAGGCAAACTCAAGTTGATATTTTGCTTCTGTCGATTGAAGATAATTCAGGAGACGTATGTTTAGGTGAAAGAGTCACTGTACCTTGGGAGTAAGAGCTCATGGCAAGGTAAAGAGATCAGCCCAAAATTATTTGTATTACATACCAGTATATACTTATAAAACACATTGATTCTCTTGTATCTTGCCCTGAGCAATGAGCATTATATTTTTAGTGTAAAAGCAGGCTTTACATTATCCTAATAAACAGCGTTAGAATTGGCATTAGAGAAATGCACAGAATGTAGATGCAGGAATAAACAGGGGAAGACCACAGATTCATTTTAATTTCACTCACTTAGGATCCAGATAAAACTAGGGTGGTCAGGAATATCATTGGAGTTCTGACACTGATGATAATGATGATGTGTGCAAAAACCTGCAGGGTCCTCTCAATTCACACGGTTTCTGACTGCTGCTTTATTTAAAAATTTGAAGCACTGGATGGGTTGTTCGCATCTTTCTTAAGAATCAAGTCGTTCTCCTGTACTTGCTCTGTAGATGCATGTGTGCTTTGCTACTCAAAGGGAAAGGAAACTAAAGTTATTTTATACTGTTGGAAAGACTTTCTGGGGTAGAGCTCTTAAACTCTTGGCTGGAAAATAATAGTTGTCATCCTGGCACCCTAAAAAGAAATTTTTTTTAACATCCTGGGTTTCCTGTTGTGGTCCATTGGCAAACCAGCTAGAAACAAGTAGGCCATCCAAGAGGCTAAACCGTGGCCCTCATACGAGAGGCAGATGTCCTTTGATTGGTATTCCTGAATTGAGCAGGGGGTTGGACTTGATGGTCTCATAAGCTCCTTCTATCTTCTTGATTCTACGATTCTGTGATCTCACGTTGCATCTTTTGCAGGATGACGGCCAGCAGAAGAAAGCACAGGTATTGGGCCTATTCCGTGGACTGCACTGGCACCGAAGCCCACCTTTCGAGCTGCAAACTGGGTGATCGCCTCAGCACGGTGGGCAGGAACGTGACATGCGAGAACGGGATGCCCGCCGTGGTGAGCTGCAGCCCTGGTCGCGCTTTCGCCCCTGGAAGTCACAGTGGTTTCAACAAAGCTTTCCAGGCAGAGGTAAGAGAGAAAAAACTCTCCTTGATGTTTCCTGCTGAAGAAGCAGAACTTGGACAAATTCCTTCATTATTTTTAATTTTAATTTAAAACACTTTAAAAGGAACTTTTCGAAGCTCTGTGTGATTTATATGGAGCTTAGAGATAATAGTGGGCATTCACCCCATCTGGGGGCTGACCTCCTAATCTGATTTTTAGCCCCCCCATCCAGGATCTCCTCTCATCCTCTTCTACGATTCTCATCAGATTAGACTGGATGCAATGATTCCAAGTTTCTGTGGGTTTCTCCTTGATCAACTATATTCAAATCCTCAGGGATCCCTGTGTGCTTTGTGCCGTTCTCTTGTTACATCAGCTTTTGCTCTTTTAGTGGGGCGAGATCACTCAGTGGTGAGATTTTGGCTCTACCGAGGCATAAATGGCATTTGTGCACAACACGCCAAAAATAAAAATCCAGGAGAAGTCTAGTTTTTTTTTTTTTAACAAAAGAGTTTATTTCATGGAATTGCCGGGGGCCCTAGGCTGTGGCCCGAATGGGTTGAAAGGGTGTGGGCCCACACGCGACTGCAACAGCCACAAATGCTCTCGTTTCAAGACGCTCAAGGGCCCAGCGGTTGTCGCATGGCCCGGGAATCGGCCCGCATGCACCCAAGATACACCACTGTTTGCATATGCCGCCCTCCTTTTAAGGAGGTGGGGAGGACACTGCAGCAACGGAGCCAGGGGCGGGAAGGGAGGGCAGGTGGATGGGGGACGGATGGAGGCATGGGAGGGCAGGCAAACCATAAAACTGCAAGCTGATGTCTCCAGCTGGCATGGGGAGGGGCCGGCCGGCGGGGATGAGTGACAGGCTGAGCCGGCAGGGAGAAGAAGTTGCGGGCCGCTCGAAATTTTAAAATGGGCCACATTTGGCCCCTGGGCCGCACTTTGGCCATGCCTGTTTTAGGTGTCCGGCTGTGGAGCCGGAGGTCATGATCTTAGAACTGCAGAACTCGAAGGGATCAAATCCAGGCCCTGCTAAGGAGACGTAACGGGGAATTGAACTCCCAAACCCCACTGTTTTTGCCCCAAGACTCCTTCCCTGTTGCATCAGTCTCCGACCTCCATTGCCAGGAGCTGTATGTTTACTGGAAGAAGGCTGGCGTTCATAATGTGTGGGGCCTCTTTTACAGCCTCCCTCCTCTTTTGACTTTTTTTTTTTTTGGCTAAGGACCGACACAAGCTTAATTTATTGCTAGAAATGGCTGAGGTTCTTGGCAAAGCCTTTGCCACATTCCTCTCCTCAAGTTGTTTTGTTCAAGCCCGTGGACTCCTTATCTGGCAGGCTGGGATGAACTCCCTGCTCCGTTTGTCAAAACCCTCTGTTATTCTCGTTATGTAAATGCTGCCCAGACAGCCGTTCGTCAGGATCCCTTTCCTTTTACATAACAGCCCTCCTAACTGATAAGCTACCCGGAGGAACATCCAGTACAAGCACAGGATCGGGTTGCTTTTAATTGAAATGGATCTGCGATGCTGATGGTGAGCACCAGCCCTTCCTGGGGCCTGCAAGACCCACCAACTCTTTCAAAAACTCAACACTCTTATCATTCCTGATTTGGCGTGCAAACCTGCCCGGCAGCACAAGGAAAAGTCACCTTGTAGGGAATGATCTCTCCTTGTGGCACAGTGGTTGAACGGCTGTACTGCAGCCAAAACCCTGGGGGTTCAGTCCCAGGGAGCCGGCTCACGGCTGACTCAGCATTCCATCCTGCCAAGGTTGGTGGTAAAATAAGTAGCTTGCTTGCTCGGCCTGGGGCAGTGTGCAGGCAGGTCCAGACTTCGGCCCTCCTGATGTTTTGGACCACAACTCCCAGAATTCTAAGCTTAGACTGCCAATGACAAAAGGACTGTGGGAGCTGTGGTCCAAAAACATCTGGAGTGCCGAAGTTTGGACATGTAATTACTTGTAAACCACCCAGGAAGTGCTTTAAGCACTATGGGGTGGTATAGAAGTAGCACACTTTGCTTTGTTTTGATCTGGCTTCAAGCAACCTTTCTGGGTGCTGGGAGTCTGGCCTCCTAAAGTGGATGCCCTTACAGCTAGAGCTTTGGGGCATGGTCCAGGGTCTAACTCAGGCATATCCATACTTCGGCCCTCCAGATATTTTGGACCACAACTCCCAGAGTCCTTTGTCACTGGCAATCTAAGCTTAGAATCCTGGGAGCTTGGGTCCAAAACATCAGGAGGACCGAAGTTTGGACATGCCTGGTCTAACTGGAGTACATTTCTCCACGTGTTGGAAAATAGATTGCACCAGACCACTCCTCCACAAGTGGTCCACGTTGCTATCACTTTCCCAGTTGACTACACCTTCAATAATAAGAGGTGCAAATCACTGTGCAAGAAATCAATTCCTTAGGCTTGCCTGCATGCATTCAGGCCTTTTGGTTGCCCAATCAGCAGCAAATCCTTTCTTGAGATTCCAGGGGCAAGATCCTGAGACCACGGGGTGGGGGGTCCTTGTGATGTCCCCAAGTGGAGTGTTGAGAAGCAGGGCAGAACTACGGTAGCGGTCGGTGCACCTTAAGCGCTTGTGGCAAGGCAGGGAGTAGAACAACAGTGTTGTCACTCATGATCCTTTTATAAACCGTGAGAACAGACAAAAGAAAATACTTTTTCTACCCAGCGCGTTGTTAGTCTGTGGAACTCCCTGGCACAAGAAGAAGAAGAAGAAGAAGAAGAAGAAGAAGAAGAAGAAGAAGAAGAAGAAGAAGAAGAAGAAGAGAGAAAATATTTTTTCACCCAGCATGTTGTTAGTCTGTGGAACTCCCTGCCACAAGATGTGGTGATGGCATCTAGCCTGGATGCCTTCAAAAGGGGATTGGACAGATTCCTGGAGGAAAAGTCCATCACAGGTGACAAACCATGATGGAGATGTGTCATCTCCAGGCTTAAAACCGGGGTCCTTCAAGGGCCAGATGCAGGGGAGTGGTATCAGGAGACAGGTATCTAGTCTCGTGCGCTCCCAGAGGCATTTGGTGAGGCCACTGTGAGATACAGGAAGCTGGACCAAATGGGCCTTTGGCCTGATCTAGCAGGGCTCTTATGTTCTTATGTTGCCGAAGACTCAACGGCGTCAGTGCAGGGCTTAGAAGAATTCACACCATGGAGGTCCTCCTCCACTCCTCCACCCCCACCCCACCCCCACCCCCAGAAGCTGCACAAGGCCTTGGAAAGCTCCCTGTGTGTCATATTTTGTCGGTGAGGATGGGAGCAGGAGCGGCACTATATGCAACAGCCACTAGACATATTTGGCTACCGAATGCGCCCAATTGACAAGACTTTCATAATCTAGATGCATGTGTGATCAGAGACCGTGTTGGCAGGTGGCGTGACAGGCGATCAAAACCCTAGTGTTCAATAGGAACAACGTTGTTGTCATTGTTGCTTTTAAACCCCCTTCTGCACTCAGCGACAGGCTAAACTTTTTGGGATGTCGTTCCCAGGACAGGCTGTCACCGTGTGAATCATCAAGAGGGTGCATTTATTCCAGTACGGAGAATCGCTCAACCTGTAATATTTTCCTAAGCATTTTTGTTCCCCCCCCCCACACCTTGTGAGAAAGCATGTACATCGTGTCCTTGGATGGCAGACTTGTTTTCAGTTCATTTAAAATATTTCCTAGGGCCCCTGTTAAAGTTGATCTCCTTGGTTGGGTCAGGAAGCCTTGTAGAGCTTATTAGGGGCCTCTACTTTTGAGTGGCTGCACCAAACCAACTCTTTGAGAAAGGTTACACAAATGTGCTAAAATTGTGTGAAGTACCTATCAAATAAATTCTAATAAGTGTCAGAGAAAAATGAGCTTAGCAGCAGCAGCATGCAAATAAAGTGTAGATAAGCAATAAGTGTTATTGGAACTTAGAGGCAGAGAGACAAAGAAACATGACTTAGAATAAAACTCTTATATTGAATATATACAGTAGATATACAGATAAGCATAACAACAGCATAACACCAAGCATAACATATATACAAAACAACAGAATGTGGGGTACTGTTTCCTCACCATAAACAGTCCCAAATTTAACATTACAACAGCCAGCTCTTTTATACACATTTGGAACTCATCAGACATGATTTTAACCAATCACATCCTGACACACCTTGATGTCATTAAACTATTCCACCTGTGCTAAATCACTTTAGCCTCCAAGTGATTTCTAACAGCCTTTTCACACGACCCCTAAGATCTGCTGGCCACTTAAATTCGGACCAGAGATCTTGGGGGTTTGTCGCTGTTCCTGTGTTCCCACCCCCTCCGCACTCCTGGCTGCTGTCTGCGTGAGGAGAGGGAGAAAAAAAAGGAAGAAAAGAATGCAGGCTCACCTCCGTTCTGCCGTCTCGCTCTGCTCCCGGCAGCATTCTGGTCTCTTGGTATCTCTTAAAGGGGCAGGGGGCAAAAAAACAACAAACAGAAGCGAGGAGAGCCCAGCACTCACTACGTTACATCCGCATCAGGAATTTTTCACCCCCGGAGAGCAGGTACTTGAAAAGTGCACTGGGATGCGCTTAGGTGGGTGTGGTCGCACTTAATTTTTTGTAAACTCCGGAGCTGGTGGGGAAACAATTTTAAGCTCCGGATCTGCGAGCCATTTGCCGCGGATTTTAGGGGTTGTGTGAAAAGGCCCTAATCCCTTTCACTTGTGGCTAACATCATGACACTGCATTTTTGACTGACTCCATTTTACAAATTATCTGTTCAATCTGATAAATATACATTACATACATTTTGTCAATTCTACATATTATGACAGTACCCTGTTTCCCCAAAAATAAGACATCCCCCGAAAATAAGACCTACTTACAGTTTTGCCTCTCACTGAAAAATAAGGCATCCCCCTGAAAATAAGGCCTCCCCGATAATAAGATAACAATAAATGTATACCGTATTCTTCTTCATGGAAAAATAAGACATCCCCTAAAAATAAGACTTAGCGCATCTTTGGGAGCAAAAATTAATATAAGACACTGTCTTATTTTTGGGGAAACACGGTAGCTGGATTCTGCTCGTCACATAACTGGATGCAGGAATCATCCTTCTGGGCCACTGAAAAGCTTCCTTAGGTTCTCTAAGGCCGTGGTGGGCCAACAGGGAACTTAGACTCTATGGCAGGCATGTCCAGACTTCGGCCCTCCTGATGTTTTGGACCACAACTCCCAGAATTCTAAGCTTAGATTGCCAATGGCAAAGACAGATCTTCCCAAAAAGCTGTGAGAAACATGTCTCCAGGAGCCATCCAAGGATGGGATTCTCCTCTAAAACATGGTGCAGGGGGAGCCATTTATTTTAGCCCCAAATTATTAAGAGAAAAATTAAAAGTAGCCTCCACACACTGTCAGATTTTACCTGAAAGTGTTTCATTCTGGACATGATATCTGTGAATTTCGTCCTAGGTTTGGGCGCAACTTAATTTTCTCTCCCTCCCGCCCCCAACCCCCAAGTCATGTTTTTTTATTTGTTTCTCTCTCTTTTGCCATTCAGAAAAATTACATGAAATTGACCGAGTTAATTTAAAAACCCAGTTTCTAGTAAAAGCTCTGTTGCTTGGCAGACAGAGCAAAAATACCAGTGAGTTTGCTCATGGTTGGTCATGAATCATCGTGAAAGATTTGCTTCCATACTGAAATTTATAAACCCACCTCTCTGAAAAGGGTTCTCTTTGGATGATCCTTGACATATGTTTGAAATCTGTACCCCTGCTGCAGCTTGGTTTCTGTAGCTTTTTTTCCCCTTGAGTTTTGCAGTGTGCCGGTAAAAGCTCTCTGTTGAAATGTTCTTGAGCTTCAGCAGTGCAAAGGAAGCAAATAAAATACCAGCACACTTTCTTTTTAAAATCTCTTGAAAAGATGGTGGGGGGATTTTTTTTTTTTGAAATGTGTAGTGAGACAGAGGCTGCTTTCAAATGACCCCTAAGATCCGCTGGTAGCTTAAATTTGGATCCCTCCAGCC
Organism: Phrynocephalus guinanensis; assembly: GCA_037367245.1. Taxonomy (NCBI): domain Eukaryota; kingdom Metazoa; phylum Chordata; class Lepidosauria; order Squamata; family Agamidae; genus Phrynocephalus; species Phrynocephalus guinanensis. The sequence goes on along the minus strand of CM074745.1, from coordinate 5,071,854 downwards.
AGATATCATGTGGGGTTTTGTTCCTCTTCCTGTGTTCTCACCCTTCTGCACTCTGTTGCTTCTGTCTGCAGTGAGGGGAGGGAGAAAAAAGGGAGAAAAAATGCAGGCTCACCTCCGCTCACCTCTGTCTGCCCTCGGAGCAGCCCCGTAGGGATTCCTGTCTGTTAAAGGGGCAGCGGGGACAACAAAAACAAACAGAAGGCGAGGAGAGCCCGACATCCACAGCTTTACAATCCGCATCAGAATTTTTTTTTACCTCCAGAGACCAGGTACTTGTAAAGTGCACTGGGGCGTGCTTAAGTGGGCATGGGCGTACTTTGTTTTAAAGTCCGCTGCTGGTGGGAAAACAATGTTATGCTCCCGATCTGCAAGTGTTTTGCAACGGATTTTAGGGGTTGTTTGAAAGCAGCCAGAGCTCAATGTTAACTTGGCCTCCCACCACAACAAATTCTGGAAAAAAATATTCCCATCTTTTCAACAGCTACCAAAATCCTTTGGGAGGACAAGGATTTGTTGCTGTTCTTTTCTGAGACAGCCATTATGTCATACGGATGGCAGAAAACTAAACTTGAAATGGTGACAAAATTGGGCACTTTTACAGCAACGGATTGAGCTTGAGAGTTTCCGTTTGCGACTAATGAGGCTTGTGTCCCCCAGAGTAAGTTTTTTTCTTCCATGGATCTTTCCCTTTCAGCAACCCCTGGTTCGGTTGAAGGGCGGTGCCAAGATCGGAGAAGGCCGTGTGGAAGTCCTGATGAACGGCCAGTGGGGTACCGTTTGCGATGACCAGTGGGGCCTCCTTTCAGCCAGCGTCGTCTGCCGAGAGCTGGGCTTCGGAAGCGCCAAGGAGGCTATTTTGGGGGCAAGGCTGGGACAAGGTAAGCCTGCTGGAAATGTAGCCACTGTTAGACTGGGTAAGAGAGATTGCAGTGGCTCAGCACTTGGCGTGAACCAGGGTTCAATCTGGTTTTCAAACAGGTACGAGCCTTCTTTTGCAGCGAAAGTCAAGTGAAGAGAAAGAAAGACATGGAGACCACGTGGGTGTTATTCCAAGAGAAGTGGGGCTTGATTTAAACCAGGGGTGTCCAAACTTTGGCCCTCCAGATGTTTTGGACCACAACTCCCAGAATTCCAAGCCTGTATTTCCTATGACAAAGGACTGCGAGAATGGTGGCTGAAAACATCTGGCGAGCCGAAGTTTGGATACTACTGATTTAAACTAACAAACAAATAAGTCCATTAGTAAATAAATAAATAAAGAATTTGCTCCTGTTGGGTGCACCCAGTTGCAAACCTTTAGACCAGTGGTTGCCAGTCAGAGATTCCCCAGATGTTCTTGGACTAATGCTCCCAGAAGCCTTCATCGATAGCTGAGCTGGGCAGAATTTCTGAGAGTTGTGGTCCAAGAACATGTGAAGACCCAAGTTTGGGAATCACTCTTTTAGAGGACAATTTACTTCAGGCATGTCCAAACTTCGGCCCTCCAGTTGTTTTGAACTGCAACTCCCACAGTCCTTTGCCACTGGAAATACAGGTTTGGAATTCTGGGAGTTGTGGTCCAAAACATCAGGAGGCCGAAGTTTGGACATGCCTGATTTATTTCTATGTGCCCTCCAGCAAGGCACAGGAAGTGTTCTACAGAAGTCAAAACTGTGAAGCACCACCAAACCCGTGTGGTTTGAGGGAAGGAAACGGAAAAGGAATGACAGCTACGAGGCACGGCTGCTGCTCTCTGGAATCTTGGAAACGGGAGCTCGCCAGACAAATGACAGGCAGAGCACTCTGATGTGTGCTTAATTGCAGTTATTAAAGTGCCAGGAGCGCCGGCGTCACATGAAAAAAAATTGACTGCAACGTGACGGGTTAGACCAAGCAGCCACATTACACAGCCAGGACCTGGAAACTCTTAAGCAGCCACTTTGGCGCTTTGAGTTTCCTTTCCTACCTATTTAAAAAAAAAAGACTGAATAAAGCATGCCCAGCTGAGGACAAAGTGCCCACGCTGTGCTGACACCATAAAAGCCAGAAAACAACAACAGAAAGAAACTTGTTTTTCTGTTGTTGAGTTTGCTAAGGGGAGAGACATCTGTTTTTAAACAGTGGGGGGGGGTTGAAGATTGGGGAAGCTATGATTTTAAGACTGCAACCCCCAGAGTGCCTTGGTGAGCTTAGTCATCATCCGTGCCCTCTGAAAGACCCTGGAAAAAGCATCTCCCCCCCAAAAATTCTGGATAGAATTTCTACATTGTTTGTAACAGACTTGCCTAGTGAGAAAGCACCGGTTGTTTATGTTATGTGTGTTATGTATCAAAGCTTCTAAATCCTACCATGAAGGAGTTTACAGCAATATGTGTGGAGTCATCTCTTGTATTCTCCCAGTGACCTTTGGGGGGTGGGGTGGGGAAGGTGAGAGCACAGTGGATTTCATGACAGTGCAAGCGTCCATTTCATCATAAGAACTAAGAACATCTCATCATGCTCTCAGGCCAAAGGCCCATCTAGTCCACCTTCCTGTATCTTCAGTTCCAGATCGTCTGGGAGCACACGAGACTAGAACTCTGTCTCCTGCTCTTCTCCCCTCATCTGGTCTTGAAGTACCCTGGTTTTCTTCTGGAGATTATCATCTCCGTCATGGTTTGTAACCTGTGATGGATTTTTCCTCCTCCTGTCCTCCCCCTTTGAAGGCATCCTTCAGATGCCATCACCGACTAACAACGTGCTGGGTGAAAAATATTTCTTTTCTTCTTTCTTTCTTTCTTCTTCTTCTTTCTTTTCTTTTTTCTTTTTTCTTTCTTTCTTTCTTTTCTTCCTTTCTCCTTCTCCTCCTCCTCCTCTTCTTCTTCTTCTTCTTCTTCTTCTTCTTCTTCTTCTTCTTCTTCTTCTTCTTCTTCTTCTTGGGATTTGCCATATCCAGAGTTGTGATATATAACGTAATACAATCTTGTTGTTCTGCACAGGACAATGACAATAAAGATTTATCTGTCTATCAAAATGTCCCCTCTTAACATATTCTGTGTAAGTGAGAATGTGTGTAATTCCTCCCCCCCTTCCTACTTAAAGGCATGGGTCCCATTCATCTCAATGAAGTAGACTGTGCAGGTGATGAAAAGTCCATCACGGATTGTAAATTCAGCACCCAGGTCTCCCGTTGCACCCATGAAGAAGACGCTTCTGTGAGATGCAACATTCCGGCCATGGGTTTCCACAACCAGGTGAGATCTCTGCCTGGAAACACAAAGATCTTTTGCAGACTTCATGTTCAGGAATTCCAGGCTAAATCCAAAACAAAACAGTAGTCCATGGTTTTCTTGTCTTGACATCTCAGTTCTTCTGAACAATGAGAGGTTCTGCACATCCCAGTTCTAGCACTTATTTTGGTTTGGTGCTACCATGAGGTCAGTGGAGGGGCATAGTATTTTGTAATAAAATCTTGTGAGACTGGGAGAGCACAGGTACTTCTTTACATGCTTTTAACTGTGCATTCTCTCTGCCATGGAATTTGATTTATCATTAGAATTGATTGCTATTTACAGACAAAGTACATAAATATACAGACCAAGCACAATAACTTGACACTTTTCATGTAGTTATGGATCACAGCTGATCTATGAGGAGATTCCTTTGGGAAGCATTGCCTTTATTTTATTGATTTATTTAAAATATTTGTACCCCACCTTTCTCCTTAAAAAGGACCCAAGGCAGCTTCCATCCTTTTACCGTAATGTTTAAAAGCAAAAGACAAGTATACGAATATTGTACAAGAATCAATAAATGCCACACTAAAAATTGTTTCCTCATGTCCGTTGCGCTTTAAGCAAAATAAAGAGTGACCACACACCCCTAAAGTGCAACGCAGCTCATCTTCCTTGTACCTGGTCTCGGGGTTGTTGCTTTTCCGTTGCGGATTTTAAACCGGTACATGCGCCATGGGGTACTGTTTAATCCGCAGCATAACTGTTCCGTCGCCATAGGGCCACCTAGTGGCACTACTTGGAGCAGCCACGTGACAGTAAATTCACAGTACGAGAAGCCACTATGCATGGAAAGAAACTAAAAAAGAAGTATTCAAAGTTCGACAAATGACAACTGAAAATCGATATACTGATATACCTACCTATCTGGTTTTAACTTTTTTTAAAAAAAATAGTGCCACAGGAAAACAAAACAAAATGCACTTTGATGCGGACCCCGTCCGTGGGGTCACAGAAGTTATGTATCAATAAAGTGTGTCCTTGGGGATGCAGGAACAGCAACAAAACCATGTGACCGCAACAAGATTTATTACACATTTTAGTTTGCTGCGGTACAAAGTGGACATGGGGTAACGGCTGGCAACTTGTCCCAAAATCAGAAGATCTGTATCCCAGTCGTTTGGCTGGACTCCACCTGTTCCATTCACTTCAACAGCTGTGTTCTTTTAGACCCTGAAAAAGAAACTTGATTTCAGCAAAATCTTAGCCATTTCTCCAGTTTAGGGCTCTGTAAATACTCCTGAGCTTCTAATGGATGCCTGCATTAGAATTTAACGGGAGTTCAGAAAAGTTACTTTGAGGATTAAAACCATCCATGCCTGGCTGGGAGGCACCCTAGACCAGGCTGCCCAAACTTCAGCCCTCCAGATGTTTTGGACTGCAACTCCCACAGTCCTTTGCCATTGGAAATACAGACTTGGAATTCTGGGAGTTGTGGTCCAAAACATCAGGAGGGCTGAAGTTTGGGCAGGCCTGCCCTAGACGCTGAAGTCTACTGATTTAAAATCTCCAAGCTCCATATGGAATGTTTGGCACCAGGTAGCAGAAGGCTGGGTTGCACAAACATCAGTAATTCAGTCTTTTTAGAACCAGCAGTGCTTCAACAATGTGTGTCTCTTCCAAGTGGTTTGGGAGAAAAGCACTGTTATGCAATGTTTGCTGTAGCAAATAACACACAAGCCAACCAAAGAACACACATCTGTGATAAGGCCAACACACATTTGTGATAAGTTGACCCAAACACTACTGCCCTTAGTTATATGACTTTTCACCTCCAACTTTGAACAAAAGATAGTTGCATGCTCCATCAGTCAAAACAAAATTCCAGCATTAATAATATCTTGATCACACCACTGGAAACTTAACAGATTTGTTTTTCCAGTTTGGTACTCCTTATCCTTCATTGCTCTTCATGTGTTTACAAAGAAGTCCCAATGTACTCAACGGGATTGATGTCTGAACAGTAGCACCTTAAGACTCCTGCTGTTAATGCAGCCTTTTGCGTCCATAGACCGTGTACTGTCATGAGTTTCTCAGTAATGCTTCAGCTGAAATTCATCTTGCTTCCCCTGATTTATGCATCGGACAAGGGTTGGGTGACATCAACCGTAGCCCTAACTTTGAAGGTCTCTTTCCTCTCACTGTCCTCTGCAGATACGTTTGAGCGGTGGACGCACCCCCTACGAAGGACGGGTGGAAGTTCTCCGGGAGTACAATGGCACGCTCAAGTGGGGGACAGTCTGTAGTAACAACTGGGGCACTATTGAAGCCATGGTCGTTTGTCGACAGCTGGGCCTTGGCTATGCAGCACACGCTTTCCAGGTATGCTGTTGCCTTGGCTTGCTCTTCCTTTGGCCCAAAGGAAATCGTGGAGGGTGGTCTCTGAAGCGGTGGGGGGAGTCCCGTGAAGCACAATGGCTGCTTTCACACGACCACTAAAATCCACTGCAAAGTGCTCGCAGGTGCGGAGCATAAAATCGTTTCCCCATGAGCAGCAGACGTAAAACGATAAAGTGCAACCACGCTCACTTAGGGCCTTTTCACACAACCCCTAAGATCCGCTGGCCACTTAAATTCGGACCAGGGATCTTGGGGGTTCGTTGCTCTTCCTGCGTCCCCACCCCTCTGCACTTCCTTGCTCCTGTCTGCGTGAGGGGAGGGAGGAAGAAAGAGAGGGAACAAATGCAGGCTCACCTCCGAAGCCGCCCGGAGCCCCGTCATTGTCGTGATTCCTTCTCTTCTCTTCTGTTTTTTTTTTTGCCTCCCGCCCCTTCTCTTAAAGGGGCGGGAGGCAAAAAAACCAAACAGAAGCAAGGAGAGCCCCGCACTCACCAGATTAAATCCGGACCTGGGGATTTTCACCCTCCTAGAGCAGGTACAAGAAAAGTGTGCTGGGACGCGCTTAGGTGGGTGTGGTCGCACTTAATTTCCTGCAAACTCCGGAGCTGGTGGGGAAACTATTGTAAGCTCCGGAGCTGGCAGCCATTTGCTGCGGAGTTTAGGGGTTGTGTACAAATACCCTTAAGCACGACCCAGCTGCATTTTACAAGTACCTGGTCTTGAGATGGTAAATTCCTTGTTGCTGTTCTGATGCGGATTTTAAACTGTTACTCGAGTCCGTGGGAACATGGAAAATCCGCACCAAAACCTTTTCGCTCTGTTATGGTGTCTTGGCTGCGGTTCTCAGTCATGGGATCAGAACAGTTGCAGATTTTCAAAAAGCGACCATGGGAACATACGATTTGTGACATCAACCACATGACCGCTCCGGGGTGGTGGTGATCCAGATCAAAGTTTGCTGCGGATTTTAATGGTCGTGTGAAAACAGTCACTAATCAGTACAAGCTGGGATGGTTGTTGTTCCTGGTATCAGAGGCAGGCTGACTTGGTTGTGGGGGAATGTGTCACAAAGTCCTATGAATTTATGGTTAGAATAAGAAAAGAAATAATGTCCAGTGTCCGTTCTTTATTTAACTTAACCTGTAGGTTAATTTTCAGCTGTTCTTTGAAAAGTTCAAATCAAAATTCTTTTCGTGGGTCATGAAATTCAGAAACTAGATCCTGGTCCTCTACTTCTTCTTTAAAGCACCTTCAACGGTTTCTGAATGGAACAAACATTGTGATTTGCAGTGTCTGTGGAAAACGTCTAAGAAATATTAAGCCAGGAAATGGCAGCAGAAGGAAAGAACGCAATAGCTTTGCAGCAGTCAGTGAAAGCCAGCGTAGAAGTGCATGGCCCCGGGAGGACGTTTCAAGATTAAATCGCCTTCCACCAAGCGCGAGAAGGAGACCACCCATATTTTAGTGAATGTAGGTTTGAGCGGAAGGCAGTTCCAAAGCCACAGGCAAGGTATACAAAGGCTTCTTGAGAGGCCAGGCCCGCCACTGTCTAGTTTGGAGACCCTTCCCAGCTGGGCCCCTGGGCTTCAGTTTACCTGTCATCAGCTTGGCAAGATGGGGCTGATTCATCATATTCATATTCTCACCCTTTCCCCGGAGAGTTCAGGGGAGGTCTCGCTACGGAACAAACCTCCTCTACATCGTGTTTTCACCCCTTCTTGCAAGGCCCAAATACCTGTTTATGGGGGGAAATTCTGTAGCCCCTTGTTTTCCAAAATGTTTTGGGATGCTGCGCCGAGAGCGTACTTCCAGGGCTCGGGGAGACAGCCAGCTTCTAACAAATTCACACAGTGATTGTCCCAGAGCTTGGTCACATTTTTTCAGATGACCTTTTTCGTCATGGCGATTCTGGAGCTGTCGTCTATAAAAAGCCATTTCCAATTTCTGTTTCACAACTATCCATCCCAAGGTCTAGTTCTAAGCATAGCCCTTTTCAAGCTATTTTTCCGGGCGACCTGAAAAGGGGAAGCATGGTTGTCTTTTCACAGCAGCGATGGTGAACAGGTGGTCCTCCAGATGTTGTAGGACTTGAACGCCACCAGCCCAAGCCAACATTTCCAGTTAGTGAGGGATGACCACATCTGATGGGCCACCCATCCTGGTGGATGAGGAATTGTGCAACTTGCATCTGCATCCACTACTTAACTCTAGTGCAGGGGTGTCCAAACTTCGGCCCTCCTGATGTTTTGGACCACAACTATCAGAATTCCAAGCCTGTATTGCCAATGACAAAGGACTGTTGGAGTTGTGGTCCAAAACATCTGGAGGGCTGAAGTTTGGACATGCCTGCTCTAGTGGAACCATTAATGTTATGTTATGTGCCATAGTGTTGGGACACCAATAGGGCTTTTAAGGTAAGTGAGATACGTAAGGAGTGGTTTTTCCAGTGCCACTACCTCCCCCAGTCGGTTTCCAGGCTGAGCAGGGATTCAGATGCAAGTCTTCTTTGTTCTAGTCCATCATTCTATCCACTAAACAGCCCTGGCGTACCATCTTCTTTTTGTTAGCATTTGTCCCACTTGGTAGTGGGGTTCGCTATACTTGGGTACTGGCTTTTAGTGTTAGGTAACATTGATGGCACTGGGATACCATCCATGTTACCTAATACTAAAAGCCAGCATCATGTTTCTGGTTCCTTTCTTGGGGTGTGTGTGTGTGTGTGGGAGAGAGAGAGAGAGAGAGAGAGAGAGAGAGAGAGAGAGAGAGAGAGAGAGAGAGAGAGAGAGAGAGAGAGATTCTGTGCCCTTTAATTTTATTAGAAGGTGCAACGTTTGTAAATCTTCACATGAAAATATCAAGGCCAGAGGTTCTTTACATTCAGGCTCACTAGCTCTATTCACATGGATAGCAGAATAGTTCTGGAATAGTAGAAAATATCCATATTTGATTTATTATTTGCTCGTGGCTGGTTTATTTTTACTCATTTTTGTACAAGGCTCTTTTGACCAGCATTAGAGTATCAAAGATCCCAAGCCCCATTCATTCATTCATTCATTCATTCATTCATTCATTCATTCATTCATTCCAAGAATGTATAAACTCTTTTAAACCCACAAGAAGGGGGTCCTTCTCAATCTCAACAGCTTCTCTTAGGGCTTATGATTTCCATAAGAGAGTGCGGGTTTTGCCTAGAGTTGATACCAGAGATGGAGGTTTATTTTGAAATTAAAATGCCCGTTTTGGCATGTGCTTTGATGTGCAGAAAATTGAGTGGCTTGTGGAGACGCTTAGTAATTTGCAAGTTTCCTGCTCAAGGGAACGTTTGCGAAACAGTGAGCTAAACAGCACCTGGACTCTCCTGTTCCTTCTGTGTTGGCTTTAAGTCACCATAAGAGAGTGTTTTTGCAGTCTTGGGGTGGGGTGGGGGAGGGGAGACTCTAAAGCTCTAGCGTTCATTGCTTGTAAAGCAAATACCCTACATGAAGTTAAAGGCTGGGTCAACAGGAGCTTGTGGCCTCGAACCTAATGGACCCCAAAGTCGAGTTGGCTTGGATGATGGAAATTACTTGCTAAAAAGGTAGGCTCTTCCCTTGAAAAGCCTAGAGATACTGAGTACCAACCACTCCATAACTGGAAAGGTAAATTACGGTGAGATGGCCATTGCCATGTCTGCCCAACATTCTTGGGCTGTGTGCTTACCAATAAGCAGATCTGTTGGGGGGGGGGGGAGAGAGAAACGCAGCCCACCACTCTTAGTTTCATTTCAATGGATGGTCATGAACCTTCCCCGTCAGTCAATATTTTCATGAGTAATCACTCCGCCACTTCCTTCCCATATCCATAGACATAGTTGGGTTAGCCTTTCTGTGAGATGTTCCTTTGTTTTGGATTATGTTCCCCAGAACTGTCCAACCAGCATGGTCACTGGCCATGCTAGCTGCAGGAGCCTAGAACCCATAGATAATGCAACTGTGAGAAAAAAAGTTCCATTACACCTTTCTTTGATTTGTTGGAAATACCATTTTCTGAAGAACGTTTCTCTCCACAATTAGAAGATAAAAAAAATCTTTATTTCTCTGCAGCAGTTGCTAAATTTGTTGCTTGCTCTTCAGTCCTCTAGGGGCCTTTTCACACGACCCCTAAGATCCGCTGGTCCCTTAAATTCGGACCAAAGATCTTAGGGGTTCGTTGCCCTTCCTTCCTCCCCACCAGAGAAAGAGGGGGAAAATGCAGCTCACCTGGAGGAGCTTCCCGGAGCTCCGTTTCTCTTCCGTTTCTCTTCTGCTTGCTTTTTTTCCTCCCACCTCTTCTCTTAAAGGGGCAGGAGGCAAAAAAAAACACAAGCAGAAGCCAGGAGAGCCCCGCACTGACCAGATTAAATCCGGACCTGGGGATTTTCACCCACCTCAAGCAGGTACAAGAAAGTGCAGCTGGGTCGCGTTTAGGTGGGCGGGGTCGCACTTAATTGTCTGCAAAGTCCGGAGCTGGTGGGAAAACACTTGTAAGGTCCGGACCTTGCAGCCATTTCCTGCGGAGCTTAGGGGTCGTGTATAAAGGCCCTAGGTTAATCGAACCCCATTCGATTTAAATAGTTTGTTTTCTGATGCTCAAGAGTTCAGCATGAGAAAGGAAAGGAAGCCATACAGAAGCTGATGGCATGTTGATGATCTGGTTCTGTTTGCAGAACAGGGGGGTTAAGAAGACCCTTTTTCACCTAGTAGATTTGCCGAAGCTCTTCAGAGGGAGAAGCTCTCCACTACAGCCTATTGCTGAAGAGAAATAAGTTCCTGCTTTAAGAATTTCAGGCAAAAATCAAAGAAAAACAAAACAAAACAAAAGATACAAAACATGTGGCACCTTAAAGACTACCTTTCATATTTTAATGTAACATTTCGTGGACTACGCATCCACTCCTTGAGACATAGAGCAGCAGAATGAGGTGTGTAATATAATAAGGGATGGGATATACATTTTATACCAGATATTCATTGGCTGTAGTATATAGAGTTGAGCGTAGATAGGGGAGGGGAGGAGAGGAGGAGGGAGAGTTGATTAGTAGAAATGGTGGGAACATTAGGCCAGGGTCTATCAAGCTGTAAAATATAGTTTTATGGCTCTGAGGCCATAAATAATGAATAATTTGGTTACTGGAAGCACAGGTGGGTAAGAGATCAGAAGAGGGCAGGGCAATATCTGTGTCGGTAGACCCAAAGTACAGACTATAGACTAAAAAGGGAGAATAAAAAGGCTTTCTCACAGGGAAAGAGTCATGAGAGAGAGTGTGGGTCCATCAGATAAAAAGTGGTTGCCTTCCGCAATCACATGTCTATGAAGAAGAAACTCACTGTTCTGTTCTGCATGAGAGCGGAGCACCCCATACTCAAGGAGTCCACCCATAATGTGTTACAAAAGGCACCAGGCAGCTACGCCTGGGACATTTCCCCAGGAAATACGGTGGTCCAAACACATACCTCAATGGTCTAAAGGCAGCCTTTGGCCGTCAGATTCATAGCTGGAGATCTGCCCCTTCAGAAAGCGTATTTGTTTTCTTGCACCGCTGCCAGCTCCTGGTTCAAAAGTTGAGGGCAGCGGCGGCGACGGGCAAACACCCTCCTTTCTGATCTCTCAGCTGTGTTGACATAAGCAGGGATAGCGCTGTTTGATGTGGGGCATTTCCCTCTCCCCACACACACACCTCAATGGCTGGGGCCGCTGATAGCCAAGCATAGAAAAGGGGTCGTCTGTTCTCTCTGGGCTGCGCCCTTGATTGGAATATACGGCAACTCTGTGTGTCGAACAGAGCTCGGCCTCAGAGGGAGAGGTGTGCCAAGGGGGCTGTTGGCTGAAAAGACTCATTGGACAGAGGCAGTGGTACATAGAGTTCCTTCTCCGTTCAGAACCATGGGCTTGGTTCTCCTAAGATGAACAGTCCGTACTAAGCTGATGTCCCTCTTGGAGGGTATTTAGGATCACACATGGCCTTACCTAAGTGATCTGTTAGCAAGCTTTTCTCAGGGAAGGCTTTAGGACAGGGGTGTCCAAACTTCAGCCCTCTGGCTGAATTTATCAGCCCATTGTTAACCTCCCAGCGTTCCTACGGGAAGATGGGCGGGATAGAAATCCAATAAATAAATAAATAAATAAATAAATAAATAAATAAATAAATAAATAAATAAATAAACTCCCAGAATTCCAAGCTTTTATTGCCAGTGACAAAGGACTGTGGGAGTTGTGGTCCAAAACATCTGGAGAGCTGAAGTTTGGACACCACTGCTTTAGGATCAGTGTCCTGTATCAGCAGGTGTGGCTGAAGAAGTCATGGGTCTGAGGGGCCCTGCTGATGAGTGGACGCAGTTAGAGGCACACATGGTGCCAAAAGGGAGCCTTGGAATTTAAATCAGGAGAATAGGAAGAGATCTGTGATCTTAAGTTAAATGTCTCCTGTCGCTGATCTGGGTTATGTAGGGTGCAAAATATATTTAATATTTTCAGCTAAAACAGCAGAGGATGGTCTGCCCTGCGCATGCGTCTCTCACCTCCAACCACCATGCCCTAACCCTAAGGGAACACAAAACAAGCAGACTCAACATGGAACTGGAATGCCCCAAACAGACAGTTGTTGCCCTGTTTTTCAGACTGTGTGTTGCCACCTGGTCACCTTTTTAAAGGCTCTCTCCACAACTTTTGCTTGTGTCCAACAGAGATCGGTTCATTGCAGTCTTTTGACATTGAGTGCAGCGTCCTCTCAAACAGCTTCCCAGAGCTGAAATTTTAATTCTGCCTTCGTGGCATTTGGTTCTGAACGTGCCTTGGGCCCACGCAGGCTGAGCTCTGCCATCTTGTTCCGGTCGTGCAGGAGTTGCGAGGGAGGCCTCCGCCCTTGAATGGGTTGGGCTGTTGTCGTCTGACTCAAAACAGATCCAACCAGTGCGGTCATAGACGAGCTGAGTTGAGTTGGGTGGAATTGGACACGCAGTCCCTTCAACTCGCCCAGAAGCAATGCATTTGCAATAAATCACCCTGTCAACTCTCGAGTTGGGGAGGAGGTGAAGCCAAGAAGCTAGCCCGATCCTTAAGAACTGATTGTTGCATTTTGGTCCCCCGTTTTCATGTCATGTGAGAGGGTGTAGGAATAACCCATCCACAGCCACCTCTACTTCCATTGCCAGTGCCAGGATAATCTTCCTGTTTCCTCAAGTACCCAGAGAAAACTGCTTAATAGTTCAGTGGTGTTGGTCTCTAGCTTGTAGAGTCTGAGGATGGAAGTTCTTTTCCCCCTGAAGAGGGTCTGGTCACGAGGTTCCATCAGGTCCCTTCCAGCTCTGCAGTTCAAAGGTATGATGATGATGATGATGAAGAAGAAGTTCCTGCTTAATAATAATAATAATAATAATAATAATAATAATAATAATAATAATAATAATAATAATAATAATAATAATAATAATTTATAGTGTATATTTGTATATTGGATTTTTATTTTATTTTATCTCTATTATCTATTATCTTTCTCACCTTACACTTTTTGTGCACTTACTCTTCTTTATTTGTTCTTTGTATTGGGAGCTGTGTAACAAGTAAATTTCCCCGATGTGGGATCAACAAAGGTTTATCTTATCTTATCTTTTAATAATAATAATAATAATAATAATAATAATAATAATAATAATAATAATAATAATAATAATAATAATACCTTGAAGGATCTATGATTATCACTAGAAGTGTGTTCTGACTTGATGGCACATAGCAGCTGCTGCTAAAAATAACCGTTGAACAGTCTTATCCCTATAAATTATGCACAGATTCTTTCTGGGGATGTTTTTTTTTTTAAAATTTTATTCAGCAGCTTTCATATTGTCGCTTTCAGGTACAGTAGCGCTCAGTCCTGGACTTTAGGGCCAGGTGGCCTCGGAATGAAAAGGGCATTCACTCAACCCATTTACTGTGTTTGGCTCCTGGTTAATTTTAGGGGAGGAAAGAGAGATGAGTAGCTTGGTTTGCTATTTACCAAGCTGGTGCCTGTTTTCCGGGACGAGGGCCAGGCCTTAGCTACTCAGCCATTTCCCCTCCTCTAAGATGACATGTTTCATATTTTCATGATTCATCTTACATGGGGGCTGGCTCAACCAAGGGAAACAAAAAGGTTCCGAATCCAGCAGCTGGATAGATGCTTCCCATTAGATCTAGTGGTAGCTTAGTAGTAGTTTAGAGACGGAGGCCTTAGGTAGCGAAAAGAGAGAATTGACAGCAGCTTTCCTCTTCTCTTTCATTAGGTTTACAATCTTAAATCCAGTTTGTGTCTGTATTTTAAAGTGGAAGGGAGCAGGAGGGAGCCGTGGGTGGTAGCAGATAGGGATGGGCAGGAAACGAAAAACGAAATACTGTTTTGTCATTTCGTTACATAACGAAACAAAATAAAGCAATGCCAGGAAGCAGCGTTTTGTTATAGATAAAACGAAACTGTCGTTTTTCCATTGAAATGAACCTAGTTTAAAAGGCTCCAGCCATTGACAGATCGGCAGGAGCCCTTTAAAAATGGCTCCCGGAGTCCTGGGCACCAAATCTGGTGCTTCTAGGACCCAGGGGAGCCATTTCGTTTTGTTTCATTTCGTTTCGTACGAATTTTTTTAAAAAAAAATTCATGAAATGAAACGAAACGAAACATTATTTTTCCATTTCATGCCCATCCCGAGTAGCAGAGCCTCCCCAACTTAGAATGAAACTAACATGAAACTCTTCCCAACTCAAATACGAAAGCTCTTCCCAACTCAGAATGAAACGAAGAGCCTTCCCAACTCAGATATGAAACTTAACACGAAACCCGGAGAGCTGCTGCTGGTCAAAGTTGACTCAACTGGAGTAGATGGACGAATGGTTTGACCCAGTATTAAAATAGTTTCCTACATCTGTCCTTATTGGCTTCACTATTTAGAGGTATTTCATGTTGGCATATGGGGTGGAGGGTTTGCTATGTTGTCTTACTCTAAGCCGCTTAGAGTAGAGTTTGCAATGAGTCAGGTGTACAGACATGCATGAAATAAATAAATATTCCTTGTATGGTGTGGCAGATTGAATGACAAGGTAGGATTCTGGAGACCTCGCTTTGAATTCCCAGTCAGCCATGGAAATTCATGGTAGTTTGTGTGTCAGAAACCCTACAACCACTCATAACCACTCTTGTGTACCTTCAAAGCCCTTTCAAGGGTCATTATAGGTCCGTTCAACACATCTTCCTTGTGTTTTCTTTGCAGTGGAGAAAATGCGAGCCTTCTGAAAGGATGATGAGTCAAAGGAAAGTAGTCGTACTAAATCCTTTTTTTCTTTTTTCTTTTTTTTTTCTTTTGCACTTTCTCCGGACAGGAAACCTGGTATTGGTTTGGAGAAGTCAGTGCCGACAATGTGATCATGAGCGGCGTCAAATGCTCAGGAACAGAAATGTCTCTCTCTCACTGTCGGCATGACACTCGCGTGCACTGTCCACGGGGAGGTGGCCGCTACGCAGCCGGCGTCTCCTGCATAGAAAGTAAGTCATCAGTACCGCGCAGAGAAAGAAATGGGCACGAACCACCTAAATCAGAGCTGTCCAAACTTCGGCCCTCCAGATGTTTTGGACCACAACTCCCAGAATCCCAAGGCTGTATTGTCAATGACAAAGGACTGTGGGAGTTGTGGTCCAAAACATCTGGAGGGCCAAAGTTTGGACACCACTGACCTAAATGGTGGTTCGTCTGGGTTCGTGGAAGTCCACAAACTATGAATTTATAAGTCCCCCTCCCCAACAAACCACGAATCAGATTGTTGGCTTCTTTGGGTTTTTTTAAAAGAAAACATCCAAGTGATTGTCTTAAAAACGAAAACATAAATGAAACGCCTGCCCCCACCCCCAGTCTTCCCCCCCCTTCCTACTACTACCGTTGCATCACTATCTTCTGGCAGAATTGGTAGAATAAGGTAGGGGGGCAACAGGGAAGGGGAAAGACTGTATGTTTAGGGGGGATTGAACTGTGACATGTTTTAAATTGAAGGGGAAAGTTTGTTGGTTCAGGAAAGTTTGGTTTCTCCAGTTTGGATGGACCTGAACTGACCCAAATCAACAAACTAGCAATTCTTGGTTCATTCTACTATTCATGCCCATCTCTGTTGAAAACACCAACAAATGACAGCTGCATGCAGAACAGACCATTGCACGTGCGCGCACGCACACACACACACACACACACACACACACACACACACACACACACACACACACACACACACAAGTATTCTGCCCCTTGTGTTCTTCTTGCCTTTGGAACTTGGATTAATAATTTCTATCGGACACCTGTTCGGGGTTCTGTCTGCATTGATTCTACGCTATTGAATTAAACCATGCCTTTGAATTTGAGATGCCAACGCTTTGTAGGACTTAAGGCTGAACAAATATATTTGGACTGAACTGAGCTGGTCTGCTCCCTTACTGGCAACCCTGGATGCTCCGTTCTTACCACATTCCATTTTAATGAATCCAAAATGAATTTCTGATGTGTAAAAACAAAAACAAAAACAAAAAAATTGCAGGCACACCCTGTTTTTTCCACCCCAAAAGGGCACATGCAAAACAAGTTATGAGCTTCAGAGAGCTATTGTCTTTTCCAGATTATGTCGTAAGCTTCATTCCTGGCATGACATATCAACGTGATCATCCACGACCAGGGCTTTGTTCCCTGCTATAAAGTGCACTGTCCCTGCTGGCAGGAGATGCCGGCAGATCTAGTCCAAATATTACTTGTTAAAATCTGTCAGTAATTGGGAGCAGTGATGAGTTTCCCAAACTTTGGAAAATGCTGGCCCGAGATCCCAGCTGAAGTGCCCGTCCGTCCTTGGCGGTAAAACCTTCGCCAACACATTTGGCCCTTGGTGCTCTGGTCATTCCCTCCAGCTGCAGCTGACCTGGTGCTCAACGCCAAAGAAGTGGAGCACACGTCGTACCTCGAGGACCGACCGATGTTCATGCTGCAGTGCGCCCAGGAGGAAAACTGCCTGGCCTCTTCGGCGGCCAATACCTCCATCTCCACCGGCTACAGGAGGCTCCTGCGCTTCTCCTCCCAGATCCACAACAACGGGCAGGCCGACTTCCGACCCAAAGCCGGGCGCCACGCCTGGATTTGGCATGATTGCCACAGGTCAGTGGTCCTCCTCTTCTCCCATCTGCCTTCACACCTGGCGGCCCCCAAGGAAGGCAACAAAGGGCGCTTTTACACGACCCCTAAGATCCGCTGGCCACTTAAATTCGGACCAGGGATCTTGGGGGTTCGTTGCTCTTCCTGCGTCCCCACCCCTCCGCACTTCTTTGCTCCTGTCTGCGTAAGGGGAGGGAGGAAAAAAGAGAGGAAAAAATGCAGGCTCACCTCTGAAGCTGCCCGGAGCCCCGTCGTTGTCCTGATTCCTTCTCTTCTGTTTGTTTGTTTTTTGCCTCCTGCCCCTTCTCTTAAAGGGGTGGGAGGCAAAAAAAAAAAAACCAGAAGCGAGGAGAGCCCTGCACTCACCAGATTAAATCCGGACCTGGGGATTTTCACCCTCCTAGAGCAGGTACAAGAAAAGTGCACTGGGACGTGCTTAGGTGGGCGTGGTCGCACTTAATTTCCTGCAAACTCCGGAGCTGGTGGGGAAATCATTGTAAGCTCCGGAGCTGGCAGCCATTTGCTGCGGAGTTTAGGGGTCGTGTACAAATACCCAAAGTCCCCGGTAGCGTGCTTTCCCTTCGAAAATGACAGCCGGATCTGCTGGAGAGCTCACAGGAGCCTCCACCATCCTGAGGACAACGGGTTAATTTAGGACAGGCATGGCCAAACTTCATCCCCCCTGATGTTTTGGACCACAACTCCCAGCATTCCAAGCCTGTATTTCCAATGGCAAAGGACTGTGGGAGTTGTGGTCCAAAACATCTGGAGGGCCGAAGTTTGGACATGCCTGATTTAGGAGGATCATATTTATTTGTTTGTTTGTTTGTTTGTTTGTATACCACAGCCAATTTTCCCAAAGGGAGCTCTGGGTGGTATACATAAAACAACATAAGTGCGCAACATCATAGCAGGTTGAGTTGGGCGCGCAGCATCGCCTTCCATGAGACGGTAGTGTCCATGCACTTCAGGAACCGCACACCCTCTCCCTCCTGCAGCCCCAAGCCAGCTGCAAACTAAGTGTATCGCTGAAGACCTGGCGAGTCGCCCCAGAGGGAAGGGGGTGGGTTATGTCCCTTGTGCTGCGTCATGAGTTCCGCAGCTCGCGCTCAGCTTCACTGGGAGGGCTGGCCCAAGAAAGACGAGTCACTTCCCAACTTGCGTCTTCTCTGGCATTTCCGAACAGCTTAAGCTGAACGAGGTGTCTGTAGCTTGTGGGTGTGCTTTGACCAGCCTTTCTGTGTACAGAGAATGACAGGTTCAATTCCCTCTCAGTATTTCCAGTATGTAAACACTATAATATAAACACCTATCGGAGCAAGCCAGACATATTCTGGGAACAGAGTTAGACCTCAGGTGTCCAGTTCTCCCGCCCGCCCACCCGCCTCACCGCCCCCACACTGGAAATAGCTTGAACATCCAAATTCAAAGTAAATAGTTCAAACATCTCAAAAAGGCCATCTTCCCCTTCCCACCCTTCCTTTTTCCAAACTGTCTCAAACTGCTTCTGTACATTTCAGTTCAGCATATGGCAGCGGGACCAGGGGATGGAGGGGGTTAGAGAGAGAGAGGGAGTCCTATTTAGCAAGATGGTAAAGAGAAGGGGCATGGTGGCTCAGTGGACTAAGGCTCCGAAAACTGTCGGCTGCAAAGTCGGCAGCTTGGCGGTTCGAATCCTGGGTGCCACACAGTGGAGTGAGCTCCCACTGATAACCCCAGTTCCTGTTAACCTAGCAGTTCAAACGCATGTCAATGCCAGTAGATAAATAGGTACCGCCGTAAAAAGCGGGAAGGTAAAAACAGTATTTCCTTGCAGTCATGCGGTCATGTGGTCATGGACTTGCACAACACTGGCTCTTTGGCTTGAATATGGAGATGAGCATCGCCCCTAGAGTCAGACCCAACTAGCACGCATGTGCAGGGGGAACCTTTACCTTTACCTTTTAAAAGAGAAACAAAAGAGTATCTGGCAGAAACCTTAATTAAAGGGGCTCTGAGATTTTTTTTACTATTAGTATTATTATTATTTAACACCTTGTTTCCCTTTAGGGGCAAAATGCCAACATATTTAAGTAAAATAAATACAGGGCCGTCTTAGTTGCTGCTGTCGGATACTGCATATCAGATGTTTTGCCTTAAGCCACGGTTTATTTTCCCAGGTGAAAAGGAGCCAGCCGGTTACTTGGTTTTCCTGGGGCTTAAGTTAGGAGGTGTCTGTCTGATTCTAAGCTAGATTTCCAAAAGGACAAATCACCACATTCATGGCGCAGCTGAGACCGGTGTGAAACACTACCTGGACCTCATGCATATTTGTCAGGCATTGCATAGACTAAACCCCTTGCCACCAAAACCTATAATAATCTTTTGTGTGGGGGGTTAAAAGCTCCTGTTCTCCATTTTCTCCCAAATTCATGGACATTTCAGTGTCAGTTTGAGTGATGGATTGCCCCTGACTTGAGTCTGAATGTTTTCCGGAGCTCTCCAAGGTACTGATTCACCCCGATAGACTCAGCACCTCGATAGCTCCTTTTAAAGTTTGGAGTGAAAACCAGAGTGAATCTACCACCACCACCCCAACTGAGATCGGAAACAGCACCCTTCCCTGTCCACAGTACACTTCCCATGGAATCCTTGCTGGCTGGCTCAGCCAACAAGGGCCTGGAGTTAATCAAAGAATTACGATAAGGCCATTGCACTTGAATCCTGTTCTGACCCACTACAGCTCATCAAAGGTTTCTCTGTTCTGATTTCTGGAAAGGGACCGTCAACTGGTGGGTAAAGCACTGGTTTTGTCATGCAAATGTTTCAGTTTTAGTTTCTGGAAGCAGAGGATAAAAAAGGCTCAAGTACCAAACCTTGTTGAAGATCCTCAGCCCAAGTTGCTGCTGCAGGTCAGTGCTTGCAGTACTGGATTCATTAGAGGGATGGATAATCTTCATGGAATAAGACCACTTTCTGTTTCAAACACCATTTGACACTGATCGGTCATGAAGCCACTGCATATGTCTGCTGTGAATTCCACTGGCTATCAGTTGGGATTGTGGCTAAATTTTATTGTATTTTAGAGTCTTTTTACCCCGCCTTTCTCCTTGGAAAAAGGACCCAAGGCAGCTAAATTCAAGGTGCTTTATTCTTTTTTTAAGACCCTTAATGGCTCAGGGGCTGTCTGTCTATGACAGGCATGCCCAAACTTTGGCCTTCCAGATGTTTTGGACTGCAACTCCCACAGTCCTTTGCTATTTGCAATCTAAGCTGAGAATTCTGGGAGTTGTGGTCCAAAACATCTGGAGGGCCGAAGTTTGGGCATGCCTGGTCTACAATAATGGTTCCCACTGCCCCCCTGCTGCTTTTCATCTCTTCTGTCCCACCCCAAAACTTGGTCAAAAAATCTGGGGTCCCACCAGGACACAGAAAACCCACTTTTTCAGGAAGGATGTTTCTATGTTTACAAGCATTCTGTTGCTACCTTATCATTTCACCTGGTGGACGGGAGGAACAGGAACTGGGAATGTTTAGCCTTTCAAAAAGAAGGCTGAAGGGGGATATGATAGCTATTAGAGATGGGCACGAAATAAAAAAAATGGTGTTTCGTTCGTCGTTTGTCAGTTTGGGGGGTCCGTTTCGGTTCGTTTCGTTTTTCGCGAATTTTTGCAAAAATTACCGTTTCGTTACCATTAATTTCAATTTTTTGTGATTTTTTTTTTAGCATTTAAAGCAGTTCAATGTATTGCCATAACGAAAACAAAATGGACGACAAAATTTCTGGTGTTTCTGTTTGTTTCGTTTCATTTTAGAGACAAAATTTGTTTGTTGTTTCATTGCGTAAAATTGTTTGTTTCGTGCCCATCTCTAATAGCTATGTTTAAATATTTGAAAGGATGTCATATTGAAGAGGGAACAGCTTTGTTTTCCATGGCTTCAGAGACTAGGACTCGGGGCAATGGTTTCAAACTACAGGAAAAGAGATTCCATTTAAACATTAGGAAGAACTTCATGACAGTTAGAGCTGTTCGGCAGTGGAATATGCTGCCACAAAGGAGGGTAGTGGAGTGTCCTTCTGTGGAGGTTTTTAAGCAGAGGCTGGATGGCCATCTGTCAAAAATATTGTGATGGGGTTCCTGCATGGCAGGGGGTTGGACTAGATGGCCCTTGAGGTCTCTTCCAACTCTATGATTCTATAATTCTAGGAGAGCCGTAGGAATGCAGAAAATCCCAAAACCCCACTAGCTGGCCAAAAGATCTGAGATTTAGAATCCACAGCAGGCAGGGATGGCTAGAAGACGACAGACCGCAGTGGAAGCGGGGCTTAGAAATGGAGGGTTCTCCGTAATATTTCTTGTTGCCAATGTTTCTTTGCCGCTCTCTAGACAAAAAGCCCCATAGAAACAAAGCGGGATAGAGCTGGGCGTCCTTTGCAGATGGAAAAATCTCCGGACGGCCTCAAATGGCTGATTTTATGCAATGCGTCCTGCCACATGGGCTGAAATTTGTTATTGTCTGAGGACTGAGCAACATGACCTCCCAGATTAAATCCCTGCAGATGGTGTTAATTTCCTGCCTTTCCGCAAACGTTACAAAAGTAGGACGCGGTGAGAGCATTCCTGCCTTTGTCGTGATCTCGCTAGCCATCCTAAAAACCTTGGTTTGGTGACCCGTCATAATTGAGCAATGCCTGACGTGACCCCCCCCTTTTTTTTTTTTTTTAGGAATTACATCTGATTTTTCTCATTGGGAAATAAGACAGCCCCCATCCCAAAAGGAGCGGCTTGCTTTTATTCAGAGCCTTGATTCAGATTTTTCTTCTTAGCACTTGGCAGCTAGGTTGCAGCTATCCTGCAATGGATTTGTTGCATTTTGCAATGAATACATTGTTTTGTGTTTCCTTCTTGTGGCCATTTCTGGTATAGCGCAGGGCAATGCCGAAGAATACTTCCATCGCTCCATGGGATCGACCGGAAAATAGGAAAATAAAATAAAATAAATGCCTCTAAAACCATCGTTAGAAGAACTTCTGAAAGTAATTATTCTGGTGAAATAACTTAGGTATTAATCAACCTTAGCTAAAAATTAAATTTGTTATTGCTAATTGCATGATCCAGCTCCCTAGATTACCTAGATATGGGTCATATTTTTTTATCTGCAACTAGTTACTTTCGATCTCTACTCCTATTCGTGATATTGCATACACCATATAAGGTAAAGGTTCCCCCTGCACATGCATGCCAGTTGTGTGCGACTCTAGAGGCAGTGCTCATCTCCGTTTTCAAGCCAAAGAGCCAGTGTTGTGCAAATCCATGGCCAGCAGGGCTGAACGCATTTCTGTGCATGGAACACTGTTTACTTTCCTGCTTTTTATGGGTGGTGCCTATTTATCTACTTGCATTTACATGCTTTCGAATTGCTAGGTTGGCAGGAGCTGGAGTTAAGAGCGGGAGCTCGCTCCGCTGTGTGGCACCTGGGATTCAAACTGCCAAGCTGCCGACTTCGCAGTTGACATTTCAGCGCTCTAGCCTGCTGAGCCACCACGCCCCCTGTCTGCTACCTGACTGTTAAAACTGATGAAACATCAGCCTGACATTATATCTTATTTACTTTGGGTCCCTGCATTGGGAGAAAGGAAGGATATAAATAAAATAAGTAAAGAAATATCAGGAGCTAGAACCTTAAAGTAAAATATATTCCCTATTCCTCTCCGGCCTAAAGAAACATAACAAGAAATGGACTTATTTTCAGTCTCATGCAAGGCCATCTTCAGGCTGTGTAAATTCAGCTGATCAGCTTCCTGTGTTGACTTCAGTGATCCAGCAGACCCATCCTGCTACGTGGCATCCGGGACTCAAACTGCCGAGCTGCCGACTTTGCAGCCGACAGATTTCAGCGCTCTAGCCCGCTGAGCCAACATACCCCTCTATATATGTTGGCAACACTATATAGGTTGCCATAAACAAGGTGCCTTTCCCTAACCTTGGGTAACCCAGGGGTTCTTGGATTGCAACTCCAAGTAGTGGTGAAGTCTTCTAGAAGTGTAATGTATTGCTGTATCGATATACCTGGTGGAGGAAATCTCAGGCTACCCTTCACTTCCATGCTCACTTTCCCTCTGGGTTCTACAGGCATTACCACAGCATGGAAGTGTTCACCCATTACGATCTGCTTGACCTCAATGGGACCAAAGTGGCAGAAGGACACAAGGCCAGCTTTTGCTTAGAAGACAGTGACTGCATAGAGGGTAAATCTCTTTCTGTTACACTTATTGCAATGTGTTCTAGTCTCAGGCCCCGGTCTCACGATGATTTTGCTGCTCTTTTTGCTGCGAAAGACTGCGCAGCAAAAGATCGTGCCTTTGCTCCGCAGTATTTTGGTACCCCGGCCGACCACACCCCCGGAAGTGCACTTTAACCGCAGCAGTGTTAAAATACTTCTGTTATTGATGCGCCCTTTTTTAATGCCTCAAACGAGGTGTGACCCCAGAAAATTCGCACCAATTAGATTCGTACCCCCTTTTCTGCCACTTCCTGTAGTTCTGCCTTGGTAATTGTTTATGCTACTGAATTGATGGCATACTGGCATGCTGGCACAATTTTTACTGGCTGTCCACCTGCAATTACCATTGATTTTAAGAAGAAAAACGGCTACCTGGCTGCAACGCAGGTATTCGCCACAAGGGAAAAAACAGGGAAAAGATGCACAGTAAGCAAGTCAGGATGGACGCAGAGAAGTAAAATACTCCCCTGTCATCAGGGCGCTAACTGCGCATCAAACATCATGTGACTGCTCAAAAAAATAGTACACATCATATTAAGATGCGCAGATAACGGTAGTGCGACCAGAGCCTAAGGGTCGATTTCTCCTCCCACTTCAGACAAGAATCTAGAGAAGCCTTATCTACCCGGAATGTTCCAACTTCAGCCATTTCTGATGCCCCACGTGAAGTCCTCTTCATATTTAGCTGTCTTCCCTTCCAGGGTCACCCTAAGGAGCTTTATGATGGGCCAAGACTTACCGGAGAAAGGGTCTGATGTGCTGTGTTTTGTACATCCAGCACGATGCAGGGTCATTTCTTATGTCAACCCATCTTCCAGGGGCCCCAAGAGCTACAGCCAGGCTCTTGGGCGATGGACCAACTGCCAGGGACCTTCCAAAGCAGGGGTGTCCAAACTTTTTGCAAGGAGGGCCCAATTTGGTGAGGTGAAAATGTGTGGGGCCTGGCCATTCAGCCACATTGGGCCTCCGGGCGGGACTTTGGACCTGCCTCTAGGACATGCAAGGAGATAGGGAGGATGTGGCAGCAACGGAGCCAGGGGCAGGTAGGCTGGGCAGGTGCCTGGGGGGACGGATGGAGGCAGGGAGAGCAGGCAAACCGTACAACTGTAAACTGACATCTCCATCCAGTATGGGGAGAGGCCAGCTGGTGGGGATGTATGACAGGCTGAGCCGGCAGAGAGAAGAAGCTGCGGGCCACTCAGAATTTGAAAACCCCACATTTGGCCCCCGGGGCTGACTTTGGACATGCCTGATCTAAAGGATCTCTGAAGATTGCACGAGCACTGATGCTCTCTGCCCTTTTGTTTCCCTTTACCCCTTAGGGGTCCAGAAGCAATATGAGTGTGCCAATTTCGGGGAGCAAGGGATCACCGTCGGGTGCTACGACGTCTATCGGCACGATATCGACTGCCAGTGGATTGACGTTACGGATCTCAAGCCAGGGACTTACTATTTCCAGGTAGGATCTACCCTCGCCGACTAATGGCAGTTCTCTGAACTTCCATGGACTAAGATCCACTTGGCACGATGAACAGAACAAAGCGAGCAAGGTTGCGACTGCGTTGTATCGTTCGAGTCGCACGGTGGGATCCTCCCTTATTTATTCAATGGAAAGGAAACTACCGGAAAATAGATTCCATTTGAACATTCGGAAGAACTTCGTGACAGTTAGAGCTGTTTGGCAGTGGAATATGCTGCCACGGAGGGTGGTGGCGTCTCCTTCTTTGGAGGTTTTTAAGCAGAGGCTGGATTGCCATCTGTCGAAAATATTGTGATGGGGTTCCTGCATGGCAGGGGGTTGGACTGGATGGCCCTTGAGGTCTCCAACAACTCTATGATTCTATGATTCTATGAGGAAACCCCCTTGTGCATAGAATGAGTCTATCACCTTAAGAGGAAAAGGCAGCAAATAATTCAAAGAAAATCAATTGTCCACAGCGACCCTGAAAAAGCACACATTATTAATGCAAGCAATATTCTTGAATCAGTCACACACAAAAATCCAAAATCTGGAGCTGAGCACCGGAAAAGAATAGAGGTAAATCCAACACTGCACTCTCCTGCAAAAACTTCTGAATATGAGAATCTTCTTTTGAGCTTCTGGGTCAGTCATTTTTGACTCCAGCCTTCACTGGTTGCAACCCTTTCTCCCTGGCAGGCCGGGAGAAATTAAATGACTCCTCCTCTTGGACTCAGTTCTAAGGTGTGTGTTTTTTTCTGTCTCTCTGTTCCCAGATCATTGTCAACCCAACGCTTGAAGTAGCAGAGTCAGATTACACTAACAACAAAATGATCTGCACGTGGAAATATGAACTTCATCGGTCCTGGATGTTCAACTGCCATATAGGTGGGATGTTTTGTCGGCTTGGTTGCTGTGGTGGTTGTTAAGCTTTGTACCACACGCTGACAAGAAAACAGTGGGCTCTGGAACAAGGAAGAGTGGTGTTCCTTTGATTATGTTTTATTTTTGGGTTGGGGGGAAATGTATATCCCTTTGGAACCAGATGTCGTCATAAAGGCCTGAGGTCTGTCTGCCTTATTCGGAGGGACAGACAAGTAGATTAAACTCCAACAGCCAATGACGCCTGTTTCCTTTTCTCCTCCTGCAGCCGATTCGTTCAGCGAAGCAATAGAAGAGAAATTTAATCGCGTCGATGGACTTTTGGACAACAAGCTGCCTTAACTTCGGCCCCCTTCCATAGAAGACAGCCGAAACGTGTCTTTCTCCCCACCGTTTCCCTTAACCACTTCTTGGTAGGAGTAATCAAGCTAGCAACCGTGAACCTTAACATTAGCTTTGTAAGTTATTTTCAAGGGTGTGCTTTGTGTCAACATTGCAGCAGCAGGATTGACTTTCCCTTCATACCCATTCCAACAGAAGGACGGTTTTGCACCACCTTCAGAGACTCCGCTCCCCTCAACGGACACCCTAATTTATTCCCAAAGAATTCAACCCCAATCCCCAGACCACCTTGGGACACTGAAGCAACAAGCACCATCTGCCGGATCCCCCCTGCCTCAGGATGTCTGAGGGAGCCTGTTTCTCTCAAATTCCTTCCCGGGGGAATGTTGTTCTCGGCTTACGAGATCTGAAAATTGGACTTTTTGCACCAGAAGAGAAACGTCGGCAGTGTTCTCGTGACCAATGGAAATCTTGCAAAACAGGCCAATGCCCCTCTTCCATCAATTTCCTGCATCCCTTTTCCTGGATGGCCTTTCGTGACAGCTGTTTTAAGACAGATGTGGGTTACTGCAATGAGGAAAGCCTTCGTCGTGACATTCCATATATATTTTAAAGCCACTAGACTGATTTCTTGCCCTGAACACCGTAAGCTGTTCACCCACCTGCCTTTGCCTGGATTCCGTGTCTTTTGCCTCCAGCCTTCCACCCGATAATGAAGTTAAGACCTGCCTCACAGGAACTCTCCCATGAAACTTCATTATTGGCCTGATATGACCAAGGCCACTGTCTCTCCCTCTCATTAAGTCCAACTATTCTGTAAGGCTCTTTTGAGGGTGGAAAAAGACCATTTAAACACATGTCGGTTAAACGCATAATGGTGCTAAGTGCATGCACCTCTGTTTGTTTGAGGTCATGTTTGCTACAAAGATCCACTCTTACTTGAACTTAGAAGCTAGCACCTTTTTTTGGTCCTGGAAAGAGAAAGCAGATGCGATTTGTGTGTATTCAGTGAGCAAAAGCAGGTGATGTCTTTCCCCCCCCAAAACTGCATGAGGAAATGGAAAATTTAGTTTAGACTCTGCTGCATCGGAGCAGTGTTCATTGTGACGTGTCCCTTTCTAAAATCATTTCAATTCAGCGCTCTTGGACAGTCGGAAATCAAGATATGATTGGGGGGGGAAAAGGATGTCTCCGGTTGTTTGTCCTAAGCAACAGGTAAAACACAGATACACTATCTCTGTTGATGGAGGTTCTACTCAGTTGGCAGGGTGGCCAGCCAGGGCTAGACCAAGGTTCTCACCTCATTTGTTTGGGCACTAGGGGTGGAAGCGTTCAAAGGATATTGAACGCTTGTGTGACGGATGACAAAAAGATTTAGAGATCCTCTTCTTTAGAACTTAATTCTGTACCTGTTTTGCATTATGTGAAGGGGTGGAGGGGGTGACCAGTGGGAGGGAAATGCCATTTCCTAACAGATCTGTACTCCACACCCCTATGCAAGGTGCTTCATTCACTGTTGAAGAGAATCTTTATCAGAATCTGTTGCCTTTATCAGCAGCTGAGAGTTTCTCAAAGCTGCTCCTTGGCTCTCATCCTCTCTTCCTGTCTGCCAAAGAGGAGCAAGCATGGACTCGATGGGTGGTTTTAGAGGATAACCATTATAAAAGGTGCATTGCAGGAGTGAGGAACCGCTGCATGAATAAATTAAGGATTATGCTTACCGTCTCGACATGTTGCAGAAATGCATGCATGTGTTGATTCTCCTTTTTTTTGCCACGTTTAACCTACCTCACAGGGGTGTGATGTGGCTAGTGGCTGGTTCACATAAGAGGAAATTGTATCCCTTGCCCTGGAGCCAAAACTGGCCGTTTGATGCCCCAGCAGAAGAGCCCGTGGGGCCACAAGACACAAACCAGCCCCTGGCTGCTTCATGGGGCCAAAAAGTGGCCCTGCAGCTGCGTGCGTGGAAAACAGATAGGGAGATGCCTGTATCTACCTCTGCAGAGCTGATGCAGTGGAGGTGGGCCCCTGTGCAGGAGATCAGAGCAGGATGAGGTCCAAGGGTTGCCCAGCAGTCGTTGTAGTGAGGAAATTACAACACCTCTGATATTCAGGCAACCACTCAAAACTACCACCCTTCAACAAACACACCCACTGTGCCCCAAGTTCAAAAGTGTACAGAAATATTCCTTGGGATCCAAAGCTGTTTCTGAACACCCACCATGGCTTCCAGCTATCTGTCCCAACTTTGGTCTTCCACAGGTCCACTGAGTCGAGAGATGTCAGTTTGCTTCTACCCAAGAAGCCGCTCAAAGTCTTTTCAATACGCAGTGGGAGATTCTCAAAGGCTCTGCTTCATTCTAGAAGAGAGAGTTTTGTTCTGGCATCGCTTGAGCCGAGGAATTCACCATTCCTAGGACGGTGGCAGATGGCTCAAGGCAGGGGCTCTCCATGTCACTCCAGCAGTGAAGTTCCCCTCTTTTGCAATATTCGGATTAACGAGGCCTCTGTTAATGGGCGGAAGTTCCCCGTGGCACGACCCACCCAAGTCCATGATGGTCATGGACAATGACAGCCCAGATCTGGAAGATGGCCAGCTGACTACGACCAGGAGAAACCTATCCGATACCACTGTAGTCCAAGTCAAGTTGTTCCTCCATTTAGTCCAGCATCATCTTCTGCAGAGCGGGTCAAATTGTGTCCAGTGAGCTCCCTAGAAACCCTCTTGGGGAGGGGGAGGCCTCTTAATTTGCATCAGCAATCTATGATCAGTTTGGTTCAGGGATGCTAAATGAAGGCTGTGGACCACCCTGATTTTTTTCCAAGTTGCCTTGGTCATTCTCTCCTATGAACTGGGGTGACCAAGGGCCACATTCCTTAATTTCAACTTCATAGGTCCCATCCTGCCCAGGCCACATGGGCACAGCACCTAGAGGTCAAGGCACCAACTTTATTTACTTTCACGAATAACAAGAAGACCTTAAACATCTCCAAAGGGAGGTGGCATCATTCATTCCTGACAGGAGGTTGAGTCTGAGCCATGATTCTCCTAGAATCTGGAAGTGGAGTCATGGCAACTGGACTTCTTTTTCTTCAGAGAGAGAAACGTTTCGCTGCTCATCCAAATAGCTTCCTCAGTCTGATGAAGCAGTTTGGCTCTGACGAAGCTGTTTGGATTAGCAGCGAAACGTTTCTCTCTCTCAAGAAAAAGAAGTCCAGTTGCCATGACTCAACTTCCAGATAAACTCACCTGGATGACTGAGAATCTTCACAAACGACTCTGGCAAACAGGCAGACACCATGCCTCTACCCACAATAATACAAAAGTCAAAAGGGATTCCCTGCTCCAACTGTCCTATATAGAGAAAAAATGGGAGGGGGTGAGTAGTTGTGTGTGTGGAGGACTAGGAGACATGGAAGAAAGGAAAAGGAAAACAAAATTGGAATAAAACCACACTTTGTGCTTGTGTTTGTGTGTTTATCAGCTTTAATTCTATAAACAATAAAGAGGACAAAAAGATTTCTTACAAATTTCAAGTAAACAAGATATTGAATCCTGCAAGTGTGTATGTGTGTGTCCTTCTGGTGTGTGCTTGTCGCCACAACGTTGCCCCATGCTATTCCAACACGGCGCAAGGCAGCTGCCCTTTTGGGTCAGGGTTTGCAAATACGTGCTTTCACAGGGACTCCTTAAGAAAAGAAATGAGGAAATTTCCCCCTGGACCACCACCAGCAGAGTCCCTGTACAGTGGAGAGAGTGAAAAAACTAACCCCCAAGTCTGGGGGGGATACAGATTTTACTTGCTCTCTTCTTGAAATTTCCAGTGCTGAAACAGCAAGAGGGCAAGCAGTGCTTGATTCTTCTTTTACCTGCTGTTTTTTTCTCCTCTTATTCTCCCCACCTCTGAAAAAAAAGTGCCTAGGGAAAGGGACTCAGATTTGCACTTTTCTGCAAGCACCGAATGGGTAACAATTAGGGGAGGGTCACCTGATTCCCTCCTGTCCCCGATTCAACATCTGTTGATATGTCAACCCAGCGGTTGAGCAAGTCAACTCTGTTGCATGAACTTCAGGGCCGAGACCACCCAGTCCGTGGCCTAGAAACGGGAAAAGTGATCCACGGGCTGGAAAACGGCTCAACCCAGTTTTAAAAAAAAAAAAATCCAAACCAAAACAATGAAATGCAGTGGTTTCCAACTGTTCTTGGATTGCAACTCCCAGAAATGCTTGCCAGTACAGCTGGCAGTCAAGGCTTCTGGGGGTTTTAGCCCCAAGAACATCTGGAGATGCAAGGTTGGGAACTGCAGCTCTAATGGAGGAAGGACGGTTGAGAAACGTAGGGGGCAATTACCACGTCGAGGCCCTGCCCCACCGCACAGAATGCAGGTTTGTGAATCAAGTGATGACAGCTCCTGCAGTACCCTGAGCATCTCTTAACACGAACCAAGTGATGTACTGGAAACACAACTCTCGGGCTGATGTGAAAGACCTATTTTTCCCTCTGGGGTGAATTTCTTGGCCACTGTGTTTGCCACCACACAAAAACTCAGTTCCCTATCCTACTGTGGACTCCCCACCAACTCCCATTTCTTCCAGCCTGAAAGACCACCGCCACCTCCTCATTACTCCCTCCCCCAAAAACCAAAAACGACCCTCTTAAAAGAAAAGAGAAAGATGGCTCCTGTTCTATCGTCTGGCAGAGAGTTTAATCCCACACCTTCGTCAGTGTCACCCCCCCCAGCTGCTCCGTACGATCTTCGTTTTATTCCGGCAGATTCGTGCTCTCTGGTTTCGCCTCGGGACGGCCCCGATTCCGGTATGATTTGCGCTGTAATCCCAGGGCCCGGGTCACCAGCCGTCGGGCTACCACGGTGTCTGTCTGGGGCCTCTCTTTGGCCAGTTGAAGGAGCTCTGAGCCAAAGAGAAGAGGGAAAAGGCAAGCGTGTGAGGGGATCGGAAGGGGAAAGAGGGAAGGCCGCACAGCTGGGGACCAGAGATTATTCTGAGGTGTGGCTGGGCTTTCCAGCTGGCCCCCAGCTAGGTCCCCAAACTAAGGTGAGGGGCCTTGAGAGCCACACTGAGGCACCGCATTCGAGTGCAGAGTTTGTTTGCCTCGGTGACTGAAAGGTACAGTGGTACCTTGTATAAAGGAATTAATTCGTTCCAAATGAAATTATGTTAAGCAAATTTTCCTTTATACAAATTTCCCATAGGAATTCATTGAAAACGGAGTAATCCCATTTTTATGTTGTACGAATTCTCCCCATAGGCGATTATGTTAAGCAAATTTCCCCTACCTCCGGAATTTTTTATGCTGTACAGATTTTATGTTATACAAACTGTTTGTTATACAAGGGTCCACTGTAATTCAAATCCCGGCACCACTACTACCACTCCGCTGTTCGCAAGACGGGGAATCCCCGATCTTGCCCATAAGCAGCCGGTGGGGGAGGAGCGCTGAAGAGCGCTCATAAATCGGGATTTTCGTAGGTCAGGCCCCTCGTAAGTCGGGGTACCACTGTACAGTATTTTCTTACTTGGCCGCTGAAGAGCCTTGATTTTCGACTGCCTCGTCCCGTGGATTAGCGGCCGGATCTTCAGAGAAGAGTAGCTTTGTTCCAACGCTTGAGAGGCTGGTAAACAGAAAGCGTGTGGTTTTTTGAAGCTGGTCTGAGACGTCTCACCACGATCCCACGGGGGCCTTTCCGCCACCCACTTTTAACGGGCGCGCCTTCATCCTGCAGAAACCAGGAGTCTCTCTGCGTGTTGGAGAGGAACGGCGGATTCTCTGCTCCGATTCACGGGGCTTCACTGGAGCCCCTTTGCAGAGAATTCCAAAGCTCCTCATCCAATGATAAATTTGAGGATTCCACAGGAAGGTGTGGAGTTGTGAGCCACTGTGACTGTTGTGCAGGAACGACTCTTAACCCTCTGCCAGGATGTCCACGCCTGTGGCAAGGTCTTCACAAAGCGTAGCTTTGTCTTAGCAGTGTTGTCAAGACCTCTCCCTGGATCACCACAAACCTGGGCTGAGACCCTACTATACACCAATGTGCATGCGCGCGCACCGTCTCCGAATGCTGGTTCTTCCACAGCAGAACCTGACTAAATATGCTCGCTGTGTGAGAACCAAGGAGACTCCTGAGCAAGAGGTGGAAAGGACTGGACAAAATAAAATTCACACACATTTAAATCTTTAAAAAAATCCATTTAAAAACATTTAAAAAAAAAAAAAAAAAAAAAATTTTTTTTTTATCCATTTAAATCAGTGGTTCCCCAGATGTTCCTGGACTGCCACTCCCGGAAGCCTCCACCACTCGCTGTCCTGGAAGAGATTTCTGGGAGTTGCAGTCCAGAAACATCTCAAGATCCACAGGTTGAGATCCACTGATTTAAATCAGGACTTCAATCAATGCGAATTCCAATCCAATCCACCCTCCCACGTGCCATTCTTTCCAGAACGGAAGCTGACTGAAAAGCATCTTGTTTCAATGGCATGGTAGAACAGATTTTACCATTTAAATAAAGGTTTTATCCGGAGAAAACCAACATTACCTGTCACCAAACTGGAGAATATCCCGAGAGCGTGAGTGTCATCGACCCACTGCAGCTTAAACCCGCTCTCTCTGAAAGAAAGGGAAGTCCAGGAGTTTATTCCTATTCAAAGCAGCAACAGCACATCAAGAACAGCAGTGATTCAGCATACCGTACACACTCAGTAGCCTATGGTAAGTTCCAAGCAGGAGATGACAGCAAGGGGATCCTTCCTGTTTGCAACCTCCAGCAACTGACAGAAAGACAAATATTGACTCAGGTACCACAACTGGCACGTATGCTCCGTGAATGCATCTAAACCAGTGTTGACGAATCTGTGGCCCCCGCGGGGGCCAAAGGTGGCACTCAAAGCCCTTTCTGTAGGCAACCGAAATCTGACCTCTGTAGTTGCTGCTTAATTTGGTGGGGGGTTCCTGCCACTTGTTAATTTTTTTGAGAAATCTTCGCTCCCTCCTGGTTTCTCCTTTACTAGCCTCTTTTAAGCAAAGAATCCTATGTTGTAATTCAGGCCTGCCCAACAGGTAGACCGCGGGCTACCAGTAGCCCGCGAAGGGTTCAAAAGTAGCCCGCCGGCCATCAATAAAAAAAAAGTGAGGGGATAAGTTCTCCACCCCTCCTTCCCCCATCCCAAGGACCACCACTGCCCCAGCAAAGTTCCGGTTCTGCCAGCCCACTGTCTCAGCCGAGTTAGGCAGTTCAAGGGCCATGGCACACTGAAATCTATTCCTTCCAGAACTGATTAATTGGTTTTCAATGCATTCCTATGGGAAACCGCTGATCTACTTACAAAAGTTTTTACTTTTGAGCATGTGCTTGGAACGGATAAAATTTGTAAGTAGAGGTTTTAGTGTAGTAGCCCTCAGGCACTTTGGGCCGGAAAAAGTAGACCTTGGCCTGCCCTGTTTAAAGTTGAAAATAAACAGAAAACTTAGTAAAACAACAACAAAACCTCTGAGCTATGAATCGAAGGGATGAAGTGTAACACTAGTATCTATCACAGAAATTTGGGGAAATTGGGGAAATTCGGCTACTCACTGAAAATCTGCAAAGGCCTCCAGCAGGTGCTCCGTCTTCAGTGAGGGTGAAAAATCATAAATCTCGAGCACGTGTCCAAAATCTCCCTCGTTGATCTGGGCTTCGCCGTAACTGGAGTAATCAAACTGGATTTTCTCAATGCTGATCTGCTTTATGGTCAGATAGTTTGTGATCTGGAAAAGACGGGAGAGACAGAGAAAAAGCTCTGCAAGAGGAAAACATCTGCCCTGAGAGCTTCTGGCAGGCAGCAGGTTAAAAACCACATCCGGCACAACCCCTGGTTCTGCCGCGGATCAGTTTCAAGCCCCACCGAGGAAACGCTGTGGAACTCCTTGCCGCAGGATTTGGAGATGGCATCTGGCCCAGATGTCTTTAAAAGGGGATCAGGCCGATTTGTAGAGGAAAAGCCCATCGGAGAGGACAAGCCATGATGGGGAGACGTGCTCTCTCTGGGCTCAGAAAGAGGGTACCTCAAAACGGTAGAGGCAGGGGAGGGGAAACGGGAGACAGGCATTGAGTTGTCTCATGTGATCCCAAAGACATTTGGTGGGGCCACAGCGGGATACAGAAAGCTGGACTAAATCGGCCCTTGGCCTGACCCAGCACTGCTCACCTTCTTAGGTTCTTAGGGATGCTGGAAAATGTAGATACCCTTTTAACAGTAAATGCTACATAGCATGGTCACTGTCACCCTTTAGTGGCCCGTGCTAATAACTTCATCTTTAGAAATATATATTTCTAGACTTTATCTTTTATTATTTTCAGACTGCGGATAAGCGAATCAGTTAGAGACAGGCATTTTGTTTCAGAACCAGTAGGTTACGAAACGAACCACGCGAGCCCAGGTGGTCCTCGGAACTGGGTGATACACGCAGATCCAATTGCTTTACCTTTCTCTGTCTCACGCAGGGTTAAAATCCAACGAGGAAGCACGCTGCGACGTCATCTTTCCTGCTTTGTGCTGCTGGCCAATCAGAGAGGGAGGCGGGATGATGCCAGTCCCTGCACAGCTCCTGATTGGGCAGCATCACAGATCTAGCACAGATGACGTCGCAGCATGCTTCCTCGTTGGATTTTAACCCTGCGCGAGACAGAGAAAGGTAAAGCAACTGGATCTGCGTGTATCAGCCAGTTCTGAGGACCACCTGGGCTCCCGTGGTTCATTTCACAACCTACTGGTTCTGAAACGAATGCCCGTTCCTAGAATCAGTAGATGCTTATTGCATAGATATGGCGGGGGGGGGTGTCATTGCATAGATAACAGGGGCCCTAATCCAGAAAGTTTGGTAGTCCAGGATGACTACGGTAGAGATCCTGAAGACCTGGAGGGGCCCCGTGCTGGAGAATGCTGCCATCAAGTCTTAGCCCTGTAGTGCCACATTAGACATGAAACCTCTGTGGCCGAAGCAGCTTTGCAGAAACCACAAGGCCATTAGACCATTACCTCTTGTAACAGCTCGGCCCCACAGTTGTCTTCAAACACGCAGCCTTTCTCCTCCACTGCAGAGATATCTATACATCCATCTCCAGATGACAGTCCAGGTCCGGGCCACCAGCTCCCTCCGATATCTATCACCTCTCTTTCTTGGCTTTCGGGGAGGCGGACGGCTTTGTCAAGATCAGCTCCGAGGCTGTTTGAACTGGATACGAGCTCGGAATTGAACCCGTGGGGATCTTGGTGGCTTTCGAGTACAGGAGGCGATTCCCTCTCTAGCACAGAGACATCAGTGCCACTTAGGTCTCCCTGGGTTTCCTGCACCGACGCCCCAGGGCAGACTTGATCCTGGAGTTCTAGGGCTGATATCTCTGGACAGGGTTGGGATTCAGCGGTATCTGCAGCACCCTCTTCCAGCGAGGAAGGTGACTCGCAACAGCCCGCTTCCCTGGCAAAAGCGCTTTCCTTTTTTTCGAAGAGCCATGGGCCGTGACTAGGTGTCAACAAAATGGCGTCTGTAGCCTCTCCTTCCGGTTCATGACAGGCCAAGAAGACTCCAGTTTCCAAAATGGTACAATCCGGGCTCTTCCTTCCCTGGTCTTCCAAAAACGATGGTTCTGTGCTTAATTCTGTACTGACAGCCTCTGGAGGTCTAGCCTTCTGTTCTTCTAACAATGGAAGAGGACCACTTTCTTTCGATACCACAGTGACGGAACTCTCTTCCTGCTGGTCTTCTGGGAGGCCTACGCTTTCGCGCTGCCCAGAAATCAAAGCATCCGCACCGTCTTTATACTGGTCTTCAGCAGCTGACAGGCTTAAGCCGCTTTGCGACACGGAGGCAGCCTGGTGGACGTTCGGTCGGCCATCTTGTCCTGAGGAATCCACCCCGCACTTCGCTGGGGAAGAACTCAGGGACTCGGTAACTTCTGCACCTCCCGTGCCGTTTTTACTTTCCGAGGTCCTGTCACAATTCTCTCTTGGGCTTTCGGGCACCAATTCAGGATCCAGTAGCCTGCTGGCCCCTGTCGTCCAGTCACTACCATGGATGGTGCTGGACATTCGCTGCCCATCGTCAGGACACTGACTTTCTGATGCTTCCAGAGGGCTTTGTGTTCTCGAGCCCTCCGGTTTTTTGCGCATCGCCCTGGGGACGTACAAAGCTCTGTCGGGCTTCCTCCGTGACTGCTTCCTCCCACGACCGCTTCCTCTCTGTCCTTGAGAGCCATCCGCTCGGGCTTCTGCGTGGCGCGGGCCCCCTCCTCGGAATCGGCCCCCTCTGTTTCTTGGTTGAGGCAACTGGTTAGTGGCCGCTACGCCCTGGCAGAAGCCATCTTGGTCCTCGGGTTCATCCGGCAACCTTCACCCCGAGAAAAGAAGGAGAAAGCAAAAAGGCCAAGGGAGGGGTGGATCAATGAGCGGATTCCATATAACTTAAATGGAAATGAAATAAAATCCAGTGCAATCTTACTTTATTTTTAATTTTTCCTTGAAAGAACTGGGGGAGAAAGCAGAGACTACAGTTCCCATAATCCAGCCACCAGCATGAGCTTTGGCCATGCTGAGTAGAGGATACTGAGTGTTGTAGTACCAAAACAAACAAAACCAAAACAAAACAAAAGACCTTTTCCAGTCCTAACATTTATTCATTCAGAATTATGTTCCATATACATTTCAAAATAGACGGGAAGATCTGTAACCTCAAGTGCAATGTTGGCAAATCACGTAATATTGGTGCAAGGTCATTTTTAAAAAAAATGTAAATAACTGCTTCTAGATCAATGGCCTTGGGCCCCCAGATATTATGAGACTGCAACTCCCAGGCATCAAGGCCGGCACAGCTAGTAGTGAAGGTTTCTGGGAGTTGTAGTCCGAGAACATTTGAGAACTCAAGCCTAGGAACCACTGTCCTGGGCACCGACTGGTGGCAGCTCCAAAACTTGGACGTTTCCTTTCAATAAATTGATGATCTTTGCTGCAACAGATGAACCCTTAATTAATTAATTAATGCCAGTTATTGGTATAATTAATGCCAATACCCATCATGATAGGCCGATGAGAATCTTTGACCAGCACTGTTTTATACTGCAAAACTTTGTTGCAGGCCTCACTGCTTGCTTCCAATTAATTAGAGAGTAACTAATTAATTGTGCTTACTGCCCCATTCGTGCAAGCACAACTCTAAGCACTTTACATATATTGTTATGTATTCTATAAAAATGCAACATGCAGTCCTAAGCAATCCGTTTGATGTGTCTAACAGGGCATCCGGTGACAATCGCTGGTGCTTCTGAACTTTTCAACAGCCAAAAATATCTGACCAATACATGCCATACTCTCGCCCAGAACTAACAGCCCAGATTCCACCGGCCACCAAAGTCGCTGGCCAACAGGCTGGAGGATTATGGGAACTGTAGTTTAAAAAGAAAAAAAAAGAAAGAACAAGTTATCAAAGATTCCCAACCAATGAAACGAGTGAGCAGCTGTTGAGACGGAAGGTGAGCAGCTACACAGGGAGACCGACCTTATGGCTGCGTGGCAGACCACCGTCCTCCTTCGCCACCCCTCGCCCACGGAGAAACTGCTCAAGAGCTCGACATCATCGACGGTTCGGTGGATCAAGTACCGGAGGCGACTGGACAACGGGGGGAACAAGAGGACTCTGAAAGAGAAGACACGGAACAGCCAAGTTAGCAACAAGGAGCCAACACCCAGTTGTTTCATCCTGCATCTGGCAAGTGACAAAGAGTTGGGGTGGAAAGATAGCATTTCCTATCTCTTATTCTGATACTCCGAGGATAAGGGCTACCGCTAACCCAGTTAAGGTGGCACTGTCCCTGGCAAAAGGTACCAAGACAGCTAGGCGGTTTCCCAAAATTTGCAGAAAGACTCTTCAGGAACTAAGGATGCTCCGAGGACAGACCGTGCCAATTAGGACAGGCCGATGAGAGAGTGCAGCTGTTAAAATCTTTGACCAGCACTGTTTAAGCTGCAAGATTTCATTGCAGGCCCCACTGCTTGCTTCCTATTAAACATCACCGCAACGGGTAGGGTAGTACCCTCACTCCCTCACTTCCATTTGCAGAAACAAACTGGACTGATAGGTGAAACTGTGTTGTTAGTCTGTGGAACTCCCTGCCACAGGAGGTGGTGATGGCACCTGGCCTGGATGCC
The DNA here is from genome assembly GCA_037367245.1 of Phrynocephalus guinanensis. Classification (NCBI taxonomy): domain Eukaryota; kingdom Metazoa; phylum Chordata; class Lepidosauria; order Squamata; family Agamidae; genus Phrynocephalus; species Phrynocephalus guinanensis. The sequence goes on along the minus strand of CM074745.1, from coordinate 5,033,955 downwards.
TTCAAAAGGGGATTGGACAGATTCCTGGAGGAAAAGTCCATCACAGGTTTCAGACCATGATGGAGGTGTGTCATCTCCAGGCTTAAAACCGGGGTCCTTCAAGGGCCAGGTGCAGGGGAGTGGCATCAGGAGACAGAGATCTAGTCTCATGCGCTCCCAGACGCATCTGGTGAGCCCACTGTCAGATACAGGAACCTGGACTAGATGGGTCTTTGGCCTGATCCAGCAGGGCTCTTCTGATGTTCTTATGAGAAGAGGACCGGTCATCAACCACCTCTAAAGACGCAGGGTAGCTTAGGAGAAGCGGATGAAGCTCACATACCGTTATCTTCCAACAGTGGGACATAGGCATGGGAAGGGAACTCTGCAGAAATGGCTTGGAGCGGGGAGGCAGCTATAGATTCTCCCCTGAGCCAATGGCTCATTCTGTCTAATGGCAGGGCCGGCCCTGCTGCGAGGCAGAGCCCTCTTACTTCTCCAGCTGGTTTTGAAGCAGGAAGTGGTCCAACTCCTCAATGATCTTGGTGACGAAGTCATTCTCCGTGGGGGAAAGGAAAACGCCGTCCATGTAACGCAGCGCCAGGGTGACGGTGGGGTGGCGGCCGCTGGAGACAGAACGGACTAATAGTTTAAAAACTGACCCATCCCACCAAAAATAAAAATTGCTCAGTACATCCATCAAATATTATCGCTTCCAAAGATCAGCTTTTGTTTAAACATAGGGAAACTACCTGTCAAGACACCTGATATTTAGGCAAGTTGGGGGGGGAACAATACAGTGGTACCTTATATAAAAGGAATTAATTCATTCCAAAGGAAATTATCTTAAGCAAAAATTCCTTTATACAAATTCCCCATAGGAATGCATTGAAAACAGAGTAATCCCTAAGTGTGACCAATTTTATGTTGTACAGATTCACCCCGTAGACGATTCTGTTAAGCAAATTTCCCCTATCTCCATAAATTTTTATGTTGTACAGAATTTATGTTATACAAACCGTTTGTTATACAAGGGTCCACTGTAATTAACAAAGATGAGAGAGCCTGAGTAAAAAAAATTTAAAAAACTGATTTTAGGCTCCAAGATGTTAAATATTGAAAAAAGGCAAACCCCAGAGTGACCTTAGGTTAGCCGATGTGGTATATATATAAATGAATGAATGAATGAATGAATGAATGAATACATCCATACTAACAAACTTGTATGTAAACAATCTGTCAGTCCACAATTGCAAAACCCCAGTCTTTTGGAGACCTTGATCCCTCAGCTCTTATATGAACAATAATTTCCTTTATGGCTCTAATAAATTCATTATGGCACTAATTAACACATGCAATCAAGTCGTTAGGAAGGCAGATGCCTCAGGGCTGCAACATTCAACAGCTCCTCCTTTTTGACTTATAAAATGTCTATGCTTGAAGAGAACAGCCAGCGATTTTGCAAAGAGGAAATTAGAGCGATTAAGAGGCTGAAGCAGCCCCAACTGATTGGAAGCTGGAGCCAACGGTGTTGGGGCAAATCACGCCAGCGCCTTTCCAGCGCCAGAGGCTGCCTGGCAATGCTGCTGCCCTGAAAAATGACCCTCTGGGGCAGGAAATCCGAGGGGCAGCCCCACCGGCAAAGCTTTTTTAGGCGAAAGCTTAGTAAGTGGAGGAGCCGCGCAGCCATCACAGAAAACCCAAGACCAAAAAAGGAGAACAGGTGATCCCTTTTTAGGCTACTAGAAAGCGGGAGGGAGGGCGAAAGCAGCCCAGGATGGAGATGCTTAAAAAGGGACGAGGCCGGCTTATGGCACGGGGCGAGGTCGCAGGTAAGCCCCTTCCAAAGAGGAGGGGGGGGGGGGGGACACGTATCCTGCCCTTGCGCGACACCCATCGCCTAAAGGGGAACGTGCATCTCCCCTATCGGCCGCCCACCAACCCAAAATATAAATAAATAAAAGAATAAAAGCGGCCCGGGGAGCGCATTTGGGGAGGGGAACGCTGGCAGCCACCATTCCAGCCGCAGGACGGAGGCGCTGGACCACGTTTTTCTGTCCCCCCGCGGGGCGCCCGAATGCGCCCCCTAATCTTCTTTCTCCACCCCACACCCCACCCTACCCCCCCCACACCCTACCCAAAGCTTCCCCCCCCCCAGGCACCCCGCAGCCCAGGCCGAGCGGGCACCCGCGATGGCGGCGCACGGCTGCCCAGGCTCTCCCCTACGGAGCGCGGTCCAAGAAGGGGAGGGTGGGCGCGCCGCCAGCCTGGAACCCCCCACCCCCGCCCGGCTTGCAACATGCATTCATTGCTTGATCTTGCCAGCCAGCCAGCCAGTCTGCTAGCCAGCCAGCCTAGGCTTCCACGCACCGCAAGGCCCGGCCTCCAGTCTTGCGCTTTCCCCCGGGCGGCTCTTTTCTCGCTTTTGCGCCAACAGCTCCTCTCCCGCCGCTTGCTTTCTTCTGCTGGCGGCAGGTTGCAATTGCAAGCGCGGCTCCCCCCCCCTCCTTTTTTCGTTTTCCACCCTCCCCCTTTACCCGGGCTTTGTTCCGCCTCTTTGGGGCGGGGGCAACCGGCCCTCGCTTCGCCCTTTGAGCCCGCCTCCACCACCCACCCTGGATCGGGCGCAAACGGTGCGCCCCGGGGACCGGTGGGGCTTTCTGCTGCTTCTGTTTCTTTGCGCCCCCGTTTGGAACCGTTGCTGGGTTAGAGACTGGCATTTCCAGAGGGGGCAGCGCTGGAGGTGTTGAAAGCAATGAATTTAATTTATGGGGTTCATGGCTGGCGTGCCGTAGGCTTTACAGAACGCAATAAGCTGTCTGAGTTAGAAAATAGATTTATTGGTTCAACCAAGGGTACTTCCACACTCTTTGCTGGTGCGAAGTCCAACGAGAAAACGAAAGGAGCAATATTTTATAAGGTTTCCCAGCACTCTTTTGTCCCTCCGCCCATCCGAGTTTACGTCACATATTTTTGTTACATGCATCAAATACTAATTGACATCCTTGGTCATTTATTTTGTATTTCTGACACCAATTAAATGTTTTAATTGTTGTAGTGTTTGAAGTATCTTACACAGACTAGTACCTGTGAGCATGCCAGCTGCTGAGCTCTTGAAATAGAGATAAGATTTTTCTTGGCTGACGTATATGCAATTAGCTGTGTAGAGCTTCAAGGCTATGAAAATAATTAGATTGCTGGCTCAGCCAGAAGTTCCCCCGCCTCTTAGTGACCGGAAATGCTTAACCAAAGTTTTAGGACATAGATACAATTGCTTATTATTATTATTTCTAAATATATATATATATATATTTGTGTGGCTTACATTCTTTGGGATACACTGTTTTGATTACATGAGGCTTGCCAATGCCTGGGGGTTACTAAAATAGCTATATATGAGGGATCTATACCCTTCACTCGGCCCTGACGCGTTATGGAAATTTACGCCAGTAAATTCTCCATAAGTTGCCCTCCCGTGGCTCCCATAATAGACTTGTAAGGGACAAAGAAACATATCGAAGGTGTATATACAAAAGCGTGAATATTGCTTGAGCTTCCCTGCTTACTATTCCCTTGGAGAGGGGTGTCATCATGAGTGACTTTGCAGTGTTCCTGACAAGAGTATCAGCAGTGCTGCCAGGAAAACTTTTCCCCCCTTTTTCTTCTCTCAAAGGGCTTATAGGCACAAAATGATTTGTGGCGTCTCATGGTGAGGGACGCATTTGAACAAAGAAATACCCCTTAATTCACTAGGGGACTCTCTATAGTGAAATGTTAAGTTACCAGATAAAGTTTAGCAATGTCTGGGAGTTAAAAAGACCCTCTGGCCAGACCCGCAGACTGCAATGGATGGATGCGTTTCACAGACCATAGCATTTAAATGTCCCCTGTTGGAGAAATGCAACATGGTCACAACCTCCCACGGCCTGCTGCTCACTGCTCAAAGATTCCAAATTCCCAACTTTTGAAAAGGGGCTAGCATAATATTGTGATAAATTTGGATATCAAGATCCCCGTCCCAAAGTGATAATCTAAACAGGCTTTAAACAGCAGATTTGTTCAGTACCTTATTTCAGGACAATCATGAAACCCAAATAAATTTTCTTGCAGGAGCAGTGCAAATGTGAGATATCTTGCTTATGTGTTTGGTAATCAGGCTGAAAACCCCTGAATTCCATTTAGGGTCAGTTTGCAAATCAAACACTTATAGAAATATGAGCAAGGCTCCTTTGCCAGCCTGCTCCCTTTTGCTGTCAAATGGCTTTAGACCTTGAAATATGATTTTTCATACTGTCATTTTTCATAAAGATACACAAACATTAGTACCAGATTTCATAGAACAAAGATCATGACATGATTTTCAACCTTATTCAGGTGTGTGGTGTGCTTTGAAACTCAAATGATAGCAGGTTGTGCAGAATTACCCAGTTGTTCATGCATACAGGACAACCCAGATGATAGACATTAATCTTAGAAAACCAATTTTTAGCCATAAACCATACTCAATAGTTATAGTCCCATGGTAGAGTCACGGATGAGCTATTGAAATCAAAGCAGAGATGTCTCTGTAGCTGTCAGTTCACACACAGAATCAGCCCCACAAATATGGGACAAAAAGTAATTCATCATTGTCTTTGGTGAAGTAAATAATGTAGACAGCTATTCTAGAAAACCATTGTTTTGTGGTATAAAGTCTCGGAGCACCCATGGGTGCCAAAAAAATTTCTCTCATTCGATGTAAATTGCACAGAAAGGCAAGTAATAAAAAAAAACATTTTCAGTGACACATCATGAACATTATATGAATTATGGAAGGCACATTCAGAAAGGCACTTCAAACTTTTACAATGACTATCAATAATAGGCAGTAATATAATAAACAGTGATTAATAATTAACGTCCCCTTTGCAAGGCTTCGAAATAAACGCTCACTTGTGGATGCTGGTGTGTGTGTGGCGACACAAGTTCACAAGTTCTTGGTGGTCCAACGCATGGTGAAGGCATGTGAAGGTCTGAATTTGAACCCCACCAAGTTTCTGTCCCGACGAAAAGGGGTGAAATTGCGGGCGTAAAGTCTGTTGGCCGCAATCCAAAACAAGAGTCTGTGGCCGCTAAACTCCTTCCGTCTCCCCCCTCAGAGACAGACAAAGAAAAGAAAAGGAAAAGGAAAGGAAATCAGGCAGACAGGAGGTCAGCCCGTCAACCGGAAGCTTCGGGGGAAATCAGCAGACGACAGTGGGGCTCCCCGAAGTGGCAAATGCAAGGCTCCCCCAGGAACAGGGGTGATGACCACAGGTCAGGTGCAATTCGGCGTCCTCCATCCAGGGGGGGGGGGTCATCTAAGGCTTGAGGCATCATACTGCAGTGGGCAGGAGGCGTCACCGGTCAGGCCTCTCTCCCTCTCGGTCGCGGGGTGCGGGTCACGCTGGGTGAATAGGCTGGCATCACTGGATCCAGTGGCCCACATCGATCGAACTGCCGGAGCGAAGTCATCTCGAAGATGGCATCAAAGGCATCAGAGGCTCCAGGAGGGATAGCGGAATGGATGACAGGAAGGTCCCCATCTCAGCATCCACGAACGGCGGCGTCAGGTTTCCAAACCCAACCGACTCCATGATCCAGAAATAAAGAACGGGTGGGCGTTTTTCCCAGAGCAAAAGCCCGTCCTCCAGGAGGTACCTGGATGAGAGAAGAACACACACGACCACAAACAAACACAGAGGACAAACCCCCACAAAAGGACCATGCAGCTGTCCTTGTGCTGCCAAGCAGGGTGGTACAGTCTATCTGACAGTCATGAAAAGGAAAAAAATGTTGAAAAAGGCAGACTGTGGCGTTCCTCTTCGTAAAACCAGTACGTGAAGTAAGGGGCCAAAGTCAATGACGAGGACACCTCTATACAGCAGTAGATATGCACAAGTTCAGCTGGCCCAGATGAGTGCTTGCAAGGTGTAGGTGTTCAGGTGTCCCCAATCAACCACAGATCCCATCCCCAAGTCAAATTGCTCTCCTACACGGGGACAGCAAAAAAATGTAGCTGGCAGAATATCCAGGAAATGCAAAGTAGGCTCCTAGCATGAACCAAATTGTTCCGGAGGGGAGTTGGACTGGCAAGCGGAATGATAAAGTCACGGCCGTCCACACTTCAAAACAAAAGTCAGTGGCTGTTTTAAACCCACTCTCTCCCCCCATAAACAAACAGAGAGAGAAAAAAAGAAAAGAAAAAGAGACAGGAAGACAGGATTGTAATCTGTCACCCTGAGTTGAAAGTGAATCAGCAGGCTGCCTCGGGGGCCTTCCGAAATGTCAAACGCAGCTGTCATCTGGGGAAGGATGCCTCAGGAAAGTGTTTCCTCCAGCGTCTTTCCGAGTGGGACGAGACAGACAGACCGAAACAGACGAACAATAAACACACACACAAAAATTGCCACGCAATCTGCAGAACATGGCCTGGTTCTCCAGGTGTGATAGTGCTACATGCAGTACACTGTGTGCAGATTTCAATGGCACAGTGCAGTGCAGTCTATCTGAAAGGCTGAAGAAAGGGGAAAAAAAATGTCGCAAAAAGCAAATGTCCTGCAGAAGGAGGCATATCTCTTTGTGAAACAAGCATATGAATGGGGGGGGGTGTGTCCAAATGTTTGGAAAAATCGTGTGGCCATAGTACACAACTGCACTTTAGTAGTTGTTCACAAATTCAGGGCAGCCATGGTCACGCTACTAGGCTCCCTATGAAATTTGTAACAAATTAACAATGTGCACTATAGAGCCATTCTTAAAAATAGGGAAGCTTGCCCGTTACATGCACAAAACAGGAAAAGAAAAATCGTTAAGTCCATTTTGGTTTCTAAAAATAAACAAATAAAATAAGCCTCAATTTCCTCAAGGGGGGGGCTTCTGAGACCAGGCGTGGGTTAAAAGCTGCAACCTAGGCGAGCCTCTTACTGCCTAGGGCAAAAGGAAAGAAAAATCTTTTATTCTCCTGTGTTGACTTAGTTATAAAGAGTCATTGAAATCGCAAGTAGCTTTTAAACCTATCTTCGAAAAGCCTAATTAAGAAAAATGTGCAGTGCGTAGAGTAAGCAAGGCTCGTCTTAAATTCTGGCGTGTAAGCCTGTTGAACGCTTTGGGACTGACCCGTACGTTACGTTACTCCAGGCTTGGGAGAAAGAGAGAGAGAGAGAGAGAAAAAAAAAGGAAAACTGGGCTGTTTTGTCAACATTCCTCAAATTCCTCTGGGAGGGGGGAAGGAGAGGTGGTATGCTGGCTTGAGAGCAGAAAAAGAAAGGAGGGGTGTAGACTTTTAAAATTCCCCCGCGGCTGCCTTTTGCAGCCTGAGGCCAGCAGACAATCTCCTTTACTTACTCTGTATTGAATTAGGTGTGAAATGCTCTGAAACAAAGCCCGTCTTGTGGCTTGTTGTCTGCTTAAGCCTAATTTGAGAAGCGTGGCCCTTGTAAGGAATACACAAAAGCCACTTAAATTAGGAGGGGAAGAAAATCTTAGGTGGACATGTAAAATTTCTCTCTCTTCCTTCACTCTGATATCTATGGGGAAGCAAATAATGCCTAGCTGGTACTTAAGTCCGTATGAAGACCATGAAAGCACAGTTAAAAAATTCCTGCTTATTCTCCAAGAATGGAAGGAAGAGAGAGAGAGAGAGAGAGAGAAACCAAGACGCCTTTTGAAACAATCCAAATGTGGATATTTATTGGCAGTTTGGTCCTGAGAATCTCCCTGTGTTTTAAATTAAATTGCCTTGTTTGTTCTCAAATGTTCTTAACTACTTTTGGAGAAGGAACAAGGCATTGATTCTAATTCCTGTCGTGGCTAGTTGCCAGAAAGGGGGTCATCCCCTGTTTCGATGTCCCTGCTGTTGATTATTAATAGTTCAGAAATAACGTCCCTACCTATCTCCTCATGCGGTGCATAGCTATTCTTAGTTCTGTTTAAAGCTTCCATATTCAAGGAGTTGGGCATTGGCGTAACGGGATGGAAGTACCTCCTGAATGCTTGAATAAGGCAATTCAGAAGTGCGCATCTCCCGCCTAGCACTTCCTGTCCCCTCAATGCTTCATGCTCCCTTCCAGTTCTCTCAACTTCATACGTATCCATCCCCACTTCTGTCTTGCCGCCTTCCTTCTATTACACTTCCGCTTCCCATCTGTCCCTTTCCATACTTCCTCAGTCCACTGTCCTGCCTTCCTGCTACCACACTTCCTCTATTCAACTGTCTTTCTCTACACCTTTTTCAGTTTACCATCCTGCCTTTCCTTCCATCATCTTTCAGGTTTATGAGACCAGTTTAAAAGAATGGGGTGGACGTTTTTATCTTATGAGTCCTACCCAGCTTTACTGAAACTGCATTACTCAGGTACCCTATGATGTTTTCCCTGTAAAATGTCCCTTCAGCTGGTAAATCTTTTGTGTGACCAACCAGTCACAAAATACATAGGATGTTGTTTATCCATGAGTACTCAAAAGTACCCTTCTCACTGCCCATTTTTCCCCTGGTGTTATTAAAAGTGCTGGCGGGGTCTTCTAGTTGGCAGAGTATTTAGTCTCTATATTACTTAAATAAGCACGTCCTTATGAATTCACACGCCTCTTGCTAGCAAGTCATAATTGGTCTGCCCTCCTTGAGGGCTAGAATCTTAATTTGAGATGGCAAAGTCCTGCCTAATCCTATTTAGAGGGGCTCTTCTTAAAACTTACTTTTGTTCCATGTAATACTAAAATCATTACTTCTGGTGGCAGAATTCCAATGTTACCACATCACACATCAAAAAGGGGGTGCATAAACTGCACTAGTTTATCCCCATAGGTTTGCTTAAAGGTCTAACTGTGTTCCTATGACTTTTCCCACACAAGCATCAAACGGACTCGCACCTCAACAATCAAATGCACATCATACACACAAACATGTGATTCAGCAACCATACACAACTCTCCCACATTTCCGTTTCCCCAGTTAACTACGATCCCTTGCCTAAGAATAAATCTTTTTAACTTCTCTAAAATCAAACAGAGTTGATGTCGACACTCCGTTGGTAGTAATGTGGGGCAAAGACTGCCACTCTTTGCCACCGCTTTAAGCACAGGGGATGGCCACTCCCCTGCTGTTACGTAGGGTATAGAGGCATAGCCCCTTACCCTGAAAAACACACATACATGAAGCTTCTTTTACACAAAATTCAAAAGTGGAATCATCATCCCACATACCCATGCATTAATATATCTCTTAAACTTACCCCAGGACGGCGGAGCCACACTCCCCTCCTGTTTCAATACTGGGGGCGAACGCTAGGGTTACTGGCTTCTTTGCAAAAGAACCGTTCCACCCTTAGAAGATTTGGGGGTTCCGTAACCCCTAATCTCTTCTGGTTCTCGGGATGCTAATGACGCATTCGTCATTTCTCGTCTCCTACCCCCGGGGCCGACAATAAGAATTCGCAATCTTCTCCACTCCACAGAGCTGCTAGATTCGAACTCAAGCCACCCCACAACCGGTTTTCTACCTTACCAGACTTCTTCTGCGCAGTCCTTATCAATTCTTTCCCTTTTTGGCCGGCTTCTATTTTCCCTCAAGCATGGCAGCCCATTCAGTGCTGACAGAGTGATCTTCCTCATAAATTTGAGGGTCCGGACTAAGACCAATTAATCAGCACGAACTTCTCACCATGCATTGAGTCAGACTCTGCAGCCTTCCAGCAGCAGCAATTGTCCCCGGCATCTCCACCAGATGAAAGCAATGAATTTAATTTATGGGGTTCATGGCTGGCGTGCCGTAGGCTTTACAGAACGCAATAAGCTGTCTGAGTTAGAAAATAGATTTATTGGTTCAACCAAGGGTACTTCCACACTCTTTGCTGGTGCGAAGTCCAACGAGAAAACGAAAGGAGCAATATTTTATAAGGTTTCCCAGCACTCTTTTGTCCCTCCGCCCATCCGAGTTTACGTCACATATTTTTGTTACATGCATCAAATACTAATTGACATCCTTGGTCATTTATTTTGTATTTCTGACACCAATTAAATGTTTTAATTGTTGTAGTGTTTGAAGTATCTTACACAGACTAGTACCTGTGAGCATGCCAGCTGCTGAGCTCTTGAAATAGAGATAAGATTTTTCTTGGCTGACGTATATGCAATTAGCTGTGTAGAGCTTCAAGGCTATGAAAATAATTAGATTGCTGGCTCAGCCAGAAGTTCCCCCGCCTCTTAGTGACCGGAAATGCTTAACCAAAGTTTTAGGACATAGATACAATTGCTTATTATTATTATTTCTAAATATATATATATATATATTTGTGTGGCTTACATTCTTTGGGATACACTGTTTTGATTACATGAGGCTTGCCAATGCCTGGGGGTTACTAAAATAGCTATATATGAGGGATCTATACCCTTCAGTGTAACGTAGGAAGGAGGGGAGGGGTTTAAAAAAAAGGAACTTTTTTCAAGTTCTTTTCTCATGGGAAGCAGTCGAGTTTTTTTTTTTTTTTTGAGAGCAAGGGTGGGATTGAGCGCCAGGCTGGCAGGCTTGCAAGATCAATCAGTGAATTAATGTTGCAGAAATATTTATTTTGGCAGCAGGTGCATTTGGGAGGAACTCAGATTTATAGTGACAACAAGAATAAAACGACAACAAAACTTCGTTCTTCTCCAAAACAAAGGTGGAGTACATTTGCGCCAGAGAGCTCACTTCCCATGTGGAGAAAAACCCAGATAAAAGTTTCCACAATGTCTAGAGATATAAAATTTCCGGAAATTTTGAAACTCGGTAAAAAACCACCCATTTTTTTTCTGAAAAAAAGATAATTTTTGTAAAAAAAGGGGGGGAAAGCGGCATTTGCACTCCCCCCCCACTTTTTACAGCTTGAAAGTCATTATGTTACTTTAGGAACATAAAACATGACTATGGACAATTCGTCTTTGCAAATGCTCTGTATTTTTTCCAGTGCTTTGAGGCCTATTGAAGAGGACAGGACAGAACCAAACATACCCACCCACGTGCAAAAACCAAAGTGAAAACGTTTTCTTGTGACAGTAGCAGAACCTCCTTAGGAAGAAATGCATCTTGTTTTTGCATTGGAGAGTTCAGTTTGTAACCTAGGACTTGCTTGTCCTCAGTGCACAGAAATTAGAATAATCTGATACTAGGCATATTTTTTTGAAAATAATTTACAGACAGAAGTGAATAATGTGTTTGTATTATTAGAACTCAAGTATCCAGTGTGGTGTAGTGGGTTGAGTGATGGAGGATAAAACCTGGGTTCAAAATCTCTGCTCAGTCACTGGGGGAGTGGAACTGGTAAAACCACTCCTTAAATACCCTACTTTCCTTGAAAAGCCCTATTGGGGTCTCTGTAAATTGGCTCCAATTTGACCACCCAGAACAACAATATTCTTAGGACTAGATTAAAGCCTCCATTGAATCAGTGGGGCTTTCTCAAGGTTCAATTTCCAAGAGGTTGACTCTCGTTGGGACTAATGAGTCACTTTAGTCTTAAATCAAGTCTAGTTATAAGAATGGGTAGTCTTACTTTGGGGGAGGAAATACATTAAAGAAATAAATACTGTACAGCATTGGTTTTTTTGCTTTCAATATTGGTGGTTCAAAGTATGGGTGGATACGTGGGTGTCCATATGATGTTTGGACTACAACTCCCATAATCCTTAAAATTAGCCTCCCTCACTGTCCAGACATACAGATTTTCACAGTAAAACTCTTTTGATGCATTAGCATTAAACATATCATAAGCCCTCTTAACAGCAAACTTACTTGATCTTCACTTGGTGGCAGAGGGTATTCCTTTGAGCTGTTCCAATACTCTCTGATCTTTTGTTCTGGAAGCTTCTCTTATTCCGGAATGTCTCATTGTTTGGCAATGCAACCATTAGGGCTCCCTGCATGCATGTTAATCTGGTGCCTCAAGCACCCAGGGGAGCCATTTCGTTTTGTTTCACTTTGCTTCATACAATTTTTTTTTAATAAAAAAATGTACGAAATGAAATGTGTGGGCACAAAATGAAATATTATTTTTCCATTTCGTACCCATCTCTAGTCTGTACACCAATCCGTCTCCATCTCTGTGGAGTGACAAGCCTTCTTTTAACACAAGGTGGCACTCAGATCAACCACATCTTTATTGCTGGTCATTCTGGATTTTGCCAACTCAGAGAAAAGCAAACAAGGCAAGGGGGGGAGAGAAGAGAGTACACACAACACATGCCGGGTGTTCGGGTAGCATTAGAGGATGGACTGTAGTAATCTCCCGAAACGTTGTAATAATCCAGGCCTGCCCAACAGGTAGACCTCTGTGCCATCTTCTGCCCAAGGCAGCTGCCTCTCATTGCCTCATTCTAGGGCCGGCTCCAGAATGATCAAACAACAAGGTATTGGGCGTAAGAATTCCAGAGATCGGGACAGAGACGCAAAGCAGCACCCCCGCTTTCTTAAAAGGGATGAAACGGCGCCGATCCATCAGCGCTGCGGCAAGCGAGTCCCGGCAAGACAGAGCATCAGCAGAGATGTTTCCCCTGCACCCACCCACCTACCGTCCCCAACTGTGCACAGCGACTTGACTGTAATTGGGGTATGTTTAGTCATTACCCTTACTCTGTAATTATCTGATTTTATTCTTTGTTAAAAGTTTGCCGGAAGGAAAAACTGGGGGAGGGGAGGGGAGGCATTTTGACACTGTGAAGAAATGCAAGTGCCCTGTCACGCAAAACAGGTGGAGACAGACACAGGGTCTGCCGTTATCTGCTTTGCATTGTGGCAGAAGTGCCTTTTGGAATATATGCCAATTTAAGAGCACCGCGGGGTTGGGTTTTTGGGTTTTGTTTTTCTTTCCTAAAAGGAAACCATCAGTGTCACGTCTTACAATGAAATGATGGCAGCTGCCGTCTCCCCATCTTCCCTCCCCCTTCAGCTGCCACTTTGAAGCTTATCAGACAGGATCAGCATATGCAAAGAAGATACTAATTAAAGTGAAGGTAGGAAAAGCCAGTTCAAAAGCTATTGTCATTGAAATGAGCAGCGCTCCCCCCCTCCCCTTCCAACCCAACCCATGCCTGGAGCTCATTAGTACAACAGCCCTAAGGAAACAGGGATAAGCAAGAGCAGACCGGAGCCTGGAAGATTAACTGGTAAATTTGGAGTCAGGCGAGACAGGCTGTTGATGTGAATGGCCACGCTCATGTTTCCCCTGGGATCCTCTTTGCATTACAAGAGGTGGAGACAGCCATCAATAAGGGCGGTTCTAAAAAAGGGGATTAGTAGATTCACCAAGGATAAGGTGCTGATGGCTGCTCCCTGGGATGGTGATAAATTACGTCTGCTAGGGAAAGCCCAGCTGTCCCACCACCATAGGCATTTAGCTGAACTTCACTGGCAACCAAGAACACCTTCCTATATAGAGGTAGAGCCACCAACTTATCCATCAGATGCACACAAACTCATTTTTCCAGACAGAGACCGACCGTTTCTTACACAAACTTCTTCCCTGCCCACCCTTCTCCTTTGCTTGCATCCCAGAGTTTTGATTAGATGGCAGGAATGGGGGTCTCCCAATTCAGGTCTTCTTTCAAAGAGACTCAGACTTGGCTCTAAGCTGATACTTCACTTCCATCTCATCGCTGTTCACATCTAACCACACGTCCATTACGGGACGAGGGGAATTCGACCCAACCACGCCCCCTGAGCTGCAATTTAAGCGGGATGAGAGATTCCCCTCCCTGGCCTCGGGAATCTGCTCGTCGTGCTTTTCGTTCCGAGACGAGTGCCCGTGAGGTAAGGCTCGTCACGCAACGTGCCATTCTCCATCTAGTGGCAGGAGTGTGAAGTGCCATTCGCCAGTACATTCCCTATGGAGTCAGCAACACAGTGCAGACAGATTAAAAGACAAATGCCTCAAACTTAGCTCCGTAACGCGTTGAAGGCAAGGCTTCGGAGAATCGAAACATCAAAAAGCGGAGGGTCAGACCGGAATAAAAAAGGGAGAACAAAGGCATGGAATTTCACATCTCATCACGGAACGAGGACGTGCGGTAACAGTCATGCCGGTATCATCCATCACGCCCGTGCGTACACGGGAACAGGGACAGAACCGCAAGAAGACCACGTGACCGCGACCGACATCAACACGCAACGAACTTTCTCCTGGGACGAGAATGGACGTGAAGAAACCGTCTAAGTCACTTTCCCAAGTTGCAGACCAAGTCCCTACCTCTTCCTCTTGCCGCCATTGCTGCTGCCACCGAGCCGCTGCTGCCTTCAGAGACAGCAGGCTTTCCCTTCCAGGAGCCCCGATGGGCTGTCCGCCAACACCCGCTCACCACCCAGCTAATAGGCCAGTGCATGCGCAGAGGCAGGGCCTGGCTCCGGGAAGGGAGGTCGGCCCTCTTTCTCTGTGAATGTGCTAGTCTAACGGCTCGGTAGCACACGTGCAGTCCAAGTCTTTGGGTCTCAGTCCCAACCTTCCAGTCCCAAGTCTGAGTCTTGAGTTGTTTGCCCTAGGGAGAGGAGGGGCAAATGAGACTCAGACTCAAGGCTTGGAGCTTAGGGCTCAAACCCCAAGAACCTGCCAACATCCCTGCTAAATGCATTGGAGATGCACCTTCATCCTCTCACCGCCGCCGCCACCACCAGCTTTCTGCAAAGCCATGCATAGCCATGTTTCAGCCCACTATGTTAGGGGCAAAGGAACTGATCTTCTCAAGCGATAAAAGATCCATCTCGTACTCCACGTTCCCAACAGTTGACAAAACAATGGCACCGTTGTCAGGAGAGGACCGGCGGTCTTGCTTAAACACCAGGGTGTTGTCTTCTCCTTGGAGGGCAGTGGCGTGGGGAAGAAGACGAGGGTAACTCAGAGTCACCAGCTCCTTCTGGCAAGTGGTGTCGTGATGGTAGGACACCAGCTCGTTGCTGAAATTGACCGTCTCCACGGCATTGCAGAACCGTCCACAGCCCAGGATGGAGGCAAAGGCCTTCTGGAAGTCAGCGTTGAAGGCATAGATGACGGGGTTGAGCGAGGAGTTGGCCCAGCCAAACCAAACAAAGATGTCGAAGACGGTGTCGCTGACACAGGGCAGTTCTCGGAGCTTCTGCCGATCGTGGTCACAGAAAGGAACCATGCAGTTGAGCACAAAGAAAGGGAGCCAACAACAGACAAAGGCGCCCATGATGATGGAGAGCGTCTTGAGGACCTTGGTTTCTTTTTTGAAGGAGTTCTTCAAGGAGATCTCGTGGGCATGCTCCACCGCCCTCTCCAGAGAAGAGATCCTCCGTATCTGTCGCTGAGCAATGCGGAAGATCCTGGTGTACGTCCCTATCATGATAGCAACCGGAATATAGAAGCTGACGAGGGAGGAGGAGATTGCATAAGTCCTATTGAGGCTGGAGTCGCAGCTTTCCTCTGGAATCCAGGTGACGTTGACATCTCCATCTGCCCCGCGGGCAGGAGCCACCTCGCCGGCTTTATGCCATCGCAGCTGGACAGGTATGAACGAGATCAAGACGGAGAGCATCCAAGCCACCCCGATCATCATGAAAGCCACCTGCCGGGTCATCTTCCGCTCATAAAGGAAGGGGCTGGAGATGGCCCAGTAGCGGTCCATGCTGATGATGCAGAGGTTCAGGATGGAAGCGGTGGAGCACATGATATCAAAAGCCACCCAGGTCTCGCAGAAGGGGCCAAAGGGCCAGAAGCCGACCACTTCGGTGACCGCCTTCCAGGGCATCACGAGCACAGCCACCAAGAGGTCCGAGATGGCGAGAGAGATGACGAAGAAGTTGGTGACCTTGGAGCGCAGGTGCCTGAATTTGACCACCGCCACGCACACAAGTGTGTTGCCCAGCAGGGTGGAAAGGATGAGGAACGTCAACAAAGAGCCCATCACCATGCGTAGCGGCAACTCTGAGTGGTTCTCCTCCACTTGGCTTTCTCCAATGAAGGTATCTTTAGACAGGATGGAGGCATCACCTTCTCCTTGTCCATGCCTGCCGACACCTCCTCCTCCTCCTCCTCGCAGGAAGAGCCCGTCCATATCTTTCTGTGGTCCCTCAAGGAAGTTCCCGTTCTGCTATATCTCCACCGGCTCACAAGCTGCCGTGTCCCTGCGCCTCTCCTTCTTCACGGGCATCTCAGAAACAAGCTCGGTTGGCTGCCGAAAAGCCCAGAAAATCTCAGCCGGCTCTCCAGCTAATAGCAGCATCCTCTCGTTCCCTTCCAAAATTCCTATGAGCCGTCTGACATCTCCTCCGCCATCACCTCCCACTCCCAACACTTGGGTTTCTCCAGCTGCTGCTGAGTTACATCGTGCCGTTCCTCACTGTCTCCACTTGTTCGTCATTCTTTATTTTTCTGCCGAGAGGACTCTGAACAGACGCCTTCCTTTCCTGCCTGCTTTTTTCCAGAAGCTTGGCAGTGACTGTGTCTCGCTGCAAAACCCTAGACCCTTTTTGTGGCAGTTTGGATAAGATGGGGTGTGTTGCTATGGAGTGCACAGAGGACCTGGTCTTCTCCTTCCCTGTTGCTGCTGGATATCTTTCTGCATTTCGCCTTGCTGCTGCTGCTGCCGCCGCCCACCGATAGTGCCAAATTGCCAAGACCTGCACTCAGGTGAGCATCCTTTGTGACCTCTGAGTGTTTCTTTGCTGGGATGACTTGCCTCCTTTGCACGGCCCAGAACGTGTCACTGGAGCAAGGGAAGGAAAAGTTGGTGGCATTTAGAGCCTTCAGAGGTTCATGTCCTAGGAAGGAGGATGGGAAGTACAGTGGTACCTCGGCTTACGAATTTAGTCCGTTCCATGCATGCTCTTAAGTCGAACTACTCTTAAGTTGGGGTACCTATCTAAAAAAATTTAAAAATAAGTTAAAAAATAAAAAAAATGTAAGTCGAGCTGACCCTATCTAAAATTTGTAAGGCGGCAGTTAAAATGCCTACAGTTTTTTTGCTCTTAAGTCGAATTGCTCTTAAGTCGAGCTGCTCTTAAGTCGGGGTACCACTGTATTTATGGAAGACAGGAGGGGCAGTAAATGGGAGCGTGATAGCAAGCCCTGGGTTCTGTTCAGTTTGCTACAGAGAAGCAGAGGGCATGTAGAGACAAGGATTGCTTACAATGGGTCAGACACTTGGTCTGGCTTGGCAAGGATTAGTTGACACTAACAGCAGGTGATCCAGTTTCCAGATAGGATGTTTTCTGATAGTCTGAAATTTTTGCATTTGTATTTTGTAAAACTGATGTGTATTTTGTTATCAAGTTTTACTTGCTCCAGAGATCAAGGTGCAGCAGTGCTTATTTTTGCACCAAATTTATCATTTCCTAACCCTACTTGGGAGCTGCCTAGATGCCCTAAGGACATCCGATCTCGCTTGATTTCGGAAGCTAAGCAGGGTCGGCCCTGGTTAGTACTTGGATGGGAGACCACCAGGGAATACCAGGTGCTGTAGGCGCCTGGAGTAGGAAGTGGCAAACCACTCCAGTACTCCTGCCAAGAAAACTCCATGGACGTGGAGTCACGAAGAGTCGGTCACGACTGTAACGACACACACACACACACACACACACACACACACACACACACACCCTCCTTGGAGGTGCCGAGGATTGAATTAAGGGCTTTTCAGATGCTCAACATGTGCTCTACCAATGAGCTATGGCGCTCTGCTGCTTGGCATGCTGCTTTCTTTACAGGGCTACGGGGAAGCAGGCTGCGACAATTGTTTTAGACACACACACCCCATAAAAAAAAATTCTCTCTGCTCTGACGCTTTCATTTTGAGCAACAGTTCACATTTGCATGTTCTACATTGGGGTCCATTCAATTAGGCATATTCCTTTAAGAGAGACCTGAAATACTTTAGGGACAGAAGACATCATCATATCCAGTTACCGATACACTGATACCAAGATCTCCATGCACATTCTGTTTGGCTTTACTGTGGAAAAAAGGTGCCTGAAGGGGGATATGATTGAGGCGTACAAAATAATGCAGGACATGAGTAAAGTGGAGAGAGGGACGCTCTTCTCCCTCTCACAAAATGACAGAACTAGGGGACATCCACTCAAATGGAGGGTTGAGAACAGTGAGAACAGACAAAAGAAAATACTTTTTTTGCCCAGCGTGTTGTTAGTCTGTGGAACTCCCTGCCACAGGTTATGGTGATGGCATCTGGCCTGGATGCCTTCAAAAGAGGATTGGACAAATTCCTGGAGGAAAAGTCCATCACAGGTTACAAACCATGAGGGAGATGTGTCATCTCCAGGCTTAAAACCTGGGTACTTCAAGGGCCAGATGCAGGGGAGTGGTATCAGGAGACAGAGATCTAGTCTCGTGCGCTCCCGGATGCATTTGGTGGGACCATTGTGAGATACAGGAAGCTGGACTGAATGGGCCTTTGGCCTGATCCAGCAGGGCTCTTCTTATGTTCTTATGGCAGTCCAGGGTATCCACAAAGCTCTGTTCAGGCACCACCTTTCAAACAGAACACATTTTAACTCTACAGGCATTGGCAAAGAACACCAGAAGCTTGGTATCTTTTTCCCCCTTTATTATGTCATTGTTTTTTAAAAAACAAACAAACACAAGAATAATTTACTTCTGTTTCTTCTCCCGCTTGCTGCCTAAACAAATGAGTTACAATGCAGTTAAAATAATTTAACACACTTTTGCCATATGCTTTCACCACAAGGCCATAGGACAGGAAAGAAACATACCCAAGAAGGATATTGTGGGAAACCGGCATAAGTATCGTTTTTTTGAAACAACAGATCGAAGACACACATTAGCCCTCTGTCCTCTCCTCTGTTTTGACAGTTTCATTCCTTCATACGTTTTCCCACCGTACTTCCTGAATCAATAAAATGTAACCGATGCCCTAAGCCTCTTACACCTATGACGAGACGCTCTGTCTCAGAATGGGGCAGCGAGCTTCCAAACGGCCGGCCACAAGATCCCACAGCTGTTTGTTCGATCCAGTTTCCACCCTCCGTGGACTCTGCAGAAGGCTGTGTGATGTGCGCTGATGCAGAAGCCAAGTAAAAAGCTCTCCTGGATATTTAGAAAACACCTGCCTCCCAGAAGGAATAAAAGCCGCCTCTCTGGTGAGCACACACAGCTTTGTCCAAAGGTGACCTGCAAAGCAACAATTACACTTCCCCCACCCCACAAACAGGTAAATGCCTTCCAAACACACTGGCCCGCATTGTATCTTACAGCTTTTCCATCGTTTAATACAGGCATGTCCAAACTTTGGCCCTCCAGATGTTTTGGACCACAACTCCCACAGTCCTTTGCCATTGGAAACCTAAGCTTAGAATATTGGGAGTTGTGGTCCAAAACATCAGGAGGGCCGAAGTTTGGGCATGCCTGATTTAATGTTAATTTCCCATACCGATAGGGAACACATCCCTCCCCTTGCAAGTCAAATGTCCGAGGTGAACTGATATCAGTTCAAAGCTTGGGCCTTTCTAAAGGGCTCCCCCCCACACACACACACACCCAAAGCAATGAAAGGGTCTCTCAGCAGGCCACAAACCCATCTATATTTGCAAATGTTTCACCCTTTACCTCTTGGGAGTTTTAAATGAAACGTTCCTCCAATGCAAAAGGCGATGCTGCTTACTCTATCTGCAGCTGCACTGCAAAAGGCTGTGTATTGCCATTAAGCAGCAACAGAAAGCACCTGTTCAAAAGAAGTCCTTTGAGGGTCCCTTTAAGGCTATACTAGTCTTGAGGCAAGGGGGGGGGAGGAATCCAACTGGATTTTGTGCTGGGGGACGTTACCCCCTCCCCACGCGGGAAGGGCAACAAGAAGTTTCCTACAATAAAACTGTCACACATCTAAGCTGCCACAGCCGTGCAAAACACACCGATATGGAAGAACAGAAGGACCTTCAATGTGTGTGTGGATGGCCACTTGCCAACGTCTGGTTATCAGAGTCGGTATCCTATGTGTGCCGAACTGGTTGTGCAACCACTCAAAACAGCTCGATGCCGGGAAGGGGTGGTGGGGGGGGGGAAGTGTGATCTTACTGCATTTCTGGTTCTCTTTAATCACCATCATCACGGCCAGCTTCAGTTCCACGTAGTCTCAGCAGGGCCCTCGCCCCTGTGGGGCGGCGAGCGGAAATTGCACCAGGGGAATCAAATGGCCCGTGAAAGAGAAACACCACGACCGGCGACAGACGCAGCCGAACAAGTCAACTTGTGAGACACGGCAGTTTGGCACGGAAAAGACAACGGCGACCACAGCCATGGGCCGCTGGAAAGAAGGTGGATTGTCGTGGCAGTAGATCCTGTCTCTTTTTAAAAAAGTGCTGTCTAGCAAGGAGGGGGCGCGCACTGGCCCACATTCCACAAGTCCCTTTTGCCATTGTGATCACCAAAATCAAGACATCTTCACAGCAGAACAAAAGTGGCGCAAGGTCTTTAAAGAGGCAGTTCCAGCACTCTTTTAGGCGACGAGGTGTTCGAATCCGTCTTCTGTGCCAAGCCTGCAAAGGAAAGAGGAGAGGGACAGGAAAAGGAGACGTTAGAGGCAGCCGGCAGCCGTCATGTTGCAAAAAAGAATTTAGGGAAATAATTTCAACAGGTTCTTTGTTTCTCTGGCAAAGTCCCGAAAAAAAAGGAAGGCATTCAAAAAGCCGTGCGCTCCAATTGATCGGCGCTGGGGTGGGGAAATAAAGGTGTCCCCCCCCTCATCCCAGCATTAATCAGCTGGAGCCCCAGCATGTACTGCGTTCCCGTGAAATGTTCGGGGTTTACTGTACCCTCGGTGGGGAAAGGGTTCTGCTCCAGCGTGGGAACTACGCTGCTCAGAAGCCAGGACAATCGTATCACTAGAAAAACGTTGGGGAAGAGACAAAGAGTCCATTTTAAGAGGCAGAACGGCAATACAGGAAGCCTGCTGATAGGAGCTCTTTATACAAGCTTCAGAGGTTAAACACGAAACAGAGGGGAAAGGGTTAGAGAAAGATACCTCCAATTGTGAGTTTCTCCAACTCGGCTTCCAGCTCAGCATCTGAAATGCTTGGAAGCACCACGGATGCAGGAAAAAGTGGCTTCTGGGGAACAGAAGGCAGATCCAGATGATCTTTGGAGGAGTCTAAGAGGAGATTGTCTAGTTCCTTCTCCAGTTCCTCACTATCAGCTTCTGAAAGTTAAGGAAAAACTTTTGTCAAATATGTACAGTAGCTCATTTCTTAGTGGTATTACTTATTTTAAGACTTGTTGGCAGGGATTCCCACAAAGACATACTGCAAATAATGCTGTTTCCTTCCTCAGGTGTAACTAAGCCAACAGGATTTTGGCCACCGAGGTAAATGAGGCTTACTCTCCCAGAAGGACAAAGAGGGCTGGGAACGTGGCAGCTATTTCAGAACCGATTCTTACTGACACATGGCAATCACATGTGTAAGATCGGGTAAGTCAATGCCAATAAATCAAGGCATTTTGACCAATTCTTCACAAATACTATGGGCAGTTACATCCTCCCCCCCGATGGTGGAGTGCTATCCTGACAAAGACACCCCCCCCCATTTTGATTTATTTTACTAATAAAAGGCCCCACACGCAGCTTCCAACTTTCAGATGTTGCTGAACTGCAGTCCATCCACTATTGGCTACAGCAGCTAAAGATGCTATGAAGTTGGACTACTGAAATATCCAGAGGGCCTGCTCCTGTTGTGAAGGCATTTCCCCCCCCCCCCCCCCCCCCCGCCCCCGCACCTCTGGATGCTGAGTTTCGAGAAAGAAAAACTGACTGAGATGGTCTGGGAACTCAAATAGTTTGGACGTACCTGAGCCATTGATTCCCACTCCGGCGAGGGTTTGAGCCACTTCATCCTGGGTGTCGCAAAGCTGGAAAAGTGCATGGCAATCATCATCATCATCATCATCATCATCATCATCAAGAAACCAAGATGGCGGCGCAAGCACTTGCAGCGGCTTGGCACTGCAGAGATCAGTATCTTTTAATTAATGTTTTGTGTTGTTTTTAGGGGGGTTGGTGGATGGGGGAGTGTTCGGGGATTGTGTGTGTGTGTTGTTGTGGTGTGTGTGTGTGTGTGTGTGTGTGTGTGGTGTGTGTGTGTGTGTTGTGTGTGTGTGTGTGTGTGTGTGTGTGTGTGTGTGTGTGTGTGTGTGTGTGTGTGTGTGTGTGTGTGTGTGTGTGTGTCGAATCTGGTCTCTGGGTGTCTGAGGGCCTTTTCACACGACCCCTAAGATCCGCTGGTCCCTTAAATTCGGACCAAAGATCTTAGGGGTTCGTTGCCCTTCCTTCCTCCCCACCAGAGAAAGAGGGGGAAAATGCAGCTCACCTGGAGGAGCTTCGGTTTCTCTTCTGCTTGCTTTTTTTCCTCCCACCTCTTCTCTTAAAGGGGCAGGAGGCAAAAAAAACACAAGCAGAAGCCAGGAGAGCCCCGCACTGACCAGATTAAATCCGGACCTGGGGATTTTCACCCACCTCAAGCAGGTACAAGAAAGTGCAGCTGGGTCGCGCTTAGGTGGGCAGGGTCGCACTTAACTGTCTGCAAAGTCCGGAGCTGGTGGGAAAACACTTGAAAGGTCTGGACCTTGCAGCCATTTCCTGCGGAGCTTAGGGGTCGTGTATAAAGGCCCTGAATTTCATTGTATGTGTATACTGTGTATATACACACAATGACAATAAATTATTTTAAAAAGTTCAAGGAACTCTGTGCCTTTCCTGTTTCAATGCCATTCAGTATTGAGGTTTGATTGAGAGACAGTTCAGAAGCTAACATGGAAGCCACAACACACACACACCCATGTTAAAACTGGATGGCCCTGTTAAAAATAGTTTAGTTGAATGGAATGGAGCTCTGTTGTTAAGTGAGGAGTGCCTGTATCTTCTACACAGTACCTCCTGGATTTGATCCACCAGGTTCTCTGCCTTTTCCACCGTGACATCTTTCATGGAGAGCTTCAGAGCTCCGACTCCAGCCTGGTAGGCATTAAATACCTTGGAGGAAAGAAAGCAGAATGTTAACAACAATATCTTAATCGGTCTGCTGCGCTTGTTCCATAACGGTCTTGTGTCAACAGTTGGAAGGCACACCAAGATAGGGAAAGAGTAGCAACAAAGACCCCCCCCAATGACCCACAACGGCTGTGAAATGTGGACACATCCAGGCCAATACAAGTGTTCAGCATCAGGAAGAGTGATTTGAGATGGAAAAATGAGAGTAGTTGCCCATTGCAAAAACAGCGGGAGCAAGCTTAGAACTATACATTTATTCAATGCTGCAGTGAAAAGTACTATACAAAACACATCCTCAAGCAGAAAGCTCAGAAAGGTTAGGGAAACATAGCGAAAAGAAAGAATACCATCTGATCGGTCTGAGAGGCATAGATCCGGTCCAGAATGCCTTGCACTACATCCAGCTTAGAGTGAAGTTCCGCGATACGTCTTTCTGTTCTTTGCTTGGATTTCAAACATCTCAGCGCCTAAGAACATAGAGACATTTTAATCAAAAATGAAATTCCCTGGGAGGCTGGGGGATTTAAATCTGTGGCCCATCAAATGTTGCTGGACTTGCAATACCCACATGTGTGAGCCATCACGGCCAACAGTTACAGAGAGAAGCACTGAAGTTCATCAACATCTGGGAGGCCACACGTGCTGATTTAGGTAGCAGATTAGCAGCCTAAGCAGCAATGCTGAGCCATCAACCATTGCTCGCCACAAGCAGTTCGCTTGCAGAACCATTTTGTACAGTTTTTTCTGAGAAAGAGACATCTGCACTTGTAATTTCAGTCTTTAAGACAAAAACTCATTCCTGTGCTAGAGAAAAGGAACACACGGCTTCGAACAAGTTAAAGGAAAAGGGGTCCTGAAATGGCAAATGGCTGCTATAGAAGGGGAAAGCCCTTCAGTGGTTCTCAACCTGGGGGTCGGGACCCCTTTGGGGGTTGAACAACCATTTCACAGGGGTCGCCATGAGCCAGTGAAGAAAAAGGCACCAACGGCTTAGGTCTGGAGGGGGGGGAAGGGGGGGAGAGTGAATTACAGCTTGATAGGCTGGAGGGGATGTCAGTCAATGGCATCAGAGGCTGCGATTGGCTGAGTGTGCCTATATAGAGGGAAGTTCCCTTCGGCACCTGCTGCAGTGGCCTGCCAAAGGGGGCTTGTGGCCTCTTCCAAGCAGGACAAGGGGTCACCACAACATGAGGAACTGAATTGAAGGGTCACAGCATTAGGAAGGTTAAGAACCACTGCCTTAGTTGGTTTGTTTCGCTTTTAATTTGAAATTTGGTCACACAGTGGAATGGTACGATCCCTCGGTGTGAAATAATGCCATAAAAATGGCAGGGCTGTTTCTGGTGGGCTAGTCTGCATTATCAGAATGGTTGTGGTCACTATTTCCATCGCTAGAACATCCAACAGGTCAGACAGAAGTTCTCTAGGTGTGTGTGGGTTTGTGTAGATCTACAGCACTTTGGCTGAATAAGAAAACACAACCGTCATGTTAAAAAAAAAAAAGCAGCGCCTTGTCAGACAGCATATACATACCATGCCACAAAAACGAGTTAACATCTGAGCACAAAGAAACGGAAATGTGAACATGTCCGACAGATTACATGCCTGCTCAGATCGTTCTTAGCAGTGGGTTTAGTGTCCTCCAACGTCACCCAAACAGAATTGCCTTTGGAAATGGTAGAATCATGGGCATTTTGGATGCATCTGTACCTCTTCAAAGGCACCGACGCCCAACACGGCTGTCTGTCAGCAGTCATTTTGAGATATTCGACCCCAGTTGCATCACCGAGAACGTATCGGACTCACCTGCTGCTTCTTCCCAGCTTTGCACGCGACCCGAGCCTCGTCTTTCCACCTACAAGAACCGAATGTAAGCAGCTCAGTTTCTGAAACCAGGATGGGTTACAAGCGCATTTTCCTCTTACCCCAGATCATGTCATGGTTACTCCCGAAATAGCTGTAAAGGTGCTTCTCTAAGGATTTCTCCACACACCCCATCATCACTTTGCCCTCAAGAAATGCCTTTACATAAGAACAGACTGGCTGGAGCAGGCCACAGCCCATCCAATCCAGTATTTTGTCTCACACAGTGCCTCACCATTTGCTTCAGGGTATTCCCAAGCAGATGCCTTCCCCTGCTTACGATTCCCTGCAAATGGCATTGAGAGAGATCCTGCCTATCTCTCCAACCCAGAGGTTGTCCTTAGGCATCCAGAATGAGAGCCACTGATACCCTTGGTCTCCATGAACTTGTCCGATCCTTTCTTAAAGCTGTCAAGGCTGACAGCTGTCCCCACTTCTTCTGGCAGGGAGTTCCAGAGACCAGTGATCCTCTGGGTGAAAAAGCACTTCCTCTTATTTGTTTGAGATGTAGCACCCAAAAGTTTCATGGAGTGCCCCCTAGTTCTAGTGTTGTGCGATAGGGAAAACATTTTTTCCTTATCTACTTTGTCCGCACCAAGGAGTGTAGATTTGGCATGTCTTAACTTGTGACACGAGTCTAAAGAGATAAAGGACACACACCCCGTATTACCTCTCTGCTTGCTGGGCCAGGGACTCCACTTTCTGCGACAGCAGCTGTTCGCTTTGCATCAGCTGATAAACCCCAATGTCCACGTCGTTCACGGGGGATACTTTGGCATGAAGTCCTCGGGCAAATTTCATAAATGAGGGAAAAAAATTGATATGAAATAGGCATGCCAGGGAAGTGAGAGCTGGACTATAAAGAAGGCTGATTGCCGCAGAATCGATGCTTTTGAGCTGTGGTGCTGGAGGAGAGTCTTGAGAGTCCCCTGGACTGCAAGGAGATCAAACCTATCCATCCTGAAAGAAATCAACCCCAAATGTTCACTGGAAGGACAGATTTTGAAGCTGAGGCTCCAGTACTTTGGCCACCTCATGAGGAGAGAGGACTCCTTGGAAAAGTCCCTGATGTTGGGAAAGATTGAAGGCAAAAGGAAAAGAGGACGGATGGTTGGACGGTGTCATCGATGCAACCAATACGGATTTGACCAAACTCGGGGAGGCAGTGGAAGATAGGAAGGCCTGGCGAGCTCTGGTCCATGGGGTCACGAAGAGTCGGACGCGACTGAACGGCAGAACAACAACAACAACAACAAGGCATGCCAGAGAGCGGCTGCATCTGGGTGGGTGAGTGAGTGGCTGGGTGGATGGTAGAGGCACACTGTGGGAAAAGGGCTCCTGAGCTTGACATAACTGGAGCCATTTCAGAGAGGCAACAGCTTCCTGATGTCAAAGGTATGAGTTTGTCTGCAACAGCAGACAGATCATGTCAGCACGGTAGCCCTCCCTCTTCCCCCCTTATTCCTTAATTAAGCTTGCCAGTCAGAGCAATATCCTATTTAATTCTCTTATTACTCAGTTAAGTTTGCCAATGAGAGCAATATCTCTTATCACTAAACTAAAGCTTACCACATCGTTGTACTGATACACGTAGAAATGCATATTAATTTAGCCTTCCTATGTAACACCTCTTTAACTATATTTGGGGAATTAATTGCTGCTCCACAAATAAATGATGTAATCAGTTATGTTAATCAGCTACGCTAGCGGGGCTAATAAAAGGAGACCTCAGGGGTACGGACATGTGGGTGTGTGTGTGTATAGTGACATCTCTCTCTCTCTCTCTCTCTCTCTCTCTCTCTCTCTCTCTCTCTCTCTCTCTCTCTCTGTGTGTGTGTGTGTGTGTTTCTTCGAAGCGCTTCCCCATTACTCTGGCATCCAGGTGCCCCACTCCGACAGCACACAAATGCATATGCAGAACCATGACGGCAGCAAGCACCTCCTGGCCCTTCTGGCAAGCTTTTCAGAACTTTATGGTTGTTTTTTAAAAAAATAGCTCAATGGGCTAGATCTCTGGCTGCAGAGACAGAGGCTGGTACTTCAATTCCTCACTTGTGAGCACGGCCAGCCAGTATTGTCTTGGGCAAGCTGGACAGTCCTAAGGCGTCCACCGAAGGAGGGGCTGGGAACCCACTTCTGAGTATTCTCTACCTGAAAAACCCTTAAAAAAAAGGTTGCCACAAGTGAGAATTGACTTGAAAGCACATGGTTGTTATTTTAAAGACCAGGTGCCTCATGGTGTGGTTCTAAAACTGTAATACCACAGACTCTGCTCATGATCTGAATTCAGTCCTGATGGGTCCATGTAGCCGGCTTGAGGTCCACTCAACCTTCCATCCATCCCAGATCAGTAAATTGAGTATCCAGCTTGCTGGGGCATAATGTGTAACCTGCCTAATTAAACTGAAAATCTCCCAGAGAATGCTTTAAGTACTATGTATGTATGTATGTATGTATGTATGTATGTATGTATGTATGTATGTATGTATGTATGTATGTATGAATGATTGATTGATTGATTGATTGATTGATTGATTGATTGATTGATTGATTGATTGCATTTTTATACCGCACGATTTCCCAGAAAGGACTCTGGGTGGTTATATATGAGCAACACATTTACTAGGTGGTGACATATGAGCAGCACATTTTCCTTCGCTTTCTTATTAACTGAGTGATGTATTTTCCTTAACAATGTGTTGTGACATTTGCTTTTAACTGTGCCTTTAATT
The DNA here is from genome assembly GCA_037367245.1 of Phrynocephalus guinanensis. Lineage (NCBI taxonomy): Eukaryota > Metazoa > Chordata > Lepidosauria > Squamata > Agamidae > Phrynocephalus > Phrynocephalus guinanensis. Next base: position 5,006,368 of record CM074745.1, on the reverse strand, counting down.
TAAATCCATTTTAACCTTTGATCTTGTTTTATGTTTCAGCTTCTTATAAACTGCCTTTATCCACATTTTAAGGAGAAAGGCTAGACGTAAGTCCAGTAAATAAATATAATGATTAAATTTAGGGGTAGCAGCAAAGCGTACATAGGTGACATCCTTGTTTTCATTTAAAAATGACTGAATATTGTTGTCTTTTTAATGAGGAAAGCCACCTTGCATTTTTTTTCCTAAGGAGTACGGTCGCTCTCACTCCGTACCTTATTGCCATTCTGCTCCAGGACGGTGACCCTCTTTTCCTTCTGCAGCTGGAGTAGCACCAGGCAGAACGTCCTTTCATCTGGACAGATGCTGCTGCACAAGGAACGCAGCTCTGCCAGACCAACCACCGGATGGGAAGAAAGCGTGGAGTTCTGGTAGAGGTGATATACTTCTTCTGCTTTCTCCTGAAAAAAGAGACACCTGTGTTCAACTTCATTTTCTGCTGCTATAACTGGTATCAAACACAAATGAGCACAGTCACTTTACAATGAATAAACCTCACCCCCTTGATGAGAAATACAGGGTTCGGGGTATTCCCAGATGACCTTACCTATTCTCCATAACAACACTGCTCAGCAGGTTTCCAGCCTTTATCATTTTAAAATGTCAGAACAGCTCTCCAAGGGTTTACTTACAGGCAGTAACAGCTGCCAGCTCCAACATACTGTTATTTTTAGCCCAGTCTTTTTGCATATGGAAGGTGGCTGCTGAGAACATTTTTAAAACTGAATTCGGATTCATATGAAAAAGGTTTCCCACTCTTTCTAAATATCCAAGCACAGATCAAATAAGCTAAGGTATTACTACATCTGCAAGTCTAAGACGATTGCAAAACCTGCAATGACACAGAGTACAATATGATCTCAATTAGCATTTTCTCTTCACTAAAACAGAGTAACTGTGCCTCAATCTGCATACCGGTCATTACTAGACCTTTCACTATCCATCTCCAAAAAGCAACTCACAGCAAATACACATTCGAACAACAGCAACAAATGCATTTTTAGGATAAAGAACTTCCAAAACCCTCAAGAAAAAAGATTGAGACCTGTGTCTGTGAAGATTCTCAGTCATCCAGGTGCGTTTATCTGGGAGTTGAGTCATGGCTACTGGACTTCTTTTTTGAGAGATAGAAACGTTTCGCTGTTCATCCAAACAGCTTCATCGGTCTGAATACAGCTAGTGCAAGAGACCTTCTTATAGTCAGCTTGACCTCTTGTCCCCTTGTCTGATTGGCTCATAAGATTGAGACCTGTGTGTCTCTCGAAAGCCTAAGACACACATTTTTCGGATAAAAAATCATGAGGTCCTTCTACGAACAAAACAAACCCAGGTGATAACCTTTCTGCTAGATTTTAAAAATATGCAGGCTTTCATGTGCCACAAAACCTTTCTTCAGGCCGGGTATTGCAAAACTTGAAGGGAGATCCAAATATTATTCTGATCAAAAGTTGCTGTGTCAGGATATTAGTTTAAGATAAATCCTGACTCGGCAATAGGAGGGCAAGGTGATGTTTGGCTTTTTTTCACCTCTTAGATTGCAATGCCTAGCTAGAAGTAACATACTGTACTGCTGAACTAAAAGCCACATTTAAAAAAACAGTTCACTCATCCAAACAGATAGTATGCAACATTGTTTCAAGATTTTCAACCTTGTTATGACTCTGATTGTAGTGGTACATGCTCCAAAAGAGAATCTCTTTAGCATACAGATGTTTGCCAGTAAGGCCTCATGTATTAAATCTGTGTATTAAGCTTTTATTCATACAATCATAGAGTTGGAAGAGACCTCGAGGGCCATCCAGTCCAACCCCCTGCCATGCAGGAAACCCCATCACAGTGCCCCTGACAGGTGGCCATCCAGCCTCTGCTTAAAAACCTCCAAAGAAGGGAGACTCCACCACCCTCCTTTGTGGCAGCATCTTCCACTGCCAGACAGCTGTAACCATCAGGAAGTACTTCCTAATGCTTGATTTGAGTCTTTTTTTTCTTGTTGTTTGCAAGTTATTAAACTGTCTCATAAACAGTTAAAGTTGTGGTGCATGCAAGCCCATAATTATAGCGGGGAAATATGTTCACTTCCCACGTGGTTCTATTTATAGAAGCATCAAGCAAAGCAGTAACACTGTAATACATATTCACATATGTCCTACAAAACCAGAATGATGTGAGTTTTATATTCAGTGCTTTAAACTTCTTTACTGAAATCACATGCTTTAGTTTCTTTCCAGTATATTTCCTGGCTTCTACACATTCAAACACAAATCTCTCTCTCTCAATCCCATAGGCGGTGAAGCTTACCTCCTCATGTTCTTAGTGGTAGGACAGGAAAACACAGAGCACAACTCCTTAAAAAAGCCATGCCTCCTTCACTAACCTATTCTTAATATTAACAGGCGCCTCATCCTGCAGAAATAGACCTTGCATAGTTAAAACTACACCAGCCATGAACAAGTGAAAGGACCAAAGATAATTTGTGCAACCGTCTGAACATGCATTGGCCACATGTCTCTTTGAGTGTTTCTCAGAAAAAATACCTCTTTTATAACAGCATAAGAGAAATAATTGAACTGTCTTCCACTTCCTTGCAATGTGTGAGCCTTAAGTACTGAAAAGCTTACCTGAAGTAGCTCCACATAAATCAGAATCTCCTCCTCCTCTGGCACTTTACTGTCCCCTAGCACACTCGACAAAGTCCACTTGAGAGGCTTTAGAATGAACACCCCGACGCCCCAAGAGATCCAGCTACTGTCCACACTGGCCATGAAGTCTGACTCCCTCTGCAACTTGCCACGCCTGAGGGAAAAGACATAAAACATGTTGCATTTCAGAAAAGCCAATGAGAATACGTGCATTCACACAAAAGGTGCCTGCATTTGCCATGCTGGAACTTTTCTCCTATTGCAGACAAAGGAGTATGAGAGAATATACAGAGAATGTTGAAGTTGTGGAGATCTGGGAAATTATGTATACAGTGGACCCTTGTATAACAAACGGTTTGTATAACATAAAATCTGTACAACATAAAAAATTCCGGAGATAGGGGAAATTTGCTTTAACAGAATTGTCTATGGGGCGAATCCATACAATATAAAAATGGTCGCACTCGTGATTAGAGATTACTCTCTTTTCAATGCATTCCTATGGGAAATTTGTATAAAGGAAAATGTGCTTAACATAATTTCATTTGGAATGAATTAATTCCTTTATACAAGGTACCACTGTATATGGCTGGCAAGGCCCAAGAAGACTACAGGTCTTGAAGGTGTGTTTGAAGAGGTTTGATATAAAGAGGGAGCAGGTTTGTTTTCCATGGCTTCAGAGACTAGGACTCGGGGCAATGGTTTCAAACTACAGGAAAAGAGATTCCATTTGAACATTAGGAAGAACTTCATAACAGTTAGAGCTGTCCGGCAGTGGAAGATGCTGCCACAAAGGAGGGTGGTGGAGTCTCCTTCTTTGGAGGTCTTTAAGCTTTGGGACGGGGGAGAAAGAATGGGGAAAACAGTAAAATTTCCACAAATTTTGAAGCCATGGGAGCAGGGGAAAAAACTGTGGGTAGGGGAGAGAAAGACTGGGGAAAACCGTAAAATTTCTGGAAATTTTGAAGCGGGGTGTGTGTGAAAAAAATTGGGGGGGGGGAGAGAAACATTGGGGAATACAGTAAAATTTCTGGAAATTTTGAACCCATTGGAGTGGGGGGAAAACTTTGGGGGGGGGGAAGAGAAAGACTGGCGGAAAACAATAACATTTTTGGA